>LR812523.1:28818523-29418523 GCA_903798195.1 Danio kyathit
TCACTCAATCTTTATCTGCAACCGCTCTATAGACTTGGGCTCTGTGAGGTGACAGGGAGCGCCTGAGTGACTGATCGCGTGCATGTTTGAGTCTGTCTACATACACCGTATATCTGCTTTCACACACTTGTGTTAGCGAGCAATCGTGACATTAAGGTGAAATGACAGGATGAGCTCATCAGCAGGGCTTTATCTGGGTCATCTTAAAACTGCCCTGTTCCTTGTCATCTCAAAAACATGTACACGCACATTCTTCTGCCTCTGGCTACCTCACATGAAAACTGTATCTGAGATTTTTTTTTTTTGTCACAGATGGTCACATGTCTGTGGTGACATGTCTTTGTCAGATTTCCAATTGGCTGCCATCATGTTTTACTGTCAGAATTTACTGCAAGTAAACACACAAATATGGGATCTCTCTTTCTCTCTCTATATATATACTCTCTGGCCACTTTATTAAGTACACCTGTCCAACTGCTCGTTAAGGCTAATTTCTAACCTGTCAATCACATGGAAGCAACTCAACGCATTTAGGCATGTAGACATGGTCAAAATGATCTGTGGCAGTTCAAACCAAGCATCAGAACGGGGAGGAAAGGTGATTTAAGTGACATTGAATGTGGCATGGTTGTTGGTGCCAGATGGGCTGGTCTGGGTATTTCAGAAACTGCTGATCTACTGGGATTTTCGCGCACAACAATCTCTAGGGATTACAGAGAACGGTCTGAAAAAAAGAAAGTATAAAGTGATCAGCAGTTCTGTGGGTGCAAATGCCTTGTTGATGCCAGAGGTCAAAGGAGAACGGCCAGACTAGACTCAAATAATAACTATGCAGAAGAGCATCTTCAAAAGTAACAACACATCCAACCTTGAGGCGGATGGGCTACAGCAGCAGAAGACCACACTGAGTGCCACTCCTGTCAGCTAAGGAAACAGGAAACTGAGGCTACAATTCGCACAGGCTCACCAAAATTGGACCACAGAAGACTGGAAAAACGTTGCTTGGTCTAATGAGTCTCGATTTCTGCTGCAACGTTCGGATGGTCAGAATTTGGTGTCAACAATATAAAAGCAAGGATCCATCCTGCCTTGTATCAACGTTTCAGGCTGCTGCTGGTGGTGTAATGGTGTTGGGGATATATTCTTGGCACACTTTGGGCCCATTAATACCAATTGAGCGTTGTGTTAACGCCACAACCTATGAGTATTGTTGCTGGCCATGTTCATCCCTTTATGACGACAGTGTACCTATCTTCTGATGCCTACTTCTAGCAGAATAATGTGCCATGTCATAAAGCATGAACCATCTCAGACTGGTTTCTTGAACATGACAATGAGTTCAATGTACGCAAATAGCCTCCAGTCACTAGATCTCAATCCAATAGAGCATCTTTGAGATGTGGTAGAACGGGAGATTCGCATTATAGATGTGCGGCCGAAAAATCTGCAACTGCATGATGTTATCATGTCAATATGGACCAAAATCTCTGAGAAATATTTCCAGTACCTTGTTGAATCTATGCCATAAAGGATTAAGGCAGTTCTAAAGGCAAAAGAGGCCCAACCTGGTATTAGTTAGGTGTACCTAATAAAGTGGCCGGTAAGTGTAGATAGATATTACGGCTGAATAATATATTTCGATAAATTGTACATTTTCATATCGCAATATACATATCGAGAGATTTAATACAAGGGTATTATTGTGAGCCAGCCACCAGCACACGCTGAAAGACTTTTCAGCCCACCAGGAAACGTAGTTTAATGTCAATGCACATCTCTGAAACCAAGCAGAATGGACATGCTGTTTTTTGTCCAAAAATCTGTAACAATTGCATTTTTATGGATACAGAAATACTGTAGGACTGATAAATCAAGCCATGTTAGGAAAGCAATAATACAGCAAAGAAGTAACTCCATTCTGTTTTGAGTGTTGTTGTTTTCCTGATTGTTCTTTATGTTTACATGTTGATAAAACTATACCAGTGAAGCAAAGTGGTTGCAATATTTTTTTGATATGTTTTTGTTTGCTTAAATTGGTAAATGTCTGATTTATGCAACGATTGTTCAGCTTCAGAGGTTGTAGTGATACATTCTTTCCCTGAAATAATATGAAAAAACATTGTGCATGTATGAAGTGTGCTTCACACAGGTGAGTGGGCTTTACAAACCACCTTTAGAAACAATCTTCTCTCTCTATAAAAAAAACTTACTCTAGCACTTAATTCTCTGAGAACTAACAGTTGCGTTGTATAATTTTCCTTTGTATAATGTATAAACTTCTTGTGTGTATTGCCTCTTCTTGTTGAATCACTGAATGGCTCCTCAATTGTAAGTCGCTTTGGACAAAAGCATCTGCTAAATGACTAAATGTAAATGTTAGCATGCCATCACATATTTTTCTTTAAAATGACACTGCCCTAATACACACACACACACAAACACACACATGTGCAGTAGTCAACATTTGAAGTGGATCAAAACATATAATCAAAGATGTCCTAAAATTATTGAACACTCATTCTTGTCTTAGGACAATTTAAAAAAATTTTGATCCACATTGGTCTTGGGGGGTGTTCCATAAACCAAGCTTATAGAAAAAGTTAGGCTTATTTTGGTAAGTCAGGTTTATTAATGGCGGATTCGGTTTCATAAATCAAATTTACGATAATTCAAACTCAGTTACCCTGTCAACTTATGCTGGGAAACTAGCCTGGTCTGGCGCAGGCTAACTCTCAGGCTAAGTCTTAAGTACAAGCTTAATCAAAGTAATGTTAACATTCACTTGTCATAATTTGATGCCATTTTAATTCACTTAACCTCTTAATAATGATTACAACTTTATAGTCACTTAATAGTAAAAAAAAAAATAAAAAATTTATATATATATATATATATATATATATATATATATATATATATATATATATATATATATATATATATATATATATATATATATATATATATATATATATATACCAAACATCTTTTAGAATAGAACGATAATATATTTACATTCAATAAGTTATTGCAAACAAAACGAATACAAACTACAACATTTCAACTCAATTCTGTTGATTTTTTCCCCCGTTTATTACATTTTTATTTAATATTTCCCCCAACATATTAATTTGGGTGTACTAATTTTTGGACTGTGATCTTGAGTTTATGTTTTCTTAGATTAGTTCCAAATTTTGCATTGGTACTGAATAATCTAATGCATATGCACAAATATATTATTGTAAAGCATTCTCTAGAAAATATTAATTTAAAAGATAGATCTGTGAGGGGTGTACTTCTCTCTCTATCTCTATCTCATATATATATATATATATATACATACACACACAATTTTTTTTCGGGTTAGTGCCTTTATTAATCTGGGGTCGCCACAGCGGAATGAACGGCCAATTGATCCAGCATATGTTTTACGCAGCGGACGCCTTTCCAGCTGCAGCCCATCACTGGGAAACATCCATACACACTCATTCACATTCATACACTACGGACAATTTAGTTTATTCAATTCACCTATAGCGCATACCACATGTCTTTGGATTTGTGGGGGAAACCGGAGCACCCGGAGGAAACCCACAGGAACACGGGGAGAAGAAGACACTGACTAATATAAAGAAGAAGACTACATTTCTTAAATAATGACTTTAAAGCTATAAACTCTGAGTAGAATAATCAGGAGATGGATCAGGGCTGAGCAGCAGCCTCACTTTTCCCACGGGCCGCGGGAAACACAAGCGTGAAAGGGAAAGCAGCAGTTTCGGGAGCAAATTAAAAATCCTGCCGCTTGTGCGTGCACTACAGAGGTTCTAAGAGGCCATGCATTAAAATATTTTTTCTCTCTTGTTTTGTCGTGATCACGACTTAATTATCTCGTGATCTCGACATAACAAAAAAGTTGTTTTCTCGTGATCACGACTTATTTTTCTCGTGATCTCGACATAAGAAAAACTTATGTCGTGATCACGACTTTTTTTTTTTTTTTGCGTTAATTTATTTATTTATGTATTAATTATTGTTATTATTAGTAGTAGTATAGTAGTAGTATTAGTAATAATATCTGGCAAATGTCAGGACATCGGCCTTGCGAACAGGGAGAGAATAACTGCAGACGCGCATTCGTGTAACACATTAAAGGCGTTCAGAACAGCCATAATATGAGAGCAAACGCTCGTGCTCCTGATTAATGTACATTCATGATTATGTTCATGTATATGATCATTATTTACAATAATTTGCATCAACTGTTACCATTTTAAAGCAACTCTATGGCGCATTTTTAAAGTTGTAAATAATTTGCGGAAAGGATCAAATCAAGTGGAGGATCTTCATCATTCTTCATAATTTAATTCATGCATGCAGCAACTTATTTAGCGCCATATAAAGTTGCCTTAAAATGGTAACAGTTGAGGGAATATTATAGTAAATAATGGTATATAATCAAATACGTGAATATAATCATAAATGTACATTAATCATGAACATGAGCGTTTGCTCTCATATTATGGCTGTTCTGAACGCCTTTAATGTGTTGCACAAATGCGTGTCTGCAGTTGGGCTATTCTCTCCCTGTTCGCAGGGCCGGTGTAGACTCTCTGGCCAGACATTAATAATAATCATGATAATGATAATAATTAATACATAAATAAATAAAAGCAAAAAAAAAACAAGTCGTGATCACGACATAACAACTTTTTGTTATGTCAAGATCACGAGAAAATTAAGTCGTTATCACGACATAACAACTTTATTAAGTCGTGATCATGACATAACAACTTTTTGTTATGTCGAGATCACGAGAAAACGAGTTGTTATGTCGAGATCACGAGATAATTAAGTCGTGATCACGACATAAGTGAGAAAAAATATTTTAATGCATGGCCTCTTAGGACTTCCGTAGTGCACAGCTCTTTGTTTATTTTAAACCTAATGTGCTTACATTTAGCACATTTTGTATGTTACAGGGAGCCTGCAATGCATTAAAACTTTTACTTGCAAGCAACAGTTGGCAGTAGGCGCATATTCTCTCTCTCACACACACACACACACACACACACATTCAAGCACAATTTCAATGTATTATGACAAATATTTGGCGGCGCAGTAGGTAGTGCTGTCGCCTCACAGCAAGAAGGTCGCTGGTTCGAGCCTTGGCTGGGTCAGTTGGCGTTTGGCGTTGAACTCTAAAAACTAATGCTGCTCACTCGCTGTGAACACAGCTGTCTCATTTCAGAGTTCTTTCAGATCTCAAAGTTGCCATGGTAGCACACAACATAATCGATGTATCTATGATCGACCTTTAAGGTTTCATGACAGAAACGTGCACGAGCAGCTATCTAGATTATTTAAACTGAACTCAGATTAGTTGGATGAAATGATCTTCAATTTACTGTTATGGAACCAATTTAAGCGTGGACGTTTAACTCGGCTCATTGAAGTCAGGCTTTTGACTCTAATCCCTGCTTTTCTAAACGACTTTTATGAAATAGCCACCTGGTTAACTGAAATAATTTTAAGACCAAATCTGGAGATCCAAAACATTAAAAAAAAGACTTATTTTTATGGTGTATATATTTTTCTTCCTGTAAATGTGTACATGTGATGATACAGTATCTCTTTCAGTTGAGAACGTCGATCATAAAAAGTTGGAGGCAAATAAGCAGCAATAATTCCTCGGTGACACACTCAAATAAATATCTGCTTCAAGAAGATGCATTTCTGATGTAAGAGGCAACAAACCCACTGTAACAAAAGAAAAACAGGCATGCCTGAACATTTTGTCCTTTTTATAATCACATATTGTGTAATCATGGAATGCTGTTGTTTTGTTTAGACGTCATTAGTCGGTGTTGTATTAATATTGTAGTCGAAACTACAGCAGAGTATGTTTGAAATCAGAGACTCATCTTTTCACTGCTTTCGGTCTGCTTGTTTGAGTTTGGATGGCAGCATTTCACACTTACATAAATGATCCACACTTACAGCAATTGCCAACTGAAGCTACAAAGTAAGTGCGAGCACACTCTTAGCCATTTAGTATTCAAGTTCTTAGCAGCAGCAATTTTCTGTCATTGTTGTTCAGTGTTTCTCAATCCTGTAATCAAAGTCCTGCACATTCTGAATGTCTCCTTCAATTGACAAACTCAGTTCAGCTACTACTGGCTAATGAACTGAATAATGTACATTAGGCTTTGCTCAGACAGGCAGAAAGAAATACGATTTCTGGCACATCCCTAGAAGACTCTGGCAGAATTATCTGAAAATTCATAATTTATAATCAGCATTTGTGTAGTAGCTCTGATTTGCTTGTAGAACACTGTTGTAATCAATATATGTTGTCCTTTAAACATTAAAGGGAAACCGATAATAAATTCATTAAAACAATTATAGTAAATACATCTATAATGTTAAAAACATTCTATTTCAAATAAACATTGTTCTTTTGAACCTTATATTCATTGAAGAATCCTGCCAAAAATGTATGATGTCCGCAAATCATATTAAGCAGAGCAACTATGATTATAATTATTGTTTTCTAACATCGGGATCATATGACATCATATGACAATGGCAACTTAGATTGATCTTGTACTGCATTTATACTTAGCAGACACTTTTGTCCAAAGTGACTTACAATAGAGGAGCCATTCAGCGATTCAACAAGAAGAGGCAATACACACAAGAAGTGCTTATTATACAAGAAAACTGTTAGTGCTCAGAGAATTAAGTGCTAAAGTGAGGTGTTTAAGTAAAGTGTCCGGTGCATATCAAGAGAAGACTGTTTTGACAGGTGGTTTGTCAAGCCCACTCACCTCTGTGAAGCAGACTTCATAAATGCACAATGTTTTTTTTTTTTTTTTTTTTTTGCACAATAAAATAGAAGTTTTAAACTGCAACATTACAACTTACGACTTATTAACTTCTTTCAAAAAAATCATACCAACCCCTAACATCCAAATGGCAGTACACTGTAAAAAATTCTAGGTTCTTCCACACAATTACTTTAAGTTGTCCCAACACAAATCTTTAGAAATTTAAGTGGATTAAACATAAAACAATTAAGTTGCCGCAAAAACCATAATAACTCATTTTAAATGAGTAGCTAAAGTTATTTTTTGAGTGTATTTGTAACGGCAAGATCTTTATATTTACAATTTATAAGGACAAGATCCAAAATATGGTTGTAGGCCTCAAGATACAATTCTTTCTTAACGTCATTATTTACCACACCAGATAATTTGACTAAAACTGTTAGCTAGGGTTGGGTACCGAAACCCGGTGCCATACCTAAGTAACCGGTATGCACCGGACCGAATCAGCATATGAATTTTGGTGCCTAATTTCTGTGCAACTAGTACTGCGACAAGGACGTAAGCATCAAGAGGTACATCAAAAGCACACATAGGTACATGTTGTGTCACACTATCTCTAAACATTTAATTCTAAACAACTTTGAGGGATACGGACACCGTAGTCGATGTTAGGCATTTGTTGTTGTTGCTTAAATATAGTAGACAAAGAGCGCAGTACGGCGCATCCGGTGAGCGACTACCTTTATCAACAAGGATGATCGCATTTCATCAAATTTGATTAAACTAAGCATTCTAAAGTATGCTTATATTTTACAAGCAAGAATTCCGACACAGCAACGTGAAGCAGATGCTTTACAAATGTTGCGTGTAAGGGGGGAAACATGTCAAACTTAATGAATCATTTAAGGGCACATGGAATCAACTTAAAGGAATGCACTTTGTCTTTGACAGCTTGTGACATCATCTGGCACTTTCACTGAGTACATTTACATGGACACCAATACTCCGATTTTAATATGATCAAGACAATACTGTGCTTAAGAGTCTAACATGTAAACTGCGATTTTTGATTACCTTGACCACAGACACCCGTGTCACAAAATGCAGAGGGGTTTTTTTTCCATTAGGGGTGTGGTATCAAATTCAACTAAAACAACACTCTTCCACCAGTCCTTACATCATATTCTTATTCAATACCTCAGTTTGTTATGGGGCATGAACAATATGTTGCTGAATGAAAGTGAAACTCTAAAACTGCAGTCAAAAATTAAAAATGAAACACCCAAAATTACATGAAACTCCAGAATTGGGTAAAGTCTATAGGATACAGCTTCACATCAATATAGCATCATTTTTGTGACACTGGATTACAATAATTCATATTTTTACAGTACTGTGATGGTTGGGGTGGGGGTAGATGTCAAAAAATACAATTTATTGGGTAATTTAATAAATAACATAATACTGGGTACAATACTGTCAAGGAAACATTGCATAGCAAGGTGACCCAATGACGTTAATGGATCTATGTGCTGTAACATGTAAAACGGATCATGATAGTAACATTCAAAAGCAACTCATATAAACACCTTAATCATATTATTGTCTTATTCAGATTAAGGCAAATCATTCAGATTACTGAAGTCCATGTAAACGTAGTCACAAGCCCCAACCCTAGAAAAAAGGTGTTCTCTGATTTGGATGACAGCCTTTCCACAGCTTAGTAGTAAGCTAATGTAAGGTTAATAACATAATACAAATCTTGCGTTCATGCTAATAAACAAACGGTCAAATGCAATATATTAATGCAATTCAATATATAAACTATGAATTGATGTATACTTTAATTAAAAAGTTCAATTTAAAATGATTAAAAATATATAAAAAATTTTTTGTCAAATAATTTTGTGGCTCAAAAGTATCGGTTCAGGCATAATTTTGGCATCGGTACCATTTTAAAAGTATCGATTCATCACCGGTATCGAAATAACCCCAAACGATACCCAACCCTACTGTTAGTGATGATTCATTTGATAGTTCAATCCTATTGCTGTCTTACCCTGAAGAACTCTTTGGTGGAACCGGAGTCGAGCGTCCCGTAGGCTATCTCTGTCTGCTTGGCCAGGTCTTCTGCACTCTCTATAGGCGACACCATCCTCTCCACGGTCAGGAAGGCAGCCAGATTGGCAGTGTAGGACGAAATGATGATGAGGGTGAAGAACCACCACACACCTCCAACAATACGGCCAGACAGAGACCTGAGAGACAGAGAGGAAGACGGGAGAGAGACAATAGGAGAGCAAACAAATCCCCAGTGAAAGGTTAACTTTAAGTACAGATGTATTAAAGCTATTACTGCCGATAAAAGGAGAAATGGACAAAAAACGATCGCTCAGAGCACAAGTGAAGCTGCAGTTTTGACAGGTCTGTCTCATGAGAGAGCAGGAAGATGAGAATGAGAACAAAGATCACCTTGAGAATGAAAAACATGAATCCAAGAGGAATTTGGGTGAGTAAGATGGGGCAGGAAAAAGTGAATGGATGAATAGACGAATGAGCGAAGAGGGCTGACACTCCTCCACTGAAACAGTTTATAAACACCACACTGCTGACGGTAAAATAGAGACATGCAGCAAGAACACGGTAGCCCTCCAAGAAAGAGAGAAAAAGAGTGAAGGAGAAAATCTGAACATTTTACAGTCAACACATGGTGAATATAAATTATTTTAGTCGGCGCACAGCATCGCTTAAAGCAGAGGTTCTCAAAGTTTGAAGAGTTTATAATGTGTTAATCAAAAAAAAAAAAAAAAAAACAGTTAGTTTGATTGAAGTACAATACAAATAGTAATAATTTGGAATATAAATCTATTAAAACAACTGTTATCTATTCCTGGAGGACCAGCAGCTCAGCACATTTTCCATGTCTCGTGAAGCAAACACACCTCATTCAGATCATCAGCTCATTAGCAGAGACTGAAAGAGCTGTAATGTGTGTGACAGATATACTGTAGGAGATATCCAAAACATGCAGTGTTGGTGGTCCTCCAGGAACGTGGTTGAGAAAGCTGTTTTAAAAGGCATTTTTGTTATCTAATGTAAAGCTGCATTTTTTCATTCATAACTCCTGTCTTGGTGCTTCACGAATCATTATTATATGGTCATATGCTTTTATACGGAGCTAATAATATGCCAAAACAATCCAAATTTGAATTGTGTTTATTTGAATTATTAACAATTGCAATAAAACTGAATATTACAAGCCATCTTTTTTTTTTCTTAACTTGAATTTGAATTTCTTATCTTGAATATTGAACATCTGAAATTTAAGACAACTGAATTTCAGATTCAGAAGTCAGATTTTTATAGACGTAGATTGCAGATATTGGGTTTGTAAAAATAGAGTTTTCAAGATTAAGAATTCAGAACATAAAATTCAAGATGTTCAACATTCAAGTTCAGAAATTCAAATTCAAAAAATTTTTAATGGCATATAATACTCAGTTTTATTCAATTACAACTGTTAATAATTCAAATAACCACAATTCAAATTCAGATTGTTTTGGCATATTATTAGTTCCTTACTTATAAACTTTTTCAGATTCTAGAATTTTAATTTGACAAATAGAATATATTTGAAATAAAAGCTGTAGAAAATTATTTACTGTCAATATTTAGTGTTTTCACTTACTGGTTCTTTAAAGACCTTTAACAAGTTGTGGTGCCCCTTTTATGATTATCTTCAGTGGGCGACCATGTGAGAGTTGAAGCTTATTCTTTTTAATTTTTTAAATTATTATTATTTCATTCATTCATTTTCTTTTCAGCTTAGTCCCTTTATTCATCAGGGGTCGCCACAGCGGAATGAACCGCCAACTTATCCAGCATATGTTTTACGCAGCGGATGCCCTTCCAGCCAAAACCCAGGACTGGGAAACATCCATACACACTCATTCACACACATACCAGTACACTACAGACAATTTAGCTTACCCAATTCACCTATAGCGCATGTCTTTGGATTGTGGGGGAAACCGGAGCACCCGGAGGAAACCCACGTGAACACAGGGAGAACATGCAAACTCCACACAGAAATGCCAACTGACCCAGCCAAGGCTCGAAGCAGTGACCTTCTTGCTGTAAGGCGGCAGCACTACCCACTGCCCCACCCCTATTATTATTATTTTTTTTTAACTTATTATGTTTATTTAGTTATTTCAATGGAAAGGTATATGCTGTTGAGGGAGGGAAGCATTTATTTGGGGTTGTGGTAACATGGAAGGATAATTATAAAATGAATGTTGTAACTGATATTCCATCTAGAAAATCTAATAAAAGAAATGTAAAAATATTAATTAGGTTTTAATTTTGAAAGATTTTTTTTTTTTTTATTAAATGATGAAAATGGCTAATGATTGAGACCCTCGAAACAAAAAACATCCATTCAATTATTTTACACCATTATGAGAGGCAAAATTGAAAAAGGGTTCAAAAGTTTCTTTAATTTCAAAGATGGGTATAACCACAAAAGAAAAAGAAATAAGGAGAACCACTGATGTAAAAGAAGCTGTATTTTAAAAGAGAAAAAGAGGAGATAAAGACATCATCAGCTGAAATAAGAGTATTGTGAATGATGACTGATTGAATGAATGAATGAATGAAGTGATAAGATGGGTTAAGGTTAAGTGATAAGCTTATTTAAAAAGTGAAACACTCCAAGTAGAATAACATATATACACCATGAAAGACAAGACGACCATAAAATGCAAAGATGAAGATGAGTATGGAGAAACATGAACGGGCTAAACAATACACCAACCTTGGTGAGATATCGCATCCTTGCTGCATGAACGCTCCAAGAGAGAACCAGAGGCTGTTAAAGATGCCGAAGTCATTTGGCGGGTCGGGCGGCGACTGCGGGTCCTTCGTCTCTTCATTGTCGTCCAGGTGCCATTCGTACGGACTGAAACGACTCACCAGGAAGAGAACCACGCTCACACCGATATACGCAAACACGATACACATCCAGATCTCATAGGCCAGAGGGTCCAGGAAGGAGAAGACCCCTGGTTTGGACTTCTGAGGTTTCTTGATCATGATGGAAATGCCCAGACTCATGAAGGGCTTGGAGAAATCTATCACCTCCTCCCGGACAAGGGTTATAGTGAGAGGAGCCACAGCTATATCTGCTCTCTGGAAACACGGAACACAGTAAAGCTCAGTTCTTATATTATAAATATAAAGCAATGGGCATGGGTTGACGATGGAAATGCGATTGGAATGGCAAGCTAACCAATACACTATTTGTTTAAGAAGCAAGTTCATCACAACCAAAAAAGGAGGTCTTTTGGCTCCTTTTTTATATTTAACTGTTATTGTTGTAGATGCCTGCATGTACTTCCATCTCATAAGGCCTTTTTGTAGCCATCTGCTTATGAATGCAACTTAGAACCACATTTAGATTGCAAAATTGTATTAATATTTTTGGGATACATGAAGTTCGTTCAAGTATAGATACAGTGCTCAGCATATACGAGTACGCACCTCACAAATCTATCTTATATATTCATATTTTTAATAGGAAGCTATACAATATTAGATTTGTGCATTTACATTAGATTAGTCAGGACTGAAGCCAAATCTGGAGCTTATCTAACAAAGTAACCTATGATAACGGTCCAAAAACTAGTACGCCCAAATTTATATGTTATAAAAAAATATTAAATACTAATTTTAAAAAAAAGGGCAAAATCAAGAGAAGCAAAAAAATTAATAATTTAGTTGAAAGTTTGTAGGTTGTAATTTAGTTTTTTTGCAATATTTTGCTTGAATTTCATTGTTTTATCTTTCTATTTCTAAATATGTTTGGTGACTAAAATATTATTTTAATAAATAAATCTGTTTAATAAATCTGTGTTGTTTAAATGCACCCAAATACATTGCCTATATCCACTGAGAAATGGATACAAATATTCATTTTAAAAATGAGGTGAACTCAATTATGCTGAGCACTGTATGCCAAGAATTAATTTCATCAAATTGAAAATACTTATTGATAAATGGCTGACAGTATCTACAAATTTAGCAATAAATTCATATTAAATATTGGCCAATACAAAACATTTAATTGCCAACACAGCAAAAAAAGGCACTATGTTAAAGTTTCTGTAAAATTATAGAACAGCACAACTACTTTTTCACACCGATAATAAAAAACTTTCTCGAGCAGCATCATTTTCCAGTTTTCGAAGTTTTTAGCCTAGTCCCTGACTAAATTGCTTCAACTAAAAGAAACTAAGAATTACTGACTTTACTTTTTAAATATATCACTGCCTCCATTTTGTATTCAGATTTACTTCAGTAATGATTTTGCCTAAAGAAACATTTATATAATAATGATAAAACAAATATTATTAATAATTAAATTTTAATTCTGACTTAGTCTAAGCTTTGTCTGTGAAAACCAGCCCTTAAGTGCCCGCATCGATGGATTTGCTCTTCAGTGTTTGGGACTTTCAGCAGTGAAATTTAAACCCCACTGAACTGAACTGAACTTCAACTCAGAAAACTGGACTGACACAGTTTCAGTTTACTAGAACTTCTATGCTAAGCTGCTTTGACAAAATCTACATTGTTAAAGTGCTATAGAAATAAACATGAATAGAATTGAATTGAACTATACTGGGGTGCGTTTCCCAAACAACGACGTAACTCATGGCTGAACTATCATAGTACGATGCATCGTTTGGGAAAATAACGATGTAGTGACGAGTGTTTTCCAAAACCGTAGCTGCTTTTTTGTGTTAGTTATAACGTAAAACTCCCATAATGACGCTCTAAACAGGGTGGAGGAACAACTTATTTAGAGAGAAAAAAATTTTTTTTGTGCAAATTCTATTGTTTTAACCGCACACACTTTAAAAAAATCCAATATTAGTTTTGATAAAAACATGCACTCGCTTTCCATATTAATTGAAATATATGCAAATGGCACATATAGGCCCTATGTTTCCTTTACAAATATTAATGAGAACATTACACATTCTATTCTAAAAATCACTTACAAAAAGCTAACACATATTCTAACCTCATATATAAATCATATAAATAAATAAATAAATAAATAAATAAATAAATAAATAAATAAATAATGAGGCTATTTATTAAATTTTTTTATTTAATATTTATTATTTATTAGGAAATAAAAAAATCCAACTTTAATATTAATATTAACAATAATAATGATGATGATGATTATTATTATTAAGTAGGATACAGTTTATTTTATTTTTTTGAAAAGTCTACTTTTACAATTTGATAAATTCAAGCCAGTGCAGAAATGTTCTAACCAACAGGCCCATGTCATTTACAGTACAGATACATTTCTTAAAAAAATAACCTACTATAAATTAAAAGCATTATTGTATGCTATATTTTTGTTTTCACAAGCTTTGAAGTTGTAACGTAAATTCCGCATTTAAATAATAGGTCACCTATAGCTTTTGTCATGAGCCACAGCTGATGTTTTCAAAGTGCACTACAAAGGCAATGCAATTGTCAATATGAAGATCGCTAAAACTGAACTGTAAAAATTCTTTGAAAGCAAATTACACCTAAGAGAGATAACTTTAATGTTTATTTTTAAACCATACCGAGTTTAAATGTTGGAACGTTTTAAATAAATAGAGCATGGGGGGGATAACTGGGAATAGAACACAGCTAGGAACTATGCTTCTAACTACAGCTTTAGAGAAGTTTGCGATGCAGTTTGCGAATGTTCCTTGGAACGATGGATTTGGGAAATGGCAAATTTGTCATGAGAGAACTTGCGACCTTAGTTGGCTAACGATGATTTTCGGAAACGCACCCCTGTATGTCTATAAGTAACGACACGGGCTAACATGTGTTTGCTTGTTTATTTGTTGTCCGAACTAAGCCACTTTGAACAAAAGTACAATTAAACGATTTTATACTATTAATCCTAATAGTATTATACGAATATTATTAAACTACTATATTAATTGAGTTTAAGAATGTAGTTTCAAAAATGCGTATGACTAATAAAAAAAGAGAACCACTGATTTTAAAACACTGTAAAATGACATTGCATCCCAGTTTGGTGTATAAGGTCATTTGTGAGTTGCACTCTTTACCTGAGATGACTGAAAGATATGTGTCAGATATTCAGGATATGTTGAATGGCACATAAAAACACGCACACACACACGCACACGCACGCACACGCACGCACACGCACGCACACGCACGCACACGCACACACACACACACACACACACACACACACACACACACACACACACACACACACACACACACACACTCCACATGTCACATTAAAACACGCTCTAGATTCTTCTTAATGTCTTGTTAATTGTAAAAATTTGGAATGGCTAAAGTTAATTTGAGACATGTTTTATTCTTATTCAAAGGGGCTATATGTACAGTGCTCAGCATAAATGAGTACACACCATTTTGAAAAAGAATAGTTTTTATCCATTTCTCAGTGAATATAGGTAATATATTTTGGTGAATTTAAACAAAACAGATTTATTAAACAGATATATTTATTAACATATCAATTTAGTCACCGAGCACCTCTGGAAATAGAAAGATAATACATTTAACATCAAGCAAAATATTGAAAAAAATATATACAACCTACAAAATTACAACAACATTTTATTTAGTTTTTTTGCTTTTCTTGATTTTTGCTCTTATTTTAAAAAAAAAGATTTAATATTTTTCCCTAACATATAAATTTGAGTTACTAATTTTTGAACCCTTATCGTAAGTTATTTTGTTAGATAAGCTCCAGATTTGGCTTTGTTACTGACTAATCTAATATATATGCACAAATATAATATTGTAAACTTCCTATAGAAAATATGAATTTAAATGAGAGATTTGTGAAGGGTGTGCTTATATATGCTGAGCACTGTAGAATTCAGTTAAGCATATTACTGCTGGATGTTAAGTGAACTGAAGCAGCACGTTATTGATTGTGATCACATTTACTGTACAAGAAACTGAACATGCCTTCATTCTTTAATATGCTCATGGTGAAGTAGTAATATTCTGACAATGAACACCAGTCTGCTTTCAAAGACCACCTAAGTCAGGGAAATCTGCTCACACATGGAAAAATACATGATTTTGTTTTTTTTTTTTAAATATGCAGCCCCTTTAAAGTTGCATTCAGTTCACATTCAAAAATACAGTGCACAGCATAACTGAGAACACCCCATTGTGAAAATGAAGATTTTTCTCCATTTCTCAGTGAATATGGGCAATGTATTTTGGTGCATTTAAACAAAACAGATTTATTAAACAGTTATATTGATTAAAATACTATTTTAGTCACCAAACATATTTAGAAATAGAAAGATAATACAATTTAATTCAAGCAAAATATTGGGAAAAAAAATTACAACTTACAAAATTTCAACAAAATTTTTCTTTTTTTTTTGCTTCTCTTGATTTCCCCCCCTTTTTTTAAAATTTGTATTTAATATTTTTCTATAACATATACATTTGGGTGTACTAGTTTTTGGACCGTTATTGTAAGTTATTTTGTTAGATAAGCTCTAGATTTGGCTTCAGTACTGACTAATCTAATGTATATGCACAAATATAATATTGTATAGCTTCCTATTAAAAATATAAATTTAAAAGAGAGATTTGTGAGGGGTGTACTCATATGTTGAGCACTGTATCTATGACCATACATGACCCTGAATGAAAACCGCTTCATTTCCTATTAAGCGAACAACACTGAAGTTTGTCCATCTTTTCAACTTCTTATTGTCATTTATTAAAACACTTAAGATTCAGCCATTACTGTGCCATAAAACTGATACCATCACATGCCTATAGCAGAGAACCACTGATTTTAAAACACTGTAAAATGACATTGCATCCCAGTTTGGTGTATAAGGTCATTTGTGAGTTGCACTCTTTACCTGAGATGACTGAAAGATATGTGTCAGATATTCAGGATATGTTGAATGGCACATAAAAACACGCACACACACACGCACACGCACGCACACGCACACACACACACACACACACACACACACACACACACACACACACTCCTCATGCATACAGCGAATGGGTTGTGAATAGGTTCCTTTAATAGAAACCAAGGACTAATTGGTTGATGAAGCCTCAGCGCACAGAGGCTCAACCACATGCAGAGACACTAATTTGGAGATTCACTGCATAAAAACACTGACCATGACCAAAGACTTGGGTGACGTCAGCCACATCAGAAGACCAGGGAAATCATTGTTTAAAAAAAATAAAAAAATCACATTACAGTGTCAAAATAAGTAATAAACGATACATGACCTCCCTAAAGCACCAAACTTAGAAAGTAAACAGCTCAATAATATCAATAAAATAAATCCTGTAGTAACTACATTCCTAAAGCTGTGACTTTTATTTTGACAGAGCAGTCAGTGATTTTACATGTGGCCTTCTAGATGTTGCTGGCGTCACGCAGCCACTGTCCCCACCATCAACAATTGCCCAGCACTCACCCCATAAACCAACTCCCCCACCATGCCGTTCCAGGTCTTGGTCTCAGGGTCGCGTGCTCCATATTTTCCATCAGCCACAATGGACAGTTTGTATCTTATGCCCACATGCTTGGCGATTTCAGATGCCAAGTCTACACAGTAGCCCTCGTAGCGATCATTCCCTTCCAACTGCATATAATTCCTCTTGTACATTACATACGGTGCTTCCTGTTAACCAAATCAAATGAGGTTCAGCTGGCTTTCAGACTCACAACCCACACACACACACACACAGAGTATATATACATATATAAAATGACTGATTAGTCTACAATCATGCTTATATGTTTTACATACAGTATATCTCACCTGTTTCATTCTTACTCATTCGGACGAAAAACATATTGGATTATAGACATGCACTGTGAGTTTTATAATTACAAACAGTAGCTGTGAGGAAGGCTAGTCTGAATTTAAACTAAGTTTTAGGTTTGTGGACAATGCTATTCAGTAGTGGACTCTGATATCTCAGAGAGAAAGAGAGAGAGAGAGTACTTGAACTTGCAGGTCTTCTCATTAGTAATTTGTCAGTCAGGCAAGGGTTATGGGAAAATAACTCACACAAGTACGTGAACAGTGCATGCAGGAGGGTATATGAGAGTGGCAGAGGTTTTCTCATGTGTGTTCTTAATATAGCTATTAATAATTTCATTCATGCTAGCCAAGCATCAGATCATTTCAGTTATCATCCATTTTTAACCTATACAAAATAACCTTCATCACTAATTCATTGAATTAATTAAGATTTAATTCTGCTTTGACTTTCTGTATCTACTTATGAGATCATCATAGGTAGAGTCAGAAAGAGGTCACGATCACTTTTAAATGTAACATAAGGCGAACCTTATGGTACATTTAAATATGACCTTGCTTCTCTAACTAAATTTAGTGAAATATCTTTATTTATGCAATTCTGCCTGGTCGTATAAACGCACAATTCGTGAATGAATGTAACGCTTCTGTCTTCAAATAACCGTATTCCTAACAACACAGTTGTGAAGTTCATTTCATGTTTTTCCCCCTCACTAAGACGTGGCTTCTTGTGACCTTGAGGTTATGCATTATTCAAAAGATTAATTACCATATTCACCCTTTAATTAATATTCTTCCAGCTTCATCTCCGTCCTTTCCTCTATCCCCTCCTGCCCTCAAGTTCTCAGAGTTCTTCATTAAGGACGTAATTATGAAACTCGTTTAAGCCCAGCTGTAATCACTGTACAGCCCCAACCCATTCACTTCCAGCATTCGGTTCAATTAACGCATGTTTGCTTAAACACAGTAAGTCGCCCAACATAACATGTCCAGTAGGCATAACATTTCCACGTGCATAACCTGGCACATGTCACATTAAAACACGCTCTAGATTCTTCTTAATGTCTTGTTAATTGTAAAAATTTGGAATGGCTAAAGTTAATTTGAGACATGTTTTATTCTTATTCAAAGGGGCTATATCTACAGTGCTCAGCATAATTAAGTACACCCCATTTTGAAAAAGAATAGTTTTTATCCATTTCTCAGTGAATATAGGTAATATATTTTGGTGAATTTAAACAAAACAGATTTATTAAACAGATATATTTATTAAAATATCATTTTAGTCACCAAGCACCTCTGAAAATAAAACGATAATACATTTAACATCAAGCAAAATATTGAAAAAAAAATACAACCTACAAAATTTCAACAACATTTTATATAAAAAACTTTTTGCTCTTATTTTAAAAAAAAGATTTAATATTTTTCCCTAACATATAAATTTGAGTTACTAATTTTTGAACCGTTATCGTAAGTTATTTTGTTAGATACGCTCCAGATTTGGCTTTGTTACTGACTAATCTAATATATATGCACAAATATAATATTGTAAACTTCCTATTGAAAATATGAATTTAAATGAGAGATTTGTGAAGGGTGTGCTTATATATGCTGAGCACTGTAGAATTCAGTTAAGCATATTACTGCTGGATGTTAAGTGAACTGAAGCAGCACGTTATTGATTGTGATCACATTTACTGTACAAGAAACTGAACATGCCTTCATTCTTTAATATGCTCATGGTGAAGTGGTAATATTCTGACAATGAACACCAGTCTGCTTTCAAAGACCACCTAAGTCAGGGAAATCTGCTCACACATGGAAAAATACATGATTTTTTAAAAAAATATGCAGCCCCTTTAAAGTTGCATTCAGTTCACATTCAAAAATACAGTGCTCAGCATAACTGAGTACACCCCATTGTGAAAATGAAGATTTTTTTCCATTTCTCAGTGAATATAGGCAATGTATTTTGGTGCATTTAAACAAAATAGATTTATTAAACAGATATATTTATTAAAATACTATTTTAGTCACCAAACATATTTAGAAATAGAAAGATAATACAATTTAATTCAAGCAAAATATTGAAAAAAAAAATTACAACTTACAAAATTTCAACAAAATTTTTCTTTTTTTTTTTTGCTTCTCTTGATTTCCCCTTTTTTTTTTTTTTTTTTTATTTGTATTTAATATTTTTCTATAACATATACATTTGGGTGTACTAGTTTTTGGACCGTTATTGTAAGTTATTTTGTTAGATAAGCTCCAGATTTGGCTTCAGTACTGACTAATCTAATGTATATGCACAAATATAATATTGTATAGCTTCCTATTAAAAATATAAATTTAAAAGAGAGATTTGTGAGGGGTGTACTCATATGTTGAGCACTGTATCTATGACCATACATGACCCTGAATGAAAACCGCTTCATTTCCTATTAAGCGAACAACACTGAAGTTTGTCCATCTTTTCAACTTCTTATTGTCATTTATTAAAACATTTAAGATTCAGCCATTACTGTGCCATAAAACTGATACTATCACATGCCTATATAGCAGTAATATTATTTTTCTAATTAAATCTTATAGAAATATAAATATGTACTCAATTGATGTACAGATTAGGGCAATATTTGGCTGAGATGAAACTATTTGAAAATCTGGAATCTTGTTTCATAAAAATCTAAATACTTAGAAAATCACATTTAAAAATATAAATTAAGCATTCATCAATGCACATTACTGATCAATTAATTGATTATTAAATTGTTATTAAATTATTATTTATTCAATACAATTACAATAGTAAATTTACAAATGTAATATGATCTTTACTTGATATTCTCATTTATCCTATTTTGACTGCTATGCCATCATAAAATGTGAAAATAATCCATTGAAAAAGGCTTTAACACCAAACGGAATCCTGGGTTGGCTGTCGCTTCAGTGTGACTGAGGAAAGTTGAATGTCCTGGCCAGTTTTCTATTTAAATTAATGATACTTAAATGACAATAGGCTACAGTTTTTAATTTAAAACTTAAACAGATTCCTATTTTTTTTTCCTAATGATATATGATGTTAGTGATGTATATATGATGTATATGATAATTGATGTAAATCTTGAAATTGATGGAAATATTTTTGGTACATCAAAAAGTGTGGTTATGATGACCATCCAACAAGCTAATCCAGCTAAAAAAAAATAGTGCTTAAAATGTCACTAAAATGCAACCTATTTTAACCTCATAAATAAATAGAAAATGAGGTAAATAACTGCAAAAATTTATATTTAATATTTTTCTATAAGATAAATTTGGCTGTGCTAGTTTTTGGACCGTTATCTTAAGTTATTTTGTTAAATGAGCTTCAGATATGGCTTCAGTACTGACTAATCTAATGTATATACAATGTACAAATATAATATTGTATAACTTCCTTTTAAAAATATGAATTTAAAAGATAGATTTGTGAGGCGTGTACTCATACAGTATATGCTGAACACTGTATCTATGACCATACATGACCAAACCATTTCATTTCCTATTAAGCGAAACAACACTGAATTTGTTGTTTAATTTAGTTTTGTCTATCTTTTTAACTTTTTTTTGTCATTTATCAAAACACTTAAGATTCAGCCATTACTGTGCCATAAAACTGATACCATCACATGCCTATAGCTGTGGTATTATTTTTCTAATTAATATTACAGTAATATGAATAAATATGTGTTTAATTGATATACAGATTGTTAGGATAGGGCAATATTTGTCTGAGATAAAACTATTTGAAAATCTGGAATCTGACGTTTCATAAAAGTCTAATTGCTGAGAAATTCACGTGTAAAATTACAATTAAGCCTTTATAAATGCACATTACTGATGATAATTGAGTTTTGATACATTTACAATAGGAAATTAACAAATGTAACATGATATTCTAATGATTTTTAACATAAAAGAAAAAAAATCAATCAATTTGACCCATACAATGTATTTTTGGCTGTTTCCACAGATATAGCCATGCAACATAAGACTGGTTTTGTGGTCTAGGGTCACATACAGCATATATCTATGACCAGATATATCTATTGTTACAAAATAGGTACTGAATAGTCTTTGAGTGAGATTTTCAATTTGAAGTAAAACAAAACTGCAGCTCTGTGTCAGTGAATGTAACCTAAGAGTGGCTGTTTTACTTGCGCGCATTTAATTCTGTAATATCACTGGGCGGTAATATTGATTGAAAAGCTAGTCTCCAGACACAACTCGTCTGTGTGTGACACTTAAATAGCCAATACTAAATCAGGAAAATATGTAAAAGCCAATTTAAGCAAAAAAAAATGTAATTGCATTGATTTTCTATTGAGTAAGCACTGCCCATACTCACTCACTCACTCATATTCATGGCTTCGGCTGGGCAGGTATGTCAGTTTTAGGAGCTAAATGAAGAATGAAATACCCACACCTAATGGTCACATTTGATTGGACAAGCTAGAAAGCAAAACACAAAAAACAAGCTAGACTTTTCTTACTATTCTAATGTGTATACTATTAAAACACCATGCATGAGAAAACCATCCGCCATGTTTTGTATGCGTGTGTCTATGAGTGCATCTCTGCCATTTGCATCCAGCCTGGCACCTCAGTCGAACAGTACTTACGTTTGGCGAAGTGAAAGAAGCAGAGAGAAGGGGACATTTCTAACCTATTTCTTACCAAAGCCAGTATTGTGATGTCACTGCTACGACAGGCCACCGAAATGGAACTGAAAATGCTTTGGCACTCACACGGATACAGTTGAAACACTCTTCTGTGCTCGACTGTTTCAACATGTAGTGAGTGAGTGCAAAGCAAAGCAAAAGAGAAAAACGTTCTGCCCCCCCTAGGATGCAATGCAACTGAGACACTAAACCCGAGAGGGCAGAAGGATCATGGTTCGGCGTATTTTAAAAAGCAGCTTTAGATAGTGTACCATAATAGTAGTGACCACAATGGTTCTGTTTTCCACAGAGGAGGACTCGTTGGTAACCTGCTGCTCCACTATATAAACAAATTTCTCAAATTCATTCCAGTAGCCGATCTGTGAGGGACAGAGAGAGCAAGAGCATAAATAGACTCAATCAATCACAGCCGAGCTGTAATAGAAATACAGCGAGAGAATGACTCAGTAGGAACATGATCTGATGACTGATGGAGGAGGAAAGCAAGATGGAACGTTCAAGTGTGCGTTAAAGAAGTCATTTTCCTTGATCTATAATTTATTTGTTGCATGAAGAAAAAAAAAACTGAACATTTGATGATGAGGGTATATACGAGAGCAAACTCTATTGCTAAAATACAGATAAACTTTTATCATTTTGTAATATAATTGTATTTATTTTTAATAATTATATTTTAATGATTTATTTATAATAATTAAAGATCAAATAAAATTTTATATAAGGTTTTAGGTTTCAAATAACTTTTATATAAAATAGTGTACTTGTATACACTACCGGTCAAACGTTTGGGTCAGTAGGATTTTTAAATGTTTTAAAATAAGCTTCTCCTGCTCACCAAGGCTGCATTTATTTCATCAAAAATACAGTACAAATTGTAACATTGTGAAATGATATTGCACTATAAAATAACTGTTTAAAAGTAGTTTATCATTTAATTGAATCATTTATTCCAGTGATTTTAAAGATGAATTTTCAGCTTCATTACTCTTCAGAGCCACATGATCCTTCAGAAATCACTCTAATATTAATTATTATTGATGCTATTAATATTATTATTATAATTAATGGTAATAGTATTAAAAGCAATAATGACTGGACAAATAATTTCATTTTAAAATACATACAATAAGTAATAAATAAATGTTTAATAAATAAATATTTAACAATTTAACAATTTGTTTTTCATTTAATAAATGCCGCCTTGATGAACAGAATAATTTTCTTACAAAAAAACATGAAAAAAACCTGACCCCAAACTTTTGACCAGTAGTGTATATTTCTATAAAACAGAGATCATAATTTAAATAAAATGAATATAAATAAAATAATGTTGTTTTAATAATATTAATAAATAATGTTATTTGTAATACTAATATAAATAAAATAAAACTTTTTAAAAACTTTCATTCAATATATGTCTGAAGAACTGTTCCAAATGGAATTAATCAAGGGTTTCTGCAGGTTTCACCAAGTTAAATTTAAAACTTTAAGACAGGGGTCTCAAACTGCTGCCCCTCCTCCACCCTTGGCCCGCAACTGACATCAAGAAACATAACAAGATTCGGCCCAACAAAATATATATTTTTGAATCACTAGATATTTACCGGTATCACTGTGTGAAAGGGGGTATTGTTGTGCAGTCTTACCTTAAGGTACTGTACTATTCGGGTTACTTTCGTGTGTGGTTGAGAGTAAATCCTATGCAGATTATTTCTGAAACTGATTTAAACATTGAAATATATGTCCGTAAGTGCTCTATTTTTACTAAAGCTATATTCTTGTAAATATTCAAGAGCCATTTGATTATAATCAGTTTTATACCACCTGTATTTTGTTGTACAGACACCTCTTCATGGTTTACACGTTATGCTGGTGGTGTAAATGATCATTTTGCTAATAATCAATTCCAATGGTCTCATGAATAGATTTTCCTAATATGCATATTAAGAATAGTATAAAAATGTGCATTAGTAAAATTTTACTGCTGGCTAAATTGAACATGTTAAAGTAAATGTGAATATATACTTTCCCCTTCTTTGTTGTACTTCAAAAAAAAAGAATGAAATTGAGAAGAACAATTGCCAGTAAAGACAATAAAAAAGTAACGCAAACTGCATTCTGCTGTCCTACGCTATCTGCTAAACTTTTGGTAACAACTGATTGGGACATAATAATTATTATTATGCCTATTAAATTGTTGTATTTTCATAGCAATTTAAACTACCCCTTCAATATGTACAACAAGAAACCAAAAGACGGAGCTTTGATACTCTGGGGAAGAATGTCTGAGTGCATCAATTACATCAGGTTTCCACTTTTTTCATGTGTTAGAATGTTAAAACGGCCCACCTATGAATTGTCAGTCACTGATATGGCCCCACCCCTCGCCAATTTGAGTTTGAGCCCCTGCTTTATGACATTTTTAAGACTATTACGAATTAAATTTCAGACTTATACAGGGCTAAATGCTAAAGATTTTCTTCCAATATCCCAGTTAGAAAAGATTTTAGCTGCCCTATCAAAAAATGATTCAAATTTATTACATTTATTAAAACAATAATAATAATTTAGTTTGAATATTTTTTTATTTATTTTCAAATATATCCATTCACAATCTCTATAACCCTTACCAAGAATATAACAAAACTTAACTGTCAATTACTTCAGTCTACAATAATAATAATTTAATAATAAAAAATATAGGTCAGGTCAGTATCCTCAGCAGTAAATAAATGACAGTAAATAAAGAACTTTTAAGCAAATGCTACTGTAAGGAAAGTAATTAAATGCTATTTTTAAATAAAAAGTTAAAAGTTTTATTGAGATGGATTGTTGGTGATTGTATAGGTGTTAATGGCCAGATTGGGTAGCTATACATGAACAAAGGAAAATTAAAAAAAGATTTAAGACCTACAAAACTATATTTTCACTTTTTAAGGCCTAAAATTGAGACATTTTAAGATTTTAAGATACCCTGATTATTCTAACTTGTAGTCAATCCCTCAAACAAGTGACCGAGTCAAATGTGATCATATTTCAACTCATAACTTAATGTGTAAAACATGTTTGTTTAAAGGTAAGTGACAAAATATATTGTATATTTGGCCTGCACTGTGATGCTCTTTTAATATACCATCATATGATTCTCGTTGTAAATATGCCAGACATATTTTTTGGAGTATATTAACTGTTATTACACTGAATTACATTTTAGTAGGAGTCTTCTGTAAATCACAGTAAAACTGCACATACACTGTTAATGCTCTAAAGTGACTTGTGGCTTCACAGTGACAGAAATATTGGGTGAATTTATAGAAACTGCCCCTCCCGGAGGCACTAACCTTTCGTGCTCCTCCCGGCTTCATTTCATAAACATCAACAGTGTAATTTGATCGCCGTCCAAATGAGTCGAACTGAATATTTCCCGTCATACCCTGAACCTGAACCTGCAGGAGCAAAGCACACAGGAACAGTAACACCCACAAAATAACAAGCACGACAACAAAGAAAAGCATGAAGTGCAATCACATGCTGTCTAGCTGTCATGTGAACACACAGGAAAAACAACGATAAACCATTTCAAACACAATAAACATAAACACATTTATTTATGTAAAATTATATATTTTGATAACTCTTAGCTATCTGAGGCCCTTTATGGACCCCTCCTACCATTTTGAGCGCTCTCTCGATGTCGATTCCCTGGCTCCACGGTACAGCTGGGTTGGCCAGACAATCGCCTGCACTCCCTCGACGAGAAATATCCACACGCTGACGTCGCAAATACCGAAATGCCTCGGCTATCACCAGGATGGCATCGTGGGTCAGTGCAGAAGTGTACTAAACATGATTACAAACAGATTAAATGGTTTACATGTAGTAAAGTTGAAGTCTGAATTATTAGCCCTTCTGAATAATTAGCCCCCTGTATATTTTCCCCCTAATTTCTGTTTAACGAAAAGAATTTTTTAACACATTTCTAAAAATAATAGTTTTAATAACTCATTTTTAATAACTGATTTATTTCATTTTTTCCATGAAAGTTCATAATATTTTATTAGATATTTTTCAAGACATTTATATATTTAGACATTTAAAGGCTTAATTAGGTTAATTTGGCAAGTTAGGGTAATTAGGCAAGTCATTGTTTGGCCAGAGGGGAAAGGGTCGTGCCCAACTGAGCCTGGTTTTTCTCGAGGTTTTTTTTCCTTCACTTTCGCAAATTAGTGAAGCTTGTTCCACTGGCTTGCATGGTTCGGTACTTGTGGAGCTGCGCATCGATGGATTTGCTCTTCAGTGTTTGGACTTGGAGCAGTGAAAATTAACCACACTGAACTGAACTGAACTAAATTTAAACTCTTAAAACTGGACTGACACGGTTTCAATTTACTTTTATGTTAAGCTGCTTTGACACAATCTACATTGTAAATGTGCTATAGAAATAAAGATGAATTTAACTGAATTTTATAACAATGGTTTGTTCTGTAGACAATCCAAACCAAGTTCCTTTAGAGGGCTAATAATATTGACCATAAAGTTATAAAATAATAATAATAATAATAATAATATTAATTAAATTTTTTTTTAAATGAACCGAAATAAAACAAATAAGACTTTCTTCAGAAGAAAAAAATATGATAGCAAATACTGTGAAAAATTCCTTGCTCTGTTAAACAGCATTTGGAAAATATGTGAAAAAGACAAAACAATTACAGGACGGCTAATCATTTTGACTTCAACTGTATGTAGTGGTATAGAAAGATAAATCACAGAAATCTTCACA
Source organism: Danio kyathit (assembly GCA_903798195.1). NCBI lineage: Eukaryota > Metazoa > Chordata > Actinopteri > Cypriniformes > Danionidae > Danio > Danio kyathit. The sequence goes on from LR812523.1 coordinate 28,845,774, forward strand.
TCAACTTTAAACAATAAATAAAGATGATGGTGTAATGATGGTGTGCAGTTTTTGGCACTACATTTCATCACAATGCTTTAAGTGAATATAGTCACTTCATCTGAATTTCAACACTTGTAAGATTAATCAGTCAAAACTAGGTCTAAATTTGTGTCTCAGGAAAACAATGAGCTTTGACAATGTATTAAATTGAACTCCAGCTGTTTGTGTCCATTTGTTAAAGAGGGATATTTGGTTTTCAGATTTTTGGAGTCAAGATTTTAGCTTCCATTCTGAAGTAAAGAGATGAAATTAGACCTGTGGGTAAAGATGACCTTTCCAGAATTGGCACAGAGGGAGACGAGCTGTATGTGGTCACATACTATATGCTGGTTTTCCAAAATATAATATATTGCGGTGATGAATATGCACAATATTATTGTAGGCGCTGTGAATTATTTATCATTTTTTGTATTAGTTTTATTTTTAAAAAGTATAGTTTTTAACAACACCATGTAACTTGCTATACATATTGCAAAGTACTACTGGTCTATGGAAAACACAATTATATGAGTCATTTTATGTAATTAATGTTGATAATGGCTACATACAAATGCATATTTTATTTAAATGTAAAAAATGTGTTTATAGAAAAATTATTTAATTTACTTCTACTATTAAGAGATCTTTTCAACTTGTTTGTCTAATTTATTAAAATACTATGCTTTAAGATTCAGCCATTACTGTGCCATGAAACTGATATAATCACATGTATAGAATAGTGTTATTTTTTCTAATTAAATCCAGTAGAAATGGGTTTATTACTTAGATTTTTCATGTGCATATTAGACAATCATTTTTCATTAAAACCTTTAGGCTAATTAAATAAAATAATTCAGTTTGATTTTACAGTTTTACTATTGTGCCATATCTACAATTAAAATATGGACATTTGCATTTTTAAATATTCATATACCTTTCACATGAATCTTTTAATGCTTCATCTGTCATCACTTATTCAATTGAGTTGATCTATTTAGTATTTTGCATTAATGATATTTTAGGAAGATGAATATTAGTAAGAATATTATAACAAATGTTAAAAGGCATATTTTAACTAGTAGGGGCCATATAATACCCCATCTGAATAATCAGAAAGTTGCTTTTTGACATCAAAATTAGTAAATGTTTGTATTTCCAATAATCGTCACCTTGGAATTATAAGCTTCTATCGGAGTTCTGAATGATTTTGAGATATTGAGCTTCAAAGTTTTTGCATTCCATATAGTAAACAGTGTGTGTGTAACATTTGTTTTTTAAATAAAGTCTTAAAATATAAACAACTTATAAAAAAACATCCCATAATGTAAGTTGTCATTTAATAAGAATATGTCAATAACTCAATTTTGACGAAAATGTCAGATAGAACCTTATAATTCTAAGGTGACGTAATAGCACACTGGCTAATCCTGCACAAACCACATGTATACTGTATCTACTTACACTAATTTAAGTGTTCATATTGAATTCAACAGTTGAGTGAGGTGCATTAGGAGCTTTTGAAGTCAGCACAAAACTGAAATTGCATCTTTTCTTCCCTATACTGTTACACATACTCAAAATTGATTCTGCAATATGAGGAACACAGTGTTTATCCACTGGCAATTGATTATAATTGAACAGTTAATTAGGTCACACTGTATTTTTATAGTCAGTTTGTTGAATTTAAGTTGCATTGCATCTACATGCCAACTAATTCTCATTAGATTATAAGTAGACTGTTAGGTTGGGGTTAGAGTTAGTGTAAGTTGACATGTACTTGTAAGTCAGTCTTACAGTCTTGTAGTCAGTCTTGTAGTCAGTTAAAGGTCTGTTTAGCAGCAGTATCAACAGATATTAAGCAGACAGTCTACTAATACTCAAATAGACCATCAAAATAAAGTGCTACCATTGATTATAAGTGAGTGATAAATTATATTTAGGATTATGAGGGTGCATGGTGTTAAAGGAACACTCCACCTTTTGAAAATAGGTTCTTTATTGACTCCCCAAACAGTTGTGTTTAATAATTTTTTAATTAATTCAGCCAATCTCTAGGTCTGGCGGGTTCACGCTTAGCATAGATCATTGAATCAGATTAGACCATTAGCATCTTACCCAAAAATGATCAGTTTGATATTTTTCCTATTTAAAGCTTGACTCTTCTGCAATTGCATTGTGTACTAACAACAACAGAAAATTAAAAGTAGCTATTTCTAGGTCTAGGTCTAAGAATTATGCTCTTTTTCCGGCATAATAATCAAGGAACTTTGCTGCCATACCATGGCTGCGGCAGGAGAAATGATATTTTGAAATGCATTAAAATACTCCCCTGCACCAAGTCCTACCATTGTGCATATTATAGTATATTCATTCATTAATTTTCCTTCAGCTTAGTCCCTGATTTATCAGGGATCGCCACAGTGGAATGAATCGCCACATAGTATAGTATAGTTCCTAATCATATCGAAAAAAAACTTTCATTTTCTGTCTGTCTTAGTATAGTCAATGTATCTACAGAACAGCCAAGCTTTTAAATAGAAAAATTATCAAAATTCTTTGTAATTTTTGAGTGAGATGCTAATGGTCTAACCCAACTCAATGATCTATGCTAAGCTAAGCTAAAAGTGCTTCCGCCAGACCCAGTGATCGGCTGAATGGGAGTCAAAAATGGTAAAACTCAATGGTTCAGCTCTAGGGAACTTGTAAAATGAGTTTTTAAAAAATTGGAGGGTTACAATAAATGTTCCATAAAAATGTTGATTTTGATTTCACTTGACAAGCACAGATAGGGAATAACAGAGATGTTTAAAAAAAACATTGCATGGCTGCTACTGTACATTAATCTCATCAAATCACGTTATCATAAATTACACATCCACACACAAATAAACGCCACAAACATATTCACTCCCAAATAAACACATCACATATGCACATAAATAAGCATAGAAAGACCTTCAGAGGAGAGCTTCTAGACTCGGGAAACTCTCTTTCGTCGAGCCGCTCCCAGCGTTGGAGAAACTGCTGCACGATTGGACTGTCAGGATTTATGATCTGGAATCCAGTAATATTCGCTCCTCCCGAAAACACCTTATCCAAACTCATGTTGGTAAAACCCTGCAAAGAACAATGGTCAGCGGTCAAATGTGAACGGTCGCTCGCCTAAGGTTAAAAAATAGGAGCTTTTAGCATGTATGCATTTCTTACAAGATTAGCCAGTATGTAATGATATCCTCGACCGTTCTTTCCGGAGATCACAACCTGGAAATAAAAGAACAATAACAAAATAGAGTGTCATTGAGGCTGCAATATGTCTAAATAACTGCATTTTGCTTTATTAATAATATAGTTGAATAGCAGGAAAAAATCAGAAGCCAAGAGTTTTTGTAATTGAGTGTTTTAATTCACAAATAAATCAAGCCAAATATCAACCTATTGATGGATTTCAAAGTTTCTCCAGAGATGTTTGATTGGGTTTAAGTCAGAGCTCTGGCCAAGCCACTCTATGAAAGATGCTTCTGAACTAAATATCAGGTGTAAATGAAAAGGCAAGGAAAACTTATGCAATGCAGTTATTTCATTTTTATTTGTAATACATTTGAAAGCTTATCACAAAAAAGTTTTTGTTTTGGCATTATGATGTATGATTAATATAGTTGAATAGCAAGGAATATCGGGAGCCAGGAGTTTTTGTAATTGAGTGTTTTAATTCACAGATAAATCAAGCCAAATATCAACCTATTGATGGAGGCCATTTGAAAGTTCCTCCAGAGATGTTTGATTGGGTTTGAGTCAGAGCTCTGGCCAGGCCACTCTATGAAGGATGTTTATACAGACACTGAAATACAGAACATTTATTCATTTATTCATTCATTTTCTTTTCGGCTTAGTGCCTTTATTAATCTGGAGTGGCCACAGCGCAATGAACCGCCAACTTATCCAGCATTTGTTTTACGCAGCGAATGCCCTTCCAGCTGCAACCCATCACTGGGAAACATTCATACACACTCATTCACACACATACACTACGGTCAATTTAGCTTACCCAATTCACCTATACCACATGTCTTTGGATTTGTCTGGGAAACCGGAGCACCCGGAGAAAAACCACACGAACACAGGGAGAACATGCAAACTCCACACAGAAATGCCAACTGACCCAGCCGGGGCTCGAACCAGCAACCTTCTTGCTGTGAGGCGATTGTGCTACCCACTGCACCACCGTGCTGCCCCGAAATACAGAACATGCAATGTGTAAATGTAAAATTTCCTGCAATATAAAACTGGTTTCTTCTAATTATTTTATTATTTAAAGGGACCATATTTATTTTAAAGTCTTCTTGGGGATTTTGAGGACAGAAAAAGTAATATGAAGACATAAAAGCACCAAGGTTAGTTAAATAAAATAATTAATTATATATTTTTAAAAAACTCAGGAAATAGTTTTGTTAAGTTTACCATCATATAAAAAAAACCTTTAGAAATAAATAAAACTGAACAACCTGAATAAAAGAAAAAACTAAAATATTAAAACATTATAATTAAGATATATATATAATATATTAGATATAAATATAAGATAAATATATAACTAAGAAATATATTATTACTATTAAATATACTAATATAACTATTCCAAAAAGAGAAATATTCAAAACATATTTAAATATACACAGTTGAAGTCAGAATTGTTACCTTTTGATTTTTTTGTTCTTTTTTAAATATTTCCCAAATGTTGTTTAACAGAGCAAGGACATTTTCACAGTATGTCTGATAAAGTTTTTTCTTCTGAAGAAAGTCTTATTTGTTTTATTTTGGCTAGAATATAAGAAGTTTTTAATTTTTAAACACCATTTAAGGGGAAAATTATTAGCCCCTTTAAGCTAATTTTTTTTCGATAGTCTACAGAACAAACCATCGTTATACAATAATTTGCCTAATTACCCTAACCTGCCTAATTAACCTAGTTAAGCCTTTAAATGTCACTTTAAGCTGTGTCTTGAAAAATATCTAGTAAAATATTATTTACTGTCATCATGGCAAAGATAAAATAAATCAGTTATTAGAAATGAGTTATTAAAACTATTATGATAAGAAATGTGTTGAAAAAAATCTTCTCTCCGTTAAACAGAAATTAGAGAAAAAAATAAACAGGGGGGCTAATAATTCAGGGGGGCTAATAATTCAGACTTTAACTGTACAGTATCTATTACAAATAACATTAGCACCGCATTTTTTCATTTATGATTTATTTAACAATTTTACATTTTACAAACATATTAAACAACCCTTATAGAAATAATAAAAAAATTATAAATACAAAAAAATAAATAAATAAATGAAAATAATAAAATAAAATAAAATCTAGGAGTTTGAATGTTCTCCCCATGTTTGCGTGGGTTTCCTCCAGGTGCTCTGGTTTCCCCCACAGTCCAAAGACATGCGGTAGAGGTGAATTGAATAAGCTAAATTGGCCGTGGTGTATGTGTGTGAATGCAAGAGTGTATGGTGTATGGGTGTTTCCCAGTGTTGGGTTGCAGCTGGAAGGGCATTCGCTGTGTAAAACATATGCTGAATAAGTTGGCAGTTCATTCCGCTGTGGTGACCTCTAATGAATAAAGGAACTAAGCCGAAAAGAAAATGAACGAATGAATGAATGAATGAATGAATGAATGAATGAATGAATGAATGAATGAATGAATGAAACCCAATTAATTAGCACCCCATTTATAGAGAAATAATACTGTTCGGCACATAAATCAAGACTTCCCCCACCAAGAAATTCCCAAACAACTCTTATTAATTTAACTGTGACAGTACTGACAATGCTAGCTGGGAATACCTGGACAATAAGGCAGAGTGTCTATGGAAATACGTTTGTAAAATGTTTTTTTAATGAGAAAAATCAGGTCAGTAGTGCGCATAGTTACACAACCAGAGCTGAATGAATTTACTCCATTGTCCTGCTTGCACCTGCTGGCCACTGCAGAGCTGTTACAATAGCCACGCCTTCACACAGACACACAGACACACAGACACACACACACACACACACACACACACACACACACACACACACACACACACACACACACACACACACACACACACACACACACACACACACACACACACACACACACATCACTGGACACTTATTATTTATTGTTCAGCAAAGGTGCAGTACTTAAATACAGTGGCAATATTGGAATATTTAGTGGCATGCCAGCAAAGCTTCACTGACTCTTAGGCACATCATAAAGGTATGACCTGACCACGCCCACGCACACACACACAAACATATACGCACATATTGATTTACAAACAGCATCAGACAGCCGGTCTGCTGAATGCACAGCGCTCTGATTAGCTTTCTCTGAGCGCTGATTGATCTACCCATGGATTTCATTATCTCTCTGACCTCCTAGTGACACACACACACACATTCTTTTTGTGTATGTGCGTGTGGAAAACAGACATGGAGGGTAACAAACTGAAAGAGATGGAATACGTGAAACTAGGAGAATGGGAGAATGTAACAGTACCTTTGAGAGCTGTATTTTTGGATGAGAGGAAAGGGAGTATTTTTAGTTTTCTCACTGTTCCCTTGTTACAGGACGCTGTGCCCTACTTACACAAACACACACACACACTCTCTCTCACACACTATTTTTATCACCTTATTTGCTAACGACTGGATTTTGGAAAGATATTAATCAATAACGCAAAACTGAGACAGAACTGTTCCTATTGCCACAGCAGGCAGACGATCACAACAGAGCTTCAGAATTAATAGTTAAAAGATTGTGATCATGATTGAAACACCCACATAATCTAAATGGAATTCACATCCGCTTCTGAAATCTTCAACAAGTACAAATCACAGCCGGAGTTGCCAAGCCTGTTTACAATACGCGGCTTCTATTTTGTTAAGCTGCATTAAATCGGGTCGCAGTTTGTTTATTTTCAGCTTTTTTTTTTTTTTAAATGATGGTTGCCTGGGTAGAAAATATGACAAGCAATTTTATTTCTTTGCATTTGTGGCTGCTTATTTTCTTCAGTGTTTTGACTGACACTTTCTGCTCACAGCTAATAGCCAATTAGTAGAATAATGTAAGCGCTGTAGATTCAAACATCCGCACCGTCCACCCCTTTCTCTCCTAGTTTCAGAAAAATCACATTCAGTGTGCAGCTGTGCGACAGGATTCAAGGAATAATCATAAGCAGATGTAAGGTGGCGTTTATTTATTTATTTTTTAAATAAATTTGTAATGCTTTAAGAATTGAAACGTATAATTTGTTTTATTTTATTATAAATATTCGGCTATATGATGCAGCTTCCCCTTAGTGCTCATCTCTTTCTCCTTTCTATCTCTCCACTCTCCAGTCTTATTCTGCTCACAGGTGAATGGAGATGAGTGGATACTGCGTCTCCTTTGTAAAAAAGGTGACGCTATTTTGTAAATAAAAATGTCAAACTGAAAGCAGTTTTGTTGCGGAGTCATTTATTAATAATAGATAATTAGTTATGATAAATATTCTAGTGATATTAGACTTGGTGGTATTGATTTAGCCGGCAGCTAGCTCTCTGCAACTCTCACATGGTCACCCACTGAAGCTAAGCAGAGCTGAGCCCGGTCAGTACCTGGATGGGAGACCACATGGGAAAGCTAGGTTGCTGCCGGAAGTGGTGTTAGTGAGGCCAACCTGCGGTCTGTGTGGGTCCTAATGCCCCAGTATATTGATGGGGACTCCATATAGCTCGTGAGTGGCGACTTTTGGATGAGACGTTAAACTGAAGTCCTGACTCTCTGTGGTCGTTAAAAATCCCCGGCATCCTGGCCAAATTGGCCCACTGGCCTCTGTCCATCATGGCCTCCTAACCATCCCCATATCATAATTGGCTTCATCACTCTCTGTCCTCTCCACCAATCAGCTAGTGTGTGATATGTGGTCTGGCACAATATGGCTGTCGTTGCGTCATCCAGGTGGTTGCTACGCAGAGGTGGTGAATGAGGCCAAAGAGTTGACCTCATCCACTCATCAGACTGGCCTCTGTCCATCATGGCCTCCTAACAATGGCTGTGCGATTAATCGAAATTGAATCGCAATTTAAAACGTTGTGATTAGCTAAGTGCAAGAGGCTACGATATGAGATATATGTATTAATTTTCCCCACCCAGAGCAAATGCGTGATGGCCGTTTACTAGCCAATTAAGTGAGTACACTTTCATGCTGCCCAATCAGAATTGCGCAACCGAACTATGCAGAACACTCACAATAAAAACAAACCCACAAACAGGAAAGTGGGGACAAATGGGATAATGGCGTCTGCCACTTCAGAAGCATAATAGACAAATAATATTGAAGAAAAACAGGACAATGACAAAATGGGAATATTATGGTTTCAAAGTCACAGACATCAAACAAAAACCGGTCATTTTTAAGAGCTGTCTCAGAATTGTTGCTACGGCTTACAGATTATTGACCTGAAACTTGACTACAAAATTAAATCACAAATTAAATCGCAAATTGCAATTGAAATATCTGTCAGTAAAATCGCTAAGGAATTATTATTATTATTACATATTTGGGGCTTGTTTTTAAAGTTGTGGCCTTGTGGGTGTTGGAAATTGTGATTACACTGGCCATTTAGATTTGTGTTGATGCTGCTGCTGAGTTGTCCTGTATATCTAATGAAACGGGTTCACTCTTTAGTCTTTTCCAGGGTGTCCAAACTCAGTCCTGGAGGGCCAGTGTCCTACATATTTTAGTTCCAACCCCAATTAAACACACCTGAACCAGCCACTCAAGCTCTTTCTAGGTATACTAGAAATTTCCAGGCAGGTGTGTTGAAGCAAGTTGGAGCTAAACTATTCAGGACACCGGCCCTCCAGGACAGAGTCTGGACATCCCTGGTCTTTTCAGTCACATATTATTACATAAATAGTGGGATATTTCTGAGATTAGTTAATATTAAAATATAAAAATAGATAAGGCAGCGATCAAAGCAGAGTGAATCACCTTTTTAAATTAAGCTGACACTTCAAATTATGGTTGAATCAACTGACCCTTCGCTAAGCCACACCCAAAAAACGCCACGCACCAATCGTGGCTTAGCAACCATAGCTACGCGCAGGGGCTCTGTCAAGCTTTCGAGCGAGAGAAACAAGCCAAAGCGTTGTGCATATGGATTGTGTAAATCTCACACCCGGTATCCTAAAAGTTTGGACAGGGTGGTGGAATTATTTCCCTTTTCAAAACCTAAAACCCAAGAGGAGAAATGTCAGTGTGGATCAAGTTCTGTGAGGGGCGCTAAAAGAGCAGAGTTAAGTTGGTTTTGTTTTGATATTCTGACACATTCAGTGATAGACGGCAAGAACTCACACACCTCTTACGTTACCCTAAAAAGATCTTAACTGTGTTTCCTACAAAAATACAAAGCAGGTTATGTTTCACAGCTGTCTTTTTCTTTTTTTCGCTCGATATTATGAGCACTGCTCCGTTTAAGCCTTCGCCATAGTAGTCATATTTCTGTTAAAAGCTACGAGTATTTGAAATGACATATCAACAGAACAAAACAGAGATGTGATCACAAACTGAGCACTTGCGATCAATATACTTAATATACCCACAGCTGTTTATCAGTAATTTATAAAGAGCACGCAAACATACTGACAGTTATAGGTAAAGTCAACTTACTGTACATTGTTATAGGTCAATGATGCTAATATTTGGCACAAATCCATGCAGTTCTCCTTTCTGGCTGTTCTTTCTATGAATGAATTATGTAGAAGCACTGTCCATGCGTGTTTCTACATCGGTTACTAACGCATTATTTCATTGCACAACAATTAATCTATCAGGCTTTTTGGCTAAAATAGAGAAATCACGGATTAATTTGTTATAGATTGTTTTTTAAATTTCACCTCTCCTGCTGTGCATGAACTAAGCTGTTGGTCAGCGTATAAGGCGGCTAGGCTAACCTAGCTTCAATTTTGATTGAATTATTTTCTAATCGGTTGCCTATTATGTCGTGAATATACCCCTGTAATGCATACTGCAGTCCTTTTTTGTCTGGCTTTCTCGGATATCTCACCTGTTCGCCAAAATGACTAATTATATCACTAGGAATGTCTGACACCAGAGCATACAAATTGTAATAGACGGGCCAGACACGGAAGCTTGACAGGCGTAGCAACAGTAACTAAGGAGGGCGGGGCTTAGTGAAGGGTCAATTACACTGCAATATGGTAGCAGGTTGAGAAAAACAACTGTTAAAATTTATTGTTCATTGATTCATTTGTTCCAGAGGTTCATTCAAAATGTATTCATTCAGTAAAAAAAACAAATAAGCACACACATACATATATAATATATATTGATATATACTATTTGTGTGTGTGCGACAAAGCAAAAAAAAAAGTTTTTTTTCCAGAACTTCTAGTAAATTGAGAGAGAATTGTAATCTGTGTTGTAAACAAACAAAAAAAACGTTTACTGAATCAAAATGTCAATCGTGTATGTGTGTTTTGATGTACCTGCTCGAGAATACTGTTAATGCGCTCAACTTCACAGTCAATAAGGAAACGTTTCTCCTGGCGACGATCCATTTCTTCAATAATGCGCCTGTATTCAAGAGGATCTACGATGTTCCCCACTGAACGCGCCGTAACCTGCCAGTTATTCATCACCGCAGATTCCATGATGGCCTGTAGGATGGAAAACCCTGAGAGAAAAACAGAGAATAAAACATGGTGTGTGACACACTGGTACACGGGGGCCATGTAGATGTGGTAACAGGGCAGAATTGGGCCAAAATGATGGAGCAAGCAGTGCTTCGCTTCTCTCTTTGGTTCGAGAATACTGAGGAACTGCTGATGCAGTGCAAATCTGAAGGATGAAAGGAGGGAAGGCAGAAAAAAAGGCATGGTGAATGTAATTACTGCAACTCTGCACTAATCATTACAATGCCATGGCAGAACACACATATTTTTATATACAGCATGTATGTTTTTTGTTCATGTGTCTGTGTAGTCCTTTGTATTTCACATTTATTTTACATATGCTTCATTATAGAGCAGATTCACTGCAGATCATATCTTGCATGCAACTAACCATGTCTTCTGCAATACATCAGGCCCGCTGCAGCGCATAGACCCCCATAGGCACCTCACCCCAGCGAGAGAGGGTTTTGTTTGCTCTGAAAATCCCTCACAATTTAATCTATGCCAAAAACGTAAAACAAAAAAATCTGAATACTCCATGTGTTCAAGAGGTGGGGGGGTGTTTGGGGGGGGTGCAGCGGGGAATCATCAATTCTGTGAAAAGTGGTGCATAATAGGAAACAATATATTCAAGTCTTCTTAAGGACTCTCTCTCTCTCGCTCTCTTTATATACAGTGTATATATATTTATACACACGCACACACACACATACATACATATACAGTTGAAGTCAGAATTATTAGCCCCCCTTTGATTTTTTTTTTTATATATATTTCCCAAATGATGTTTAACAAAGAAAGGAAATTTTCACAGTATGTCTGATAACATTTTTTCTTCTGGAGAAAGTCTTCTTTGTTTTATTTCGGCTTGAATAAAAGCAGTTTTTCATTTTTAAAAATCCATTTTAAGGTCAAAATTATGAGCCCCTTTAAGCTAATTTTTTTTTCGATAGTCTACAGAACAAACCATCATTATACAATAACTTGCCTAATTACTATAACCTGCCTAGTTAACCTAATTAACCTAGTTAAGCCTTTAAATGTCACTTTAAGCTGTATAGAAGTGTATTGAAAAATATCTAGTCAAATATTATTTACTGTCATCATGGCAAAGATAAAATAAATCAGTTATTAGAAATGAGTTATTAAAACTATTATGTTTAGAAATGTGTTGGAAAAATCTTCTCTCCGTTAAACAAAAATTGGGGAACAAAATAAACAGGTGGGCTAATAATTCTGACTTTAACTGTATATATATATATATAAAGAGAAAGAGAGAGAGAGAGAGAGAGAGAGAGAGAGAGAGTGTAAGAGACAATTATATATACAGACAATTGTATATACATATAATTAGTACACCCTATGTGAAAAATATATCTTGCTTTTTTAATGAATACATTCTATGTGATCATATTCAAGATGATTTGTGTTTTTTAATTTTTATTCACAAAGCAAGTGTTCACTGACACTGTATAGCGTATATACGTAGCTTCATGACATCTCTGCAAATTTACTATCCATTTTGAAGCAATTTACAAGTGATTACAGTCTTTTACAGTATAATTCAGCAAGATTTTCTGTAGATCATCTCCAGCTCAATCAGGTCTATGGGGACTATTGATGGAGGACATTTCTCCAGATTTCTCCAGAGATGTTTGATTGGGTTTAAGTCAGAGCTCTGGCCGGGTAACTCTATGAAAGATGTTCATACAGACACTGTGTAAGCCTCTCCTGCACTGTCTATCTCTGTGCTATTAGTCCTATTAGAAAATATTCAAAATAAAACATTTGTGAATACTAAATCATTTTTATTTTTCGAAGTATGCCATGAAATATTTCAGATTCTCATTTAACACGTTTTTTTTTTTTTTTACAATAAAACCAAAATCAAGTGTAGTAGTGCAACAGGATTATGTTTGTTTGATTTTTTTTTTTGTAAACCAATAATGCTGTGTAATGTAAACCAATATTTAGAGCAGTCCTTCTTTAAATGACTTTAACAGTCATTATTTAAAACATTGACAACCGTTGAGCGGCAGTCAAAGAGATGTGTGTGTGTGTGTGTCTTTTCAAATCATGTCCAATCCATTGAAAATTAATCCAGATAAAGAAATATCTCAAAGATGCTTCTGAACTAAATATCAAGTGTAAATAAAAAGGGAAGGGAAACTTATACAAAGTAATTAAGAATTTCTTATTTGAATTACATTTGAAAATTGCATCACAAAAAGCTTTTGTTTTGGCATAATGGTGTATGAACTGTAATTTGATGTGGATAATTTCTTTTTAGGTGTTTTCACCTTTATTATGATATAGGACAGTGGAGATTTTAGATAGGAAAGCATTGGAGAGAGGGGTAGGATCAGCAAAAGACATCAAGTCGGGAATCGAACTCGGGTCGCCATAAGCACTTCTGTGCTATATATGTCAGCGCACAGTACCACTAGGTTATTGGTGCCAACATGTGGATAACTTTCAAGTAATCATTATACTAAATATGCCTGAAATAATTAAAAATATATTTCATACACAGCTGAAGTCAGAATTATTAGCCCCCGTTTCTTTATTTTTCCCCCAATTTCTGTTTAACGGAGAGAAGATTTTTTTCAACACATTTCTAAACATAATAGTTTTAATAACTCATTTCTAATACCTGATTTACTTTATCTTTGCCATGATGACAGTAAATAATATTTGACTAGATATTTAGGTTAACTAGGCAGCTTAGGGTAATTAGGCAAGCTATTGTATATCGATGGTTTGTTCTGTGGACTATCAAAAAATATATAGCTTAAAGAGGCAAATAATTTTGACCCCAAAATGTTTATTAAAAAATTAAAAACTGCTTTTATTCCGAAATAAAACAAATAAGACTTTCTCTGGAAAAAAAATATTATCAGACATACTGTGAAAATTTCCTTGATCTGACAAACATCATTTGGTAAATATAAAAAAAAAAATTCAAAGCGAGGCTAATAATTCTGACTTTAACATGTATATAATATAGTTAAACTAAATTACATTTCAGTGAGTTTCATTTAAAAAAATGAAGCAATAGACAGTCGAATGACTACAGCTGATAAAACTAATAACTAAACTACAACTTTTGTCTTTGACCAATAAAACTATACAGTTTTTACAGAATACAGAATTTGCACAATATTTGCTTTTAAATGAATTCAATTGTATTTGACAAAACAAAACTTGGTAAAAGTGTTCAAAGCAAAACCCGAACTTAACTAACTAACTCCCTTGATAACCTCTAGTTTTAGGCCATACACATAATCAGCCCTGATCCATTCTGTCTCATTTTTAGCCCTGCAATCACATTCATTATAGGACAACACACACACACACACACACACACTCAATCACTATTTTAATTAGCATACGTCCTGGAGTGCCACACCGCCAGGCTGTTTAGCCGTTACCAATTAATCAAGACTGACAGCTCGCAAAGAGGTGAGAATTCAAATGACACATAAGCACTTCAGCTCTTAAAGTCATACGTGTTAGTGAGAGGAAGGACATGTGATACGTGCGAGCCACACAAACATTCATTAAAGAGGAGTTAATTAAAGAGGGGTTCCCTTAATAGCTGTTAATAAGGTCTTCTTAAAGATGGTATGGACAACCTTTTTTCAGCACCCTTATTAAACATTTCTTAACCTTTCACAGACTTATTTATTTATTATTCTCTGAACAAATTACAGACTTGGACTTTCACATTTTTTTCACTGAGAGCCTCTGCCAAATATCGCACCACTCAACTGAACACCAAACTCAATTTGTCACAGAGTTTATGTTAACCAGCAAGCCAAGTCTCGATCTCACGCAGATTTTTTTTAATCGTCACTGTTTAGCATATTTAACAGATGCAAGAGGCCTGTGGTGATGTAAAGCCATTTAAAGTTTGGCAGCACCAGCACAACTCCCTGCTGACTAAAGTGGATGATTTCAAGGGTGGAAACAGATTGAGAGAGTCTGCACTGTAACATGATTTGAAAATGATTCAAGGCATTGTGTGCTTCAATGAAATCTGAATTTTAGATCAGAAGACTTCACGTGATCGACTTTGGAACAGCATTTTCATTGTGGTCCCTGACTTAAAATTATGAACTTAAAGATTATGTAATGGCATCATTGTGAGGTTTTATGTAAACATAACCTTTTTAGTTTTGACAGTTTTTTTTATATACTTAGTTTTTTTTAGGAACATATAACCAGTGGGAACAAAACAAACAAACAAAAAAAAAAAATACATATACACATACCTACTGTAAAAAGTGCATCCGGAAAGTATTCATAGCTTCACTTTTTCCACACTTTTTTATGTTACAGCCTTATTCCAAAATGGATTAAATTCATTTATTTCCTCCAAATTCTACACACAATACCTCATAATGACAATGTGAAAAAAAGAGTTTTTAAATTTGTTGCAAATTTATTAAAAAAAAAAATCACATGTACATAAGTATTCACAGCCTTTGCCATGAAGCTCTAAATTGAGCTCAGGTACATTCTGTTTCCACTGATCATTCTTGATATGTTTCAGCAGCTTAATGGGAGTTGACCTGTGGTAAATTCAGTTGATTGGACATGATTTGAAAAGGCAAACACCTGTCTATATAAGGTCCCAGGGTTGACAGTGCATGTCACAGCACAAACCAAGCTTGAAGACAAAGGAATTGTCTGTAGACCTCCGAGACAGGATTGTCTCGAGGCACAAGAATGGGGAAGGTTACAAAAAAAATTTCTCCCGCTCTGAAAGTTCCAATGAGCACAGTGGCCTCCATCATCTGTAGGTGGAAGATGTTTGAAACCACCAGGACTCTTCCTAGAGCTGGCCGGCCATCTAAGCGAAGTGATCGGGGGAGAAGGGCCTTAGTCAGGGAGGTGATAAATAACTGATGATCACTCTGTCTGAGCTCCAGCGTTCTTCTGTGGAGAGAGGAGAACCTTACAGAAGCACAACCCTCTCTGTATCAATCCACCAATCAGGCCTGTATGGTAGAGTGGCCAGATGGAAGCCACTCCCCACCTGGAATTTGCCAAAAGGCATCTGAAGGACTCTCAGACCATAACAAACAAAATTCTCTGGTCTGATGAGACTAAAATTGAACTCTTTGGAGTGAATGCCAGGTGTTACGTTTGGAGAAATCCAGGCACCGCTCATCACCAGGCTAATACCATCCCTATAGTAACGCATGGTGGTGGCAGCATCATGCTGTGGGGATGTTTTTCAGCAGCAGGAACTGGAAGACTAGTCAGGATAGAGGGAAAGATGAATGCAGCAATGTAGAGACATCCTGAATGAAAACCTGCTTCAGAGTACTCTTGACCTCAGACTGGGGCGACGGTTCATCTTCCAGCAGGACAATGACCCAAAAATATCAATGGAGTGGCTTCACAACAACTCGTTGAATGTCCTTGAGTGGCCCAGCCAGAGCCCAGACCTAAATCCTATTGAACATCTCTGGAAAGATCTGAAAATGGCTGTACACCGTCGCTTCCCATCCAATCTGATAGAGCTTGAGAGGTACTGCAAAGATGAATGGGCAAAAATTCCCCAAAGACAGGTGTGCCAAGCCTGTGGCATCATATTCAAAGGACTTGAGGCTGTAATTGCTGCCAAAGGTGCATCAACAAAGTATTGAACAAAGGCTGTAAATACTTATGTAAATGTGATTTTTCAGGTTTTTTATTTGTAATAAATTTGCAACAATTTAAAAAACTCTTTTTTTTCACATTGTCATTATGGGGTATTGTGTGTAGAATTTTGAGGAAATAAATGAATTTAATCCATTTTGGAATAACGCTGTAACATAAAAAAAAATGTGGAAAAAGTGAAGCGAATACCTTCCGGATGCACTGTACATACATACATACATACATACATACATACATACATACATACATACATACATACATACATACATACATACATACACAAATACATCCATTCCACACATGTATATCTATATACATACTTATATGTAAACATTAAATTAACCTCATCAAGAAAATAAAACAAGTATAAAATAAAATATAATAAAAGGTTGCCAAACATTCTCACAATAATGCATAACCTCAAGAACTATGTAAATGTTCACTTATGGATAATTATATTGTCGTTGTGGAGAAAGCCAGCAATTTACTCCATTTCTTTTCAAAAGATCTGTCATTTTTTTTCATTTCCTCAACTGCTATAATTTTGAACCATTCAGTTTTGATAGTTTTATTAAATTTAATTATCTTAAATTGGTTTTTAAATGTTTAAATAATCATCTTCCAATGGTGTTTTCATATCCAATCAGTAGGCATCAATCCTCTCACAGAGTCACACGAGCAACTGCTAATGATGACTGTCTTGTACTAAAGTGTAAGGTCTCTTTTGGTCAATCTGTTTTCTCTTTTAAGGGAACCAAATTGTGGAATGATTTACCTCTTAGTCTAAAATTAGAAAGTTATGTTATTATTTTTAGTAGTGTACTTAAAAAGTGGTTAAAAACAAAGCAGCAGTGTTTTGCCTTACATTAATTTTATGTAAAGAATTTTAATGTAGTGTATATGTATTTATTATTTTATTTTCAATTTGTCAACCCTCCAATGGACAGGTGTTGAGAAGTAGCAAGTCTGCTAAAACACTTAAACGAATGCATTTGGATGTCCAGTGTAATTGTGATATTCATGTCAAATAAATAAATAGATAAATAAATAAATAAATAAATAAATAAATAAATAAATAAATAAATAAATAAATAAATAAATAAATAAATAAATAAATAAATAAATAATTAATTAATTAAAACTTTTGACGCCCAATGCATAAAGTGGAGGACCAAACAAGTTCCATTGACTTGAAAGTCTCCCATGATCTGACATCACATTAGTATGGATTGGATGATAAAACCATGGGTCAAATTTAATAACATATTGCAGCAATACAAACCACCTTTATAATGTTAAAATAGTATTGCTTGTACTTACTAAACACATGCAGCAAAAGAATATCGCTGAAAACATGTGGATATGGCTATTTTTGCACCTAAGCTTACTAATCATGCATCTGTAGGAGTTTCCTGGTCAGACACAAATTTTATGGGAGGGGAGTATTTAAATGAGTCACGTAACACAATTTACTGATGTTCCAGCTCCTCAAATTATGGATATTTGTTAGTTGTTTAACATCTGAAAAAAGCATGTCTTCAATGTTGTGCTTAAAAATGACTGCAGTTGTTGTTGCTGGAGGAGCCACCACAGAGAACAAAGCACATGATGTGAGAGAAATTTCTACCACATGTATAAATTAATTTAAAATGCTAGAGGGTGTCGACTGAACATACTGTTTGCCAAATATGTTGTTTTTAATTTGCTTTAGGAACTAAAAGACGACTTTGAACAAACAATCACATAATACCAGCATGATCTTCGTTCCCTCAGACAGCGCGTGATCTTTTCTCCTCGTGACTGAACTGTTAAAGTCCCCAAGAAATCAAAACTAACCATATGATTTTGTTAGCTCACATTGCTAGTTTTGTGGTAAAGAATTCATCTGTGCATGTCATTAAGGAAAAAATGCCCTTCTAATCTTTAATTGAAATCTGAAAATGCATGTCCTGTTTGTTTTCAGACAAATTGTCAGATTTGACGTACATCTTAGCAAATGGCCGTGGCTAACATATTTTATCAGGCTGCTCTAAACGTCAGTTTTGAAAACAAACAAAAATGGTGATGAGGATGTGTCTGTTAGGTTGTAATAACTCTCTCTAAACACTTTCCCCATCTTTCTGAATCAAATGCCTACTTTATTACATCCAATCAACTTGCAGTAAATAAAAACAAGCCACGGCCACAGTTTTCTCATTTAATATTCCGTTTCTCTAGGAACTGCGTCACAATACCAGCAAAATAACGGTCGCAGCTTCCGGTTCATGGGGACTTTAAAAACAGAAACCATTGTCAAAATGTACATCTTGTGGACTATCCCGGATAAAGACAGCTGGACATAGCTTACTGTGAGTAAACAAAAGACGAGCAAGCTGAGCACATGGGTGCTGTCCAGTTCTGAAGTCTTACACCTTTGCATGTAAAAGGTTTTTGTCTGTGTCTTGTTTTCACCTATATTAAGCTTGTCTTTTTTGTGAATATGTCTGTTCTTTAAATTTATAGACCTAAACAAAATATACAAAAACGACATATTTACATGTACTGTAGCTGATGCTTTTATACAAAGCGACTTATAAATATATACACTAACCGGCCACATTATTAGGTACACCTTACTAGTACTAGGTTGGACCCCCTTTTGCCTTCAGAACTGCCTTCATCCTTTGTAGCATAGACTTAACAAGGTACTGGAATTATTCCTCAGAGATTTTAGTCCATACTGACATGATAGCATGATGCAGTTGCAGCAGATTTGTCGGCTGCACATTCATGATGTGAATTGCCTGTTCCACCACATCCCAAAGGTGCTCTATTGGATTGAGTCTGGTGACTGTGGAGGCTATTTGAGTACAGTGAACTCATTGTCATGTTCAAGAAACCAGTCTGAGATGATCCACGCTTTATGACATGATGCATTATCCTGCTGGAAGTAGCCATCAGAAGATGAGTACACTGTGGTCATAAAGGGATGGACATGGTCAGCAACAATACTCAAGTAGGATGTGGCGCTGACACGATGCTCAATTGGTACCGATGTTCCCAAAGTGTGCCAAGAAAATATCCCCCACACCATCACACCACCACCACCAGCCTGAACCGATTATACAAGGCAGGATGGATCCATGCATTCATGTTGCTGATGCCAAATTCTGACCCTACCATCTGAATGTCGCAGCACAAATCAAGACTCATCAGACCAGGCAACGTTTTTCCAATCTTCTATTGTCTAATTTTGGTGAGTCTGTGTGAATTGTAGCCTCAGTTTCCTGTTCTTAGCTGACAGGAGTGGCAACTACTGTGGACTTCTGCTGCTGTAGTCCATCTGCCTCAAGGTTCGACATTTTGTGTGTTCAAAAATGCTCTTCTGCATACCTCGGCTGTAACGAGTGGTTATTTGAGTTACTGTTGCCTTTCTATCAGCTTGGATCAGTCTGGCCATTCTCCTCTGACCTCTGGCATCAACAAGGCATTTGTGCCCACAGAACTGCCGCTCACTGGATATTTTCTCTTTATTGGACCATTCTCTTCAAACCCTAGAGATGGTTGTGCTTAAAAATCCCAGTAGCTCAGCAGTTTCTGAAATACTCAGATCAGCCCGTCTGACAGCAACAACCATGCCACGTTCATTTAAATCACCTTTCTTTTGTACTGCAGCAGATGTTCTTGACCATGTCTACATGCCTAAATGCATTGTTGCTGCCATGTGATTGGCTGATTAGAAATTTGCGTTAACGAGCAGTTGGACAGGTGTACCTAATAAAGTGGCCGGTGAGTGTATATTTAATTTTAGCTAACTTTGACATCATGAATATTGATTATTGTCCAAGCACTCCCACATATTGATCTCTTACCCTCGATAGAGAAAAAAATGATTGCATTATCCCTGATCATAGTAGATCACCTGTACCTTAAGAGCATCGGTTCTGCATATTTGCCACTCCGCTACTGTGTATTGTACTTATTGCACAGGTCCATATGTAAACGTGATTTGTTACTCTATTTTGTGATTGAGCAAATTTGCCCTGCTTGAAAAACCTAGCCCCCTGTTTCTCTTTGTATTCTGAACCATCCCTGTAAGCACTCTCATCAGAGTAAACAAGCTAAGAAGAAAAGTGGGATTGTTAGCTGCCCAGCCATCAGGTGATAACCCTCTTTTCTAACCTCCGCCATTATACCAGTGTTTGTCTGTGCTCTCAATGTGTCCTCTAGAAAGAATCTGCAAACCAAAATCATATATATATATATATATATATATATATATATATATATATATATATATATATATATATATATATATATATATTTGTTTCAATTGTTTTTGGAGAAGAAAAGCAACTAACTCCAAATTATAGAAGTAAAACCGATAACTAATTTCAAGCGGTTTAGAATTGCATGTGTGTGTTGTCTTTCATATTCACAAACATTGGTTAATGATCACAAAACTAAATTCCTAACAGCTTTACTACATGAATGATTCAAAATAGCATAAAATGGGCACTTGTGACCAGATCATAAGTGGTCAGCAGAGACACATTTCCATTTACACCCAGCGCTAAAACTCGTTTTAAATGCGTCTCCGGTGACCACTTTTGTATAGATTTCCTCTATAGATTCCCGTTTATTTCATCACATTCTACTTCACTCTAAAAATGCACAGATAGTATTGACTCAACAAAAGCAGACTACAAGCCCTGTATTAAAGAGACAAATAAAGCATTTGCAAATTCAATTATAATTTGTAATTTGTGTGTTTTGGTGCATTTCAGCTAAGTTTGAATCAGCCATCGATTATGTTATAGGCCAGAATATGGAAGTGGCTGATCAAAAGTATTCAAGCAAAGTGAGTGGCTACAAACCAAACCAAATTTGATTTCTACTACATTCGGAAGTAGTCAAAAGTGAACAAGGTCATGATATTTTAGACCCAGTACCCATCAGTAGTTAGCATTGATCAGCTGTGAAAGGATCAACATGAAAATGTAGAAAAACGTAGCGGCCACAGGGCTCAGTGGTTAGCACTGTCGCCTCACAGCAGAAAGGTCACTGGTTCGAGTTCCGACTGAGCCAGTTGGTATTTCTGTGTGGAGTTTGCATGTTCTCCCTGTGTTCCTGTGGGTTTTCTCTGAGTGCTCCGGTTTCCCCCACAGTTCAAAAACATGCGCTATAGGTGAATTGGATAAACTATATTGGCCGTAGTATATGAGTGTGTGTAAGTGAATGTGTATGGGAGTTTCCCAATACTGGGTTGTGGCTGGAAGGGGATCTGCTGTGTAAAACAAATGCTGGATAAGTTGGTGGTTCATTCCCTGTGGCGTCTCCTTATGAATAAAGGGACTAAGCTGAAGAAAAATGAATGAATGAATGTAGCGACCACTCATACAACTGATCATAATCTGTACTTAAGTATTTTCATGTGTATGAATATGTGTACATTGGTCCATTTATTTAAAATTTGGTGATTTAGTCAACTTTGGTAATAAATTAAATTCATAAATTTTATGTTGGCATGAAATGAATATGGTTACACTTTGCAATAAGGTTTCATTAGTTAATGTATTCCTAACATGAACTAAGAATGAACAAGCAAACTATTATTCATATAGCACTTAACAAGAACTAGCAATGACCAACTTTTCATTCTCTAACATTAACAAATATGAATAAATATGTATGTTCATGAAACCTTATTAATATCATGAAAATTAACCATGTGTATCTTGCAATTCTTACTCAAAAACATACTTCATTCAGTTCATGCACTCAATTCAATTCAGTTCTTCATTCACAAATGCATAGCATTTTCTTATATTTTTCTCATCAAATATATAAAAATATATTAACAGATGTCTCAGTGTTGATTCAATGGAAGTCAAAGGTCATCAAAAATATTTACAATCACCAATCACATTCATTCATTCATTTTCTTTTCGGCTTAGTCTCTTTATTAATCCGGGGTCGCCACAGCGGAATGAACCGCCAACTTATCCAGCATATGTTTTACACAGCGGATGCCCTTCCAGCAGCAACCCATCACTGGGAAACACTCATACACTCTCATTCACACTCATAGCCTGTAGGGGAAATCGGAGCACCTGGAGGAAACCCACGCGAATGTGGGAAGAACATGCAAACTCCACAACGAAATGCCAACTGAAATGCCGACCTTCTTTCTGTGAGGCAACAGCACTACCTACTGCGCCACCGCGTCGCCATTCACCAATCACAAATTTGACAAAATGCAAAGTCATAATCACAGAACATTCTTATTTGTATGAACAATTGCTTTGAGTTTTGAAATACTTGGCCACTGGAGATATAAACACGACAACATATATTTCTATAAAAATATCTAACTTCAACAGAAATTCAATCAAATATTCATATTGAAGCTCAGACCTAAATTAGGTTTTCTTTTTCATATTAAGAAGTGCCTTCCTTTCAAAGCAAAAAAAAAAAAAAAAAGAATTATGCAAAGTTGTTTCCTTTTAGTGATAGATTATGGAGATGTAGTTTATATTGGGCATGGGATGATAACAGTCTTCAAGGTATACCCACGGTTTGTGTAACATTTTTTTACATTGTTTTTTACAACAGTAACTCCAGCAGAAGAGTATCCAAAGAAGCCATTTTAAATTGTAAAGAAATCTGTGTTTTTGAAACTAATGATGACAGCACAAGTCAATGATTCATTTGCATTATTTAGCCTGACATGTTTACTGCTCCAAAATATTATAAAAGTTTCTCAAAATAAAATACATTGGCTGCATCTGAAATCCCCCATTACTCAGTAGGTACTGCATTTGAATTTGAATTTACCACTCGACCAATAGAAAAATGTGTTCTATACAGTATGAATGCGAGTAGTATGAATGGAGCTCGCATGTACTACTGATGCCATTTTGTCATCATCACGTGACATACCCACTTTACTCCCATTCATGAATTCTCTCGCGCTGCATCATGGAATAGCATAGCGTCCATCAGGTGCGCACTGTAGTAGATCATCCGGGTACTTCTCGCATACTGTTTTTTGAATTATATGAATTCAGACATACTACTCGGCTCGTTTACTGGTTAAGTGTACAATATGGAAGTATGTAATTTCAGATGCAGCCACTGTGTTCAATGCGGAAAAAAGTTTTTGTTTTTTACACAGACAATTAAAAAGAATATATTTTAGAGCAGTAATCACAATACTGTGAAACCGTGATATATTTATCCAAGGTTATTATACCGTTAGAATCTTTTACCAGCCCATGCCTTGTTCATATGCATGCAAACCTGTCATTATTAAAAAAAAGTTGGACAGTGTATATCATGCTGCAATACGATTTGTAGCGAATGCATTTTCACGTACTCATTATTGTACTTTGTACAAAATGATTGGTTAGTTTTCCCTGCACCAAAGGAGGAAAATGCATATGCTTCTATACACCGCTAGGGCATAATTGGGTAAAATGACATCTTATATTTGTAACCTTTTATCATATTATACTTGTAGTTATAGTGCATGAAATTCTTATAAATTACATTTAACTGTTCCTAGAGTATGTACGGCAGGGATGTCAAACTCAGTTCCTAAAGAGAACTGCACAGTTTAGTTCCAACCCTAACTAAACGCACTGATCAAACTAATTGAGTCCTTCAGGCTTGTTTGAAACCTATCAGTTAAGCCGCGGTCACACTAGAGTTTGAGCTTGCGAAATTCTGTCGTATGGCGCTGCGAAAAAGGGCGGTATTAAACACGATGATTAGACATTAAAAAGGCGAGCGATTGCTCCATGTTTTAAATTTCTGTCCAGAGAGGTCATGTTTTCATCCTGGATTGGTCTCACGCAGTCAAGTGATGCGATTTCGCAGGTCAGAGTTCACCAAGTTTGAACTTTGCACCGCAGCAAGCTGCGAAATCTGACGCATGACCCTGCGTTTCCGGTCTGACGCATTCGCGTGCGTATGAATGGAAGTCTATGGAGGGAAAAGTCCAGTGTGACCGCGGCTTAAGTGTGTTGAAGCAGGGTTGGAACTAAACGGAGTTTGGTAAAACAGTGATTTCCTCCTTTGGCCCTACATTACGGAATGAAATGCAAAGTGTTATCATGTTAGAAACAATTCAATCTCTAAATATTTAAAAAAAAAAAAAACTTTTAATGTCTTACCTGGAAGAATCATGTGAATGTTTTGTGTAAATTGTAATACGTGATATTTTCTGTGTCTCTATATTTGTATCTGAAACTTTTTGTGCTGCCATTTTGTGTAAAATAAAGGATAAATAAATACTGGCTGCCTGAGATATTACATGACAGACGTGCAGATATTTCAGTGTTTACTACATTTTTGTCAAGTTCAGCCTGCAGACACCAACTTGGCAATGTTACTTTTGTTACTTACAATGTAAAAACAAATTTGTGTTTAAATGGAGAAAATAAAGGAATCGTTTTCTAAGTTTGCATTTTCAGATCGCCCAAAAATGCATTGTCATGTGTTAATGAATGTCAAATATCTATATATATATATTTTTTTTTCTTGCATAAATGCCCCGAGAGTATACATGTTAGTGTGTGTTTGTACTCACCTCTATCAGTGTCATACAGGTAAACAAATTTCTCCCATTTATAATGGGCCAGCAAGCTGAGCAGCGCCCCTCGGAGGCTCGGCCTCATCTGCAGGACAAATTGCACATCTGTGTCCGTGGGAAATGATGGCGTGATGAAAGAGGTGTGCAGGGCGCCACAGAATGATGTTAATGTATTCATTGACCTCCTGTCGTAGAATCCAAAGATTGCGTACACACCCCTGGAGAACTGAGAACAGACTGCCAAACCAAGAGAGAGACAGAAGCAGAGTCAGTGCATCTTAAAATAAACAAGCATCAGGCACACATAAGCATTTTGTACTGTGATGAATAATTGCATGGACTCCTATATTTCTGTGTTTTTAAAACAATCTGAACGGACAAGAGGAGCCTGCTAGCAGAAATAGAAAGGTTATGACATCATCACTGATGTCACAGACAGCATGTATTGCAACATGACCCAAATTCATCCGAAATCCAAAGGTCTTCTTTATTTATTCATTTATTTATCTGAAACAGCCTAAATGCAGCTGTCATTCAATCATTTCAAAATAAACCGCAAATCTTTTCTAAAGCACACAGCAAAGCCGACAGCAGACAGATTGAGTTCGCTGACATCTCCACAGCCGTACACTATATGAATGAATGCCCAGAAAAATCAGTGTTAAGCATAACTTCAGCTGTGGTGCTGTCTGGGTAATTTAATATTTGCAACCTTATGTTATGCTGAGGGAGGACATTTGTACTATTTGTCTGTTTTCTTGAATTATTGTTGCCTTACACAAACACCTGCCCCATGAAAACTGAGAGAGAAGCAGAGAATAGGAGAGCGTGTGGTGGGAGATCCGTAGAGGTTCCTCGGATATAGGAAAAGAAACAAAATGGGGCAAATGTTCCTACATGTGTCCAGGACACACACACACACAAAGCAAAAATAAATAAATAAAGGAAGAATTATATGGCATGTGGACGTGAGGGAGAAAAGGGGGAAAACGCAAGCAAATGTCACATTACTCATAGAGCCCAGAGGTTAAAAATCATAACACACGCACACACACACAATCTACTCAAAAAAAAAACAAAAAAAAACACAGACTTAAACTCTGCCAGCAAGACAAACACGTTTGAAAGCTTCAGCAGGACTGAGAAAACAACAGAGCACCTAATTTGCAAATACTGTAAAAGCATTCATATTAATATTCATATCTGAACGCGCTTGATTTAAAAATGTGTGTGTTTTTAATGAGAATTTGAATCGACTAAAATAAATCATGACAGCTGCCACTGCTCTCCTGTGCACTTCAGGCTCCAGTCCAAGTGGTGAAATCTCTGCAGAAGAGACTAGTCCGTGACTGGTGCCCACCTCAAATTGTTTATTTTTAAATTGACTTCGATATTGGCTTATTTTTAAGTAAAACTAAGCAAGCACTTGATCAGTGAGTGAGGATATTTTACACAAGCATTATCCATACTATCCAGCTGCCGCTCTACCACACGGTTTAGCATGTTTTGACTGTTTTAATAATGACTGTTAAAGTCATTTAAAGAATGACTGTTTTAAATAATGCTTTACACACACAGCGTTGGTTTACAAAATGTTTTTTAAAAAAAATTCATGGCATACTTTAAAAAAATAAAGATGATTTAGTATTCACAAATGTTTCATTTTGAATAATTTTTAAAATAAATTGGTCGTACACTTCATATTTACATAATATATATATATTAATTCCGGTACTTTTACCATAAACCGTCTTATCAATCATTTGGTAGAGGTTGATATTTTATAAATTATGGGATGTGTTGAAAATAAATGCACTGAGTGTGAACTAGCGACATTAGGAGTTAGTTAAAGGTACATGAGGTACTCAAATTTTATGGTTCATAAAATGATTATAAAATGTGTTAAAATGCTACATTTACCACACTGTAAAAAATGCAGGGCTCCACACAATTCAATCATTTTGTCTGAGCACAAACCAATTAACGATTTAGTGGATTGAATAAAAAACAATTAAGAGTTATAAAAAAATTTTAAATCTCAAGAATTGTGTTGTTTTCGCTCATTTTATATAAGTCCTTTTTAACAAGCAGCAAAAAATGTAAAAAAAATTTTGAGTGTAGCTTATGAATTAATTAGGACGGACAGTAAAACTTAAGTAATAGAGGTGCACTCTTGCAAGTTCGTATTAAAGGCACACTCCACTTTTTTGGGCAATTGGCTGCAGCTGGTTCAATGATATTATGTAGCACCTGAAAATATTCAAATAGGTACACTCAAAAAAAAAAATAACTCATTGGATGAACTTTTAATTGAACAGTTTAATTGAGGGCAGGATTTCAATAAAAGGTTTAATATTATCATGTACAGTTGAAGTCAGAATTATTCGCCCCCCTTTGATTTTCTTTTATTATTTTTTAAATATTTCCCAAATGATGTTTAACAGAGCAAGGAAATTTTCACAGCATGTCTGATAATATTTTTTTCTTCTGGAGAAAGTCTTATTTGTTTTATTTCGGCTAGAATAAAAGAAGTTTTACATTTTTTATGAACCATTTTAAGCTCAAAATTATTTGCCCCTTTAAGCTTATTTTTTTACTGACTGTCTTCAAACCATCATTATACAGTAACTTGCCTAATTACCCTAACCTGCCTAGTTAACCTAGTTAAGCCTTTAAATGTCACTTTAAGCTGTATAGAAGTGTCTTGAAAAATATCTAGTCAAATATTATTTACTGTCATCATGACAAAGATCAAATAAATCAGTTATTAGAAATGAGTTATTAAAACTATTATGATTAGAAATGTGTTAAAAAAAAATCTTCTCTCCGTTAAACAGAATTTGTGAAAAAAAATAAACAGTATAATAATTCAGGGGGCTAATACTTATGACTTCAACTGTATGTCTATTATGTGTCACACATTTCGAAGAGCCATTTTAAGCATATTTCATGAGTTACATGTACAGTTGATTGAGACTGATCTCAGAACTAATTTTAGGGCAGTTATTGCTCACTAAGCAAAGCAACAAACTGCATTTTTGCTAATTAACCTGACAACAACCAAAGCATGGATGCTTCTGTAAGGTGGTAATCTCAAAACTCAAAGCATTATATGAAAATCTTCTAAATCTTTAAGCTAAAGTGAAGATAAAACTCTAATAAGTCTTTCTATTAACCTTAAACATCTAAGACTACTTTTATTGTCAACATTTCCCTCTCTTAATTCAATCCCACGCAAAGCATGCTGGGAACTACAAATCCTTTAACCAGGTAGTTGGACCAACACAATTCCTTCATGTTGTCCCAACACAAAAACACTTAAGTTAACTTAATGGTTTACAAATTTAAGTAAACTAAACATAAAACAAAGAAATTAGCCAAAGAAATCACAAGATTTGTGTTGCGTCAGCTCATTTTAAACAGGTAGTTTAAAAGGTAGTAATCATTTTTTGATTGTAACAAAGCTGCATGATATTATTGTGTCTTTTGCATTTATGATACGTCAGCAAAGTTCCTTTATTATTACGCCGGAATGAGATTATAGTTCCTTATCATATCGAGCTTGAAAACAGCAACTTTTCTTTTTTTCATCAGTCTTAGTACACAATGTAACTACAAAAGAGTCGAGCTTTAAAACGTAAGATTATCTAAATTTTTATTTTTGAGTGAGATGCTGGGGCGACACAATGGCGCAGGGGGTAGCGCTCTCGCCTCACAGCAAGAAGGTCGCTGATTTGAGTCTCGGCTGGGTGAGTTGGCATTTCTGTGTGGAGTTTTCATGTTCTCCCCGTGTTTGCGTGGGTTTCCTCCGGGTGCTCCGGTTTCCCCCACAAGTCCAAAGACATGCAGTACAGGTGAATTGGGTAAGCTAAATTGTCTATAGTGTATGTGTGTGAATGAGAATGTATGGGTGTTTCCCAGTGATGGGTTGCAGCTGAAAGGGCATCCACTGCATAAAACATATGCTTGATAAGTTGGCGGTTCATTCTGCTGTGGCGACCCCTGATTAATAAAGAAACTAAGCTGAAAAGAAAATGAATGAGTGAGATGCTAATGGTCTAATCCGATTCAATGATTCATATGCTAAGCTAAGCTAAACATGCTCTCACTAGACCTGGAGATCAGCTGAATGGATTCAAAAATTGTCGAATTCAACTGGGGACTTGTAAAATAAGTCTATTTCAAAAAAGAAAAAAAAAGGAGTGTTCCTTTAAATGAATTTTTAAGAAACAGAAAAGGAATAAAAGTTTGTAACCGCACACACAGAAATCCATCACAGAGATCCGTCAGGAAAAGCCACTCGCTTCATTACTCTGTGTGTTCATGCAGGGGATTTGTTTTTTGTGTGCAGCAGCCCTTTGCTAGAGATAAGGTAAACTGTGCCGCAGACAACACTAGCGAATCCATGATTCATTACAGGATATCAACTTAATTTTTATGAAGCTACCACGTTTATTTTTTCCAATTCACCGGTCACAACTGAAAGCTAATCTCAAATATAACTTGCATCCATCAGGCAGACAATTATGCAAAGTATTAATTAATAACTAAATTCAGATAGATTAAAGTTTGTTTGTATTGTGTGTTTGATAACACACTGTATTTATGAAATGACCAAAAATTCATGACAACAAATATTTTATGTTACTTTAACTTATTTCAATGTTAATCAGATTTCAACTAAATCCTTTTAGTTAAACACAGTGTAACAATACTTTTAGTCAGTCTGACTGATGCAAGTTGAGATGACTGGAAAAGTTAAGTTGATGCAACTAAAAAATGCTAGGCAGCTAGATTCCTTATAGTCTACAACGTCATTTCAAAGCAGCTTTGCAGAAAGTAAGGTTGAGGTTCTAACTGTGCTAATGTAATGTCAATATTTCAGAAATGTAAAGTTCTGGAACGAAACGATTCTGCAGGTATGATGTTATTCAAGCAAAATGAACAAGATTAAACCAACGATTACATTCTATGCTGACAAATGAATGAAAGTAATGGAGCAATGACTGAATGAGTGAGACACCAGGATTGTTCTGTACTGACTGAAGAGCTTCTGGCTGTGCACATCAGTGGCGTTTATGTCTGGGTCTAGTTGAGGCGGTGAGTCAAGTCCGACTCAGGTCTAATTTTAATCAGGTCTGTTTTGAGTTGGATTTTTACACTCCAAAAATTCATTTATGCATGTTGTGCTCAGAAGCCATTCACGTCTGCTACAGATGTTAACACCAGAGAACACCTCTTCATTCCTCTTTCAACAGTGCTTTTAAAATATTGTGCTAATTTGACCAGTTAAGTAAATCTCACCAATAATCAGGGTTGCCTGTACAATTATTAAAATACTTAAACAGTAAAAAAATTTAAGGGATTATTGTTCATGTTTAGTTTTTTTTGTTAAGTTGTACTTGTCATCAATATTGTAAATACATTAAACAGTTCTGAATAAAAAAATACAGACCAGCAGAAAAAAAGTTTTGTTTTTTGTTATACAGAAATACTTTTTCCCAGACTAATTCTGTTTAGTTAAAAATGGATGTTTAAAATGCTTCATTAAACTTTTTTTTTTTATGATAATAGGCCATGTTTGATTCAAATATAAAGATTTAAAAGAATTTAATTTACATGGTCAAGAATCATAGTTATAAATCAGACTGTTATGTTGCACACCAGCTTATTAACATGCAAGCCTCAGGCATGTAATCTCGATTTCTAGCAAGATTACAATAATGATCATTTTCCCTTTATGTATGTGGGTGTATGTGTGGATTACAAATGTATTCACCACCACCCTGAAGAGGCATAAGGTCTTTTTAAATGTACATCACCATATGTGTGTGTGAGTGTACATGTGCGAGAGAGAGAAAGATGTGTGTGAGAGAGAGAGAGAGAGAGAGAGAGAGAGAGAGAGAGAGAGAGAGAGAGAGAGAGGGAGAGAGAGAGAGAGAGAGAGAGAGAGAGAGAGAGAGAGAGAGAGAGAGAGAGAGAGAGAGAGAGAGAGAGAGAGAGAGAGAGAGATTATACTATATATTATAAAACTATACTACTATTCGCTGTGTGTACTATGTTGTTTTATATATAGATATATACGGGGCGACACAGTGGCGCAGTAGGTAGTGCTGTCGCCTCACAGCAAGAAGGTTGCTGGGTCGCAGGTTCGAACCTCGGCTGGGTCAGTTGGAGAAAAGTCTTGTTTGTTTTATTTTGGCTAGAATAAAAGCAGTTTTTAAGGTCAAAATTATGAGCCTCTTTAAGCTATATTTGTTTTTGATAGTCTACAGAACAAACCATCATTATACAACAACTTGCATAAATACCCTAACCTGCCTAGTTACTCTAATTAACCTAGTTAAGCCTTTAAATATCACTTTAAGCTGTATAGAAGTGTCTTGAAAAATATCTAGTCAAATATTATTTACTGTCATCATGGCAAAGATAAAATAAATCAGTTATTAGAAATGAGTTATTATAACTATTATGTTTAGAAATGTGCTGAAAAAAATCTGCTCTCCGTTAAACAGAAATTGGGGAAAAAATAATTAGGGAGGCTAATAATTATGACTTCAACTATATATATATATCCATACAGTATATTTACTGTGTGGGAGTAAAAACACACTGTCTATACACCAACTGGATATTTATGAAACACGTCCAAAAAAGAATTTAAATTTTACAGGGTATTTCTACACAAAAAAATCTATGTCTATGTTGTTGTGTGTGTGTGTTTGTGTGTATGTGTGTGTGTTTTAGGTGGTCCTGTCCTGTTCTCTTTCTATATTGATTGGGCCTCAGTGGAAAGCAGCTCTCACCATGACAGAACAAACGATCACTGCAGTTCAGAGAGATACTCGCTTCTTACTCTCTCTTTTAGTCCTTAAGGCTGACGTGTTTCTATTTTTGCTACAATAGTTTTTTTCTATCTCAGCTTAAAATAGTCTCATCTCTGAATAAGCCATTTTCTAGGCTGAGTTTCATGAAAAGTGTAAACACTGTGGCTCAATCAAAGCTTTGCTCAGCTTGTGCGAGCAGCCCCACATAGCAACGCTTGCTCTGGATAATTTGATTTTTATGGTGGAAATATTTATTTGTCTGAACAGTTACAAAGTAGGGATGTATTTGAGCATTGGGTTTAATGACCACAGCTATGCAATATAGCAGTGGCCGTTTTGCATTGCATTCTCCCCTTGCTAAAATAAAAGAAGAATAGTAATAACAAATACACTGAAAAAATGATTCATTGGATTTACTAAATTGTTTTTAAGGTAAATGGTTTCAAACTATTTATATGGGCTGAATTGAATCAAACATATTAAATTTAAAAGTTTTCAACTAAATTTATTTGTTTAAATTCAGCCCACATGAATTGTTTGCAACCGCTTACCTTAAAGAAAATGTAGTAAATCCAATGAATTAATTTTTTCAATCAATTTAGATATAGAATCGACAGTTCAGAGTTGACAAGTCCCAGGGTCACGCATCTGGTCAACAAATAATATTAGTCTGAAATAAAATATTGTATAAGAAACAATATACGTAAATAAACGTGTAAAACAACAGAAAACATATCAACTGTAAAAAAACATTACGCTAAAGAAAGCACAGCTGTAGTTAGCCAGAATTTTACCGTTCTAAATATTGTAAAAAAGTTTATACCATATTATACCATACTAACATTTTTCAGTCATTTATAGTGCAAATATGCCAGTGTTTTAAAATATTAACATTTACAGATTGTACCTTTGTAACACAGATAAAAACACAACCAAAAGCATGTGAGATGATAAAGTCATGATGAACCAACTCTCATCAAAAACAGTTTATCCACAAGCAGAGAAACATTCTAATGTATAAAAGTCATCACATGTTTTTGTAGAACTTACATGAATATCCAATGCACACTGTAAAAAAATACTGGGTTCCTCACCTCAATTTGTGTTGGGACAACATGAAGGAATTAAGTTAACTTATTAGTTTTTATAAATTGAAGTAGAGTAAAAACATAAAACAATCAAGTTGTCCACCCTCAAAAAGATCAAGAATTGTGCTTTCAGTTCATTTTAAACAAACAGCAAACATCATTGTTTGAGTGCAATATATATTTTAAAATACTAAAAATATCTATAAACTTCCCAACATCAACATAAATAACACATTAATGACCATTTTTGAGTTACTTCATGTTTTAAGAGTTGAAATGTCTGTGAATTGATGTTTTTTTTTTGTTTCTTATGTACAGTATAATAATTCCCCACCAC
The DNA here is from genome assembly GCA_903798195.1 of Danio kyathit. Classification (NCBI taxonomy): domain Eukaryota; kingdom Metazoa; phylum Chordata; class Actinopteri; order Cypriniformes; family Danionidae; genus Danio; species Danio kyathit. Next base: position 28,879,019 of record LR812523.1, read on the forward strand.
AGTCAGTTTCTATTACATGGTGGTGGTGTTTTGGGGGGAAATAGTACAGAATCTTTGTGGGTGTTGAAAGACTCAATCGGTTTGATCAGTGTTCTGAATCAATCTGAACCTAGTCTTTGATACAAATGAGCTTATCTATTCATCTATAACATTGCTTTTTTCAATTACACTTGTTCACATTCAAGTGTTGATCAAAAAGGATGCCTAGAGATAGATGACATTATTTTTTGGTTTAAAAGCTAAGACTCTGTTCTTTCTTTTCATACAACCTCAATTTTTGGGGGCCAAGACATTTTAAATAAGTAGTTTGAACAAATAGCAAATGTCATTTTTTGAGTGCAATACACATTAAAATACTCTAAATATCTATAAACTTCCCAACATCAACATAAATGAAACATTAATGACAATTTTTGAGTTACTTCATGTTTTAAGAGTTAAATGATATATCTGTGTATTAATGGTTTTTTTTATTTCTTATGTATAGTATAACAATTCCCCACCACTGTCAGTTTCTGTTTATGGTGAGGTGTTGTTTTGGGGGAAATAGTACAGAATCTTAGGGGTTTCTGAAAGACTCAATCGGTTTGATCAGTGTTCTGAATCAATCTGAACCTAGTCTTTGATAAAAATCTGCTTATCTATTCATGTATAACATTGCTTTTTTCAATTACACTTGTCCACATTCAAGTGTTGATCAAAAATGCTACCTGGAGATAGAATACAGTATTTTTGGTGTTAAAGTTAAGGCTCTGTTCTTAATTTTTATACAACCACAATTTTGGGGGCAGAGACATTTTAAATAAGTAGCTTGAACATAGAGCAAACATCATTTTTTGAGTGCAATACACATTTCAAAATACTAAAAATGTCTATAAACTTCCCAAAATCAACATAAATGGAACATTAATGACAGTTTTTGAGTCACTTCATGTTTTAAAAGTTAAACGATATGTCTGTGTTTTAATGGGTTTTTTTCCTTTTGTACAATATAATTCCCCACCACTGTCTGTTTCTGTTACATGGTGAAGTATTTTTTTGGGGAAATAGTGCAAAATCTTTGTGGGTGTTAAACGACTGAACCAGTTTGATCAGTGTTCTGAATCAATCTGAACAAAGTCTTTGATAAAATGTGCTTATCTATTCATGTATAACATTGCTTTTTTCAATTACACTTGTTCACATTCAAGTGTTGATCAAAAAGGCTGCCAAGAGATAGATACTATATTTTTTGGTTTAAAAGCTAAGGCTCTGTTCTTAGCTTTTCATACAACCACAGTTTTGGGGCCAATATAATATAAAAAACTGTTGGTACTGGGACAAAGATTCACTTGAAGAAAGATTCCATCTATTGATCATTGACAAAGGCGGATTTAGTGATTTGGGGGGGCCTAAGCAATTCCAGCCATGGGGTCCCGAATCCTAAAATACACCTTCTGTACATTAATTTCCTTTTTATTTATTTTGCAGTTTTTTTCCTTTATGACTCCATCTCTTTTTCTACATTTGATTGCATTGCAAAATAATAATAACATGTAAAGTATCATGTAACAACCTGTAAAACTTTTGAAATGATCTGTTTTCTTAAGTGAATTCACAATGAAACTATTTTAAAAACTATTTTTTTAAACTATCTCTACTGATTTGACTGCAGGACTATTCCATGATTGAGGGTGGGAGACACATTTGCAACGATGTCATATATTCTCTTTATTCCAGACACTAGGTCTATTAGTACGAAAGACAGACAAAAACAATACAAACCACACAATATACCTTAAAAAAGACAGTTATGCCAATATTTCACCAAAGGTGACTGATTACGCACATCTGTAAGCCTAGGATTTATCAACAACATTAATATACTATTCTGAAAATTCTCCAATCGACAGATAAACATATAGATCAAATTTCTCAAAGCAAAAAATGATCAAACTCTTACCTTACAAAATAATTAACCTGCACTCCACCATCTATGTTTTTTAAGAAGTATCTTCATACAATCACTGTATGCAACCTGCAGCTTATGGAGATTCTCTTTTTTTTAATTATACCACAGAGGAGCTGTGTTATACACTTTAGAACCGCAATAAATTCTAAAGAGGTTTACCTTCACCTGCTCCGTTTAAATAAAAAATACCTTTTTTAGACCCTCAGCATACAAGACATGATAGAAAACGATGTTAATTACAATTTATAGGTAGAATTTAAACTTGTAGGTATTTATTTGGGGGCCCTCGGATTTCCTGGGTCCCTAAGAGGCTGCTTACCTTGCGTATTGGTCAAAATCTCCCCTGATCATTGACTGAATGGAGACGGTGTGAATCTAAACTAACACTAAACTGTCAAAAATAGGTGAAGGTAACGAGGACAGCATGACTGGAGAAGTCTGACATATTTCATCAGAAAGAAGTCTGTCCTTTGACTAGAAAACAGAGAATAAAACAGTTGAAACTATTTAAAATAAACCACAGAAATGTATTGTTGGATAAGATCAATACCATTCACTTCCTAAACAAAAAGAGTTTCTACTTTTTCCATTTCTGCTTGGTGACACAACAGTGGCACAGAAATTACACAGCGAAGGTGATGATTGCGTGTCTCTTTGTGTGTGTTTTTCTCTCCTTCATTTGTTCTTCTAACTGAGCAAGCAGGTTACATCTGCTTACTTCTTTTCTGCCCTTCTTTTCATCTGTCTCTCGAACGCTCCAGGGAGCAATAAAGAAAAAAAACGATGAGAAGACAGAAAAGAGGGGGAGAGAGAGAGAGCAAAGGAGTGAGTGAAAAATAACCTGTTTACAGACCCTGTGACCCCTACAGTTTTCCTCTGCGCTACGCAGATTGCCTCAATTAAAACAGCAGGGTCACCGCATACGTAAGCTGTCAAAACCTTTTCCACAGGAACCGTTTGATGCACAACTCGCACTCGCAGTGCTGTGAGCGATTGAACGGAGCTAAAACCGGCTCACCTGACTGTAAAAAAGAAGCACTGCATGCAAAAGTGAATGCGCCGTGATTCAAAGACTTCTCCTGAGAGAAAAAAATAAGTGTCTGTCTCCATTTATGAAGCGTTCACGCATCACTGTTAAAGCACTTTGTCCTTCCTGTCATGTTATTCCTGGATATGCGCTTTGAGAGCCTCCTCGCAGAGTTTACTCATTAAACTTTAAAATCACCTTCGCAGTCGGAGAGGTTATGGGCATATGTCTCCACGCTTTTTATTTATATTTTTTAAAAGCCCAGCGCTTTCTGTCTGATGGGCCAACTAGATGCCTGGAGCATCGAGCCTGTGTGTGTGTGTTAATGCAGTGAAGAAAGATCAATGACTGCAGCAATAACACCATGATAAGCCAGGAAAGCAAAAGCTCACAAACACTGTCTCTCACACAGACACGCTCAGATGAGCAGCCAGGCCAGTCAGAGACACAAAATGATAATGACAGCAGCTGTAAACAGGCATTTTATAATGATGGTAAAGCTCTCTCACTCACTCACACACACAGAGAGAGCGGGGCACTAACCCTTGCACTGGTTTGGGGATGTGTGCAAATGTCAGCCTGCACTCATCATCATCACTCTCTCCCTCTCTCTCAGTCATTCTCCCTTTATCTCTCCATTATAAAGACCTGAGGCTTGTGCCACAGAAGACTTTTTCACATTTTCTTCTCTCCATTTCCTTCTTTTGCCAACTTATCCCGCCATGAGTCTTTTTTCCCCACTCATTCTCAGTTTTTTTTCTTGATATTTCCACTGAACTTTCTGATGTACATCAAATTTGACATTTTAAGACAAATAAACTACTACAAATAATAATTAATTTGATTGTTCACTGGATGGATTGATGAAAGAGAAATCTGAGCATGTGTCTGTTACAGTCGTGCCCGTGGGCAGCACTTCACATTGATGCCTTTTGGTGCCCTGGACTAGACTAGAAAGACAAACAATATTTTATGCAAGAAACTGTCGAACTTTAAAAAGCAAAAGAGATCGGCGTTCTTATTAAAAGATGGTGTGAGCGAGCAGAGGAATGATAGAAAGTGTAAGGGCATTATTGCACAAGCTCACATTACTAGACTTCCACCCAATTGGATTTTCTTAACACCTACATTGTGAACATGATCAAGGTCCTGTGACTCACTGCTCGAATGCTTTCGGTCTGTTTTAAAAATTAGAATCCGAGGGTTGTCTCCTGCCTCTTCACAATATGTCCCTAACAAGTTGCAAATCAAACCCACGTCTTTGGTGAGAATAAAAAGCTTTTCTTTTCAATACAGCAATGAGTCTTCAAGCAACGCCTATAGAGACTATGATGAGATTTTTTATAATTTCTGATGGTGGTGGTGGTGGTGGTCATTTTTTTGAGTGTGAGGGAAAGATAAAGAGCAGAAACTCACAGGCGTGCGTGACTGAGAAGCTATTGGATGACTCCAGATTGTCCACGTTGTAATTGAGATGGAAAGGTTTCTCAGTGATGTTCTGATTGGTGTTGTAGAGCTGAACGGCGAAGCGGAACGCGCTGTGCTCCTGGACCGTGGAGCGCATGAACAGACCACCTGCATGCGAGATCAGAGGGGTTAAGAACATACACTTCACTTCAGACTTGTTCGAGTGAAAGACAGCAGTAGTAGTACTAACAATCACACAATTCACACTCTGTTTGGAGCAAACTTCAATTCTCTGTGGGTGATGCAGCAGGTAGATGAGAATCTCAGCGCGCGCGTCCTGGCAAAGACATGTTTTATGTTTTTGATCAATAGATAATCAAATCACTCACCGATATTGATCTGGTTTGGAAAGCCAGCCTGGGTTTGCAGCACCAGCCAAGGCAGGAGCAGGACGCTCGCGTGCGCTCGCCGCCGCATTTTTTCTCCGACCTCTGGTATTCTTCAGCTCACGCGCAACATCCAGCCCGGGCGCGAGGGCGACGACAAAATCCGCCAGATGTGCACCGACTCCCTCACGCGATCCCAGAGAGGCGCATTCGGGCTTCAGGACGAACGCCGAGTACGAGCAAACAAGCGCGAGGGCTTCTCAATTCAGGACGGCGCTGCGGATCATCCAATCGGACCGCTGATCAAACTTGATGTGACGTGAAATTACAACAGCACCCGCGTACGCGCAAACGCACGCGCGCAACCCGCCACTGCGGACCCGCGTGCGCAGTCCGCATGCAGCTCAAAAAAAGCGGCACGCGACCCTGGGAAACGTCCACTTCAAAGCCTTCGTTAAAACCATCTAAATCCAGCCTCAAACACCGGGTGTATTCGTGCGCTCGGACAGTGGCAGATTAACGTAAAATTAAAAGTTCACGTTAAGAGCCCACAGGTCCCGACCATTAGTAGCCCGCAACCGCGCTCTAGTCTCATTGCAAAAGCACAGAGAGGTTTAGATGTGCGAGTACGTGAGGTGAATCGATTCTCTGAGAATTTCTAACATAATATAAATATTTTATGTCGGATAGAGGTGATCTCTGCAGGCTGAAAACTTGAAGTCTCTAAACAAACACTGCACTGCGTGTGTGTGTAAACAATTCGTTTTTTTCACACATGAAATTTTTCAGATTTCTCTTATCCGTTTTGCTCTTTTTTTTCTTTTCAAGCCTCTGATGTGTGTTTGATCAATGCTGTTGGCAGTGTGTGAAGTCTGTCTCTGGAGTGTTTTAGATAATACCAGCTGTCCTTCCTATGCTTTTGCGACATGATTGAGACATAATGAAAACGTGTTCATCTCTAACAATGTTTTCATGCATTTAGGCTGTTTACGCCATCACAGGATCTCTATTCTTCTGGAAGCGCGCTCTGCTCAGAGAAAAGCTCTCTGCAGGTGTCTGTAATTGTGATATGCTTCCCCATTTTCAGCCTTGGCATCACCCAAACTAAAAGCTCACAGCTCTGAGCTGGATACGGCTGACTAACAGCGACCCAGATTTCCTCAGCTCCTTATTTCCTATGTGTGTGTGTGTGTGTGTGCTTTCATACTGACCATACAAGCCATGTCTGTGTGTGCTGTGCCAAATTTATCAGACTGACTCTCTCACATGCAGACACACTTTTGTGAACATCTCCCTCACTTGCATTCAAAATCAAAACACACATCATATAAGTGAACCACATGTCTGCTAATGTGAGTTGACCACAAGGTCTTCTGGCTAGATTTTCTCTTGCAGCTTGATGTGCAGATGGCTGAATTAGCCATGTGTACATAAAATTAATCCTGTTACGTTTGAATTAAACTCTCTCTCTATAAAAATAGTGAAGTCATACTAGTGGCTTGAAAAAGACTTTACAGCCCATCTGAATCATCTTTTCATTGTTAATGGTACGACACAATGGCCAATCTTGCACCTGTTGCTTACAAATACCACTAATGGAATGTAATCAACATTGAGATGGGCACATATGAATTTATGTTAGCTTTCAATCCGCCGTAATGCATTATTGCCACAGAAATAGCGATGTTGTCTACAGCTGGCTTTTCCACAGCAGCACAGATGGAACGCAGCTGATCTGATGTCTTTTGAGTCCTCTGTACTCCCACGACAGTGAAAAGCACAAAAGTTATACGAGGAAAAAAACATGAGATAAACAATAGGGCTCCCTCACAGGCTGTGCAAAATACTGCATATACAATGCAAACCAATCTATGAGAACTAAAAATCACTCTCAATCTACGAGAACTAAAAATCATTCTTAATCTATGAGAACAAAAAAACATTCTCAATCTACGAGAACAAAAAAACATTCTCAATCTACGAGAACTAAAAATATTCTCAATCTACGAGAACTAAAAATATTCTCAATCTACGAGAACTAAAAATATTCTCAATCTACGAGAACTAAAAATATTCTCAATCTACGAGAACAAAAAACCTTCTCAATCTACGAGAACTAAAAAATATTCTCAATCTACGAGAACTAAAAAACATTCTCAATCTACGAGAACAAAAAACCTTCTCAATCTACGAGAACTAAAAAACATTCTCAATCTACGAGAACTAAAAAACATTCTCAATCTACGAGAACTAAAAAACATTTTCAATCTACGAGAACTAAAAAACATTTTCAATCTACGAGAACTAAAAAACATTCTCAATCTACGAGAACAAAAAAACATTCTCGATCTATGAGAACTAAAAAAACATTCTCGATCTACGAGAACAAAAAAACGTTCTCAATCTACGAGAACTAAAAAACATTTTCAATCTACGAGAACTAAAAATCATTCTCAATCTACGAGAACAAAAAAACATTCTCAATCTACGAGAACAAAAAATTTTCTCAATCTACGAGAACAAAAAATTTTCTCAATCTACAAGAACTAAAAAACATTCTTAATCTACGAGAACTAAAAAACATTCTCAATCTACGAGACCTAAAAAACATTCTCAATCTACGAGAACTAAAAAACATTCTCAATCTACGAGAACTAAAAAACATTCTCAATCTACGAGAACTAAAAAACATTCTCAATCTACGAGAACTAAAAAAACATTCTCAATCTACGAGAACTAAAAAAACATTCTCAATCTACGAGAACTAAAAAGCATTCTCAATCTACGAGAACAAAAAAATATTCTCAATCTACGAGAACTCAAAATATTCTCAATTTACGAGAACAAAAAAACATTCTCAATCTACGAGAACTAAAAAATATTCTCAATCTACGAGAACTAAAAAACATTCTCAATCTACGAGAACTAAAAAAACATTCTCAATCTACGAGAACAAAAAAACATTCTCAATCTACGAGAACTAAAAATCATTCTCAATCTACGAGAACTCAAAATATTCTCAATCTACGAGAACTAAAAAACATTCTCAATCTACGAGAACAAAAAACATTCTCAATCTACGAGAACAAAAAAACATTCTCAATCTACGAGAACTCAAAATATTCTCAATCTACGAGAACTAAAAAACATTCTCAATCTACGAGAACAAAAAACATTCTCAATCTACGAGAACAAAAAAACATTCTCAATCTACGAGAACTAAAAAACATTCTCAATCTACGAGAACTAAAAAAACATTCTCAATCTACGAGAACTAAAAAAACATTCTCAATCTACGAGAACTAAAAATCATTCTCAATCTACGAGAACAAAAAAATATTCTCAATCTACGAGAACTCAAAATATTCTCAATCTACGAGAACAAAAAAACATTCTCAATCTACGAGAACTTAAAATATTCTCAATCTACGAGAACTAAAAAACATTCTCAATCTACGAGAACTAAAAAAACATTCTCAATCTATGAGAACAAAAAAACATTCTCAATCTACGAGAACTAAAAATCATTCTCAATCTACGAGAACTCAAAATATTCTCAATCTACGAGAACTAAAAAACATTCTCAATCTACGAGAACTAAAAAAACATTCTCAATCTATGAGAACAAAAAAACATTCTCAATCTACGAGAACTAAAAAACATTCTCAATCTACGAGAACAAAAAACATTCTCAATCTACGAGAACAAAAAAACATTCTCAATCTACGAGAACTCAAAATATTCTCAATCGACGAGAACTAAAAAACATTCTCAATCTACGAGAACTAAAAAACATTCTCAATCTACGAGAACAAAAAAAACATTCTCAATCTACGAGAACAAAAAAACATTCTCAATCTACGAGAACAAAAAAACATTCTCGATCTATGAGAACTAAAAAACATTCTCAATTTACGAGAACTAAAAATCATTCTCAATCTACGAGAACTAAAAATCATTCTCAATCTACGAGAACTAAAAAACATTCTCAATCTACGAGAACTAAAAAACATTCTCAATCTATGAGTACTAAAAAATCATTCTCAATCTACGAGAACAAAAAAAACATTCTCAATCTACAAGAACTAAAAAAAAAAACATTCTCAATGTAACTAAATATTCTATTGATTGATTTGTTGCTGATTGATAATATGCGATGCATTAGCACTTTACAACTGTCACAGTACCAAAGCTGCACAGCTGCCAGCCTGACACATAGCAAATGTTCATCCTGGATCCTAACCAGCACTTTGAACTGTAGTTTTAGCATTCAGCTAAAAGGACATGATTAAAATATTCCATTGTTGATTTAAAGAAAAAATCCCAAAACTCTAAAAGCCAGTGTTGTTATAATAAAAGTTTACATGAACAAGAAGTTGCTGAGACTTTTATGTCAGTATGTTGATGTACTTCCAACTGATGGCATGGATTTTCTGATGAAAGTCTGCTCCAGGATGGAGTAACACGTGTCCTTTCTTATGTCTTTATGATTATTAATAAATTTGAATGTTTAAGAGCCTAGATTATAGTATATAGTGTCATGCCACTTCAGGGTAAAACTGGAATAATATGTGTGTGATTGCTTTTATGTATGCCAAATGATCTGTTTCCTCAGGATCAACCCAGTCAGGTCAGAGGTCATGGAAACCTCTTGGGTGGACCTGGACTCTTAAAGAATTGGAACTAACTGTTCATATTGTTATTTGTTAATGTGTTAATTATGTCTAAAGTGACATTTGCCATTTTAAGCGTTTAATCTTTTAAAGTTAAATCCTTTGTATGTAAGCTGCTATTTTGGATGTAGATTATACCGGTTTTTAGCCAGTTTGATAAAGACAGCTGAGAGCACATTCAGCCTTGGGTAAGAAACAGATTATACTTTGAGTGTGTGTGTGTTCTATTTGATTGTGGATCCTTTCACAGGTCTGGGGTCAGCTCTAAACAGCCTAGTGGCTGTCTGACGTTTATATGCTTGAGATATTGAGATATCATATTGAGTTGTACGCACGCACCCACGTGGACATTTTCTTAGTCTGTGTTTTAACCAATCAGGTTAAAGCACCTATATATATATATAACGCAGTTGATGTTATGTAAGAGTATAATTGTTAATGTTTTCGTGATTGTAAGCAAAGCGGCCTACGAACTCATTTGCAAGTCTTGAAGCTGGCTTCTGCTGATGAAACTATCTTCAGTAAAATTTCTTTAATTGAATCTCTGACTCCAGCTCTTCTTCACCTGACAAACTGGTCATACTTTGGGTTCAAACTGTACATTATTCCTACACAACTGAAACAGGATATTAAGTAGGGGGCGGGGCTTTTTCACATGCTTCCCTTGCAGCAATCTTAGAGGGGCTTGGTTAATAATATTGTGACTGAAGCTGTCAAACTGACATCAACAAAGAAGGACCATCACTCAAACGCAGAAGTGAATGAACACATTTTGATTGAAGATTACCAAGACATTTTTCAGTGGATTAACTTGAATGGATTAACTGTTCACCTAAAGGAGTGGTCATTAACGGGCGGACCGTAGTCCAGACCCAGAACCCATTCCATATGAACCCAGAGCTACAGCATAGAGGCCTGTGCAGGACTGTTTTTTGACTCACGATGGGTTTCATTCCGCACCCGATCGCTCCCACTATTGATTCACTCTTTGTTACCCAATGTCCACTAAGAACAGTTTTCTTTCCCACCCAACTGTTCCCACTAAATTAAGAGCCGAACAGTCTATGTTCCATGCAGGTCTGACTTTGCTGAGACAAAAGTCTTGTCACTTAACAGAAATAATGTACAGTATAGAATATAAAGTCATGCTGCAGTGGAAAAAGAATGATAATTGTGTATGACTTCCATGAGCTTGGAGGACTGCATCCATACATCTCTGCAATGCCTCAAATAACTTATTAATAAAGTCATCTGGAATGGCAAAGAAAGGGTTCTTGCAGGACTCCCAGAGTTCATCAAGATTCTTTGGATTCATCTTCAATGTCTCCTCAATCTTACCCCAGACAGGCTCAATAATGTTCATGTCTGGTGACTGGGCTGGCCAATCCTGGAGCACCTTGACCTTCTTTGATTTCAGAAACTTTGATGTGGAGGCTGAAGTATGAGAAGGAGCGCTATCCTGCTGAAGAATGTGCCCTCTTCTGTGGTTTGTTATGTGATGGGCAGCACAAATGTCTTGATACCTCAGGCTGTTGATGTTGCCTTTCACTCTTGCACACCCCCATACTGAATGTAACCCCAAACCGTGTTTTTTCCTTAACCAAACTTGACTTATTTATGTGAGAATCTTGGGTCCACGCGGGTTCCAATAGGTCTTCTGCAGTATTTGTGATGATTGGGATGCAGCTCAACAGATGATTCATCAGAAAAATCTACCTTCTGCCACTTTTCCATATGATCAACTAGAAGTCAATAGGGGTGTCAAAATTATTCGTTTCTTCTGTGCACCGCGATGCAGATGGGGACAATTCGATATCGGTTTAGTAATAGATAATAACTGGTTATTACGCACTGACGTCATTTATCCCCTATGCATGATGTCCCAGTAGAATACTATGGCGAAGGAGGCGAGGGTGAGTAAATAAAACACCACTACTACTTAAAAAGCAGATCTTTCACTGACACTGAGGAATGGTAAAGCACGAGCCGCTATTTCACTACTAGGGAGAAATGCTGTAAAACTCCATCTCTGCGTCTCTCTCTCTCTCTCTCTCTCTCTCTCTCTGACCAATCATAGGGGTGTAAGAACTTGCCAGCGCTCAAAAAGCAAGCTGGACAATATTTACATTAGTTTATTTGTTATGAATGCTCGTGCTGTCTTCTGTGCATGCATTGGAGTTTTGTCTAAAACATTCACAAAGAGTGAAGTCAAAATTGTATTACAAATAATATATAAATATAAACATATTTATAGATTTAATACAATTTTTTTCTTGTGTTGTAAAGAAAAAAATCTAATTATGTATGGAAAGCATCGTCAAACCGAAGCAAACCGAATCGATTGATAATCGTAACCGAACCGAACCGTGAGACCAGTGTAGGTTCACACCCCTAGAAGTCAAGTTATTATTTGATGTTCTTACAACTGGGATTGTGTTCAGTTCAATGTTACATAACAAATATTGTGTTTTTAAAAAATATTGTACCGAATTAATTTGATTTGGTTGGCGACTGTTCATATGCAGATGTAACAAATAAATGTATGAAATGTAATACATACATTATTATGAAATACATTATATTATCACATTACGATCTTCCAGACCTTTGCTTCTGGAAATGTTTTTGTGCGCTAGCAAAATTAACATTTTAAATGTACATTTTCACAGACTTTAAAGGGTTTTTTTCAAATAGCTCAGAAGAAAATGACTGAAATAAGAAAGTGAATAGCTTTTTATTGCCAAATCAGCTTGCAGGATTGTAATGAAACTTTAAAAATGAGACATTCTCAGCCTTCCTAGACCAGGGTAGGCTTGGTACTGGAGAGATTTGCTCCAACCTTAATCAAACACACTTGAACTCGCTAATCAAGGACTGAGTGTTATTAAAAAGCTACAGGCAGGGTAGCTTTTATCAGGGCTTTTTATCAAAATTGTTCTGTGATACATGAAATGAATACTAAAATAATTCTCAAGATCAAAAAGGGCTATATTGTATAGTAATAACCGTGTGTTATGCAATAAAAGGGATTACTTCAAACTACAGTCTCCCAAAGCTAGTCTCTAGCTCAAATATCAAACTCTCATAACTGTTTTAGTTACCTCATCTGTTATTATGATGCGGTGAATAGGAGAGATTTTACGAACATTCATAGTGTTAGGATAAGATGCTTTTTTTAACTGTCATTTTCATACATGTTAATTTTGTTATTGAGCACACACTACATATTTACATATTGACCTAAATGTTGCTCTCAACAGCATGGATGAAATCTGAATATTCATTATATCAGTATATTGCTGAGAATATCATCAACTGCTTTTTACTTCAAAGCAAAAAATGAAAATTACATCACAATGGGAATTCCAAGCCATTTAAGCAGGTTCAGTGTCTTTTATATTCATGTGCAGCAATACGTTGGTTGCTCCAATTCATATAACAACCACCCACCAAAGCTAATAAGAAAGATTTCAGAATTTTACATGTGAAGAGTTCAGATGCAAAAATCTCTAAATGCCTTCTGAAATTCTCCTCTAAATTTCTGTTTTTCTCAGCCTCCTATGTTTAAAACTTAAGGTTTCTGGTAGTACCCAAAATAGCAACGTCTACTAAAGGTCGAGCCTTCTCATTTATGGCTCCTAACCTCTAGAATAGCCTTCCTGATAATGTCAGAGGCTCATACACACTCTAGCAGTTCTAAACTAGATTAAAGACCTATCTTTTTAGTAAAGCATGCAATGCATCACATAACAGTATGATGCATGAGTGTGCTTCACGCAGGTGAGTGGGCTTGACAAACCACCTGTAGAACCCACTCCTCTTGTCTTAATGTAACCGACATTTTGTTGAAACCTCTCATATGCTTTACATGTTTGTTTCTATGTCTGTTTATATAACTAGTATTTGCATAGCACTTCATTTTTGGCTTGCAAAGTTTCAATTTACAAGAACTTCCATGTTAAGCTGCTTTGACACAATCTACACTGTTAAAGTGCTATAGAAATAAAGATGAATTGAATTTAGTTATTTCATCTCTAAGGGCAATGAAAATAACATTATTTGCCATAAAAGTAAAATTACTGAAACTAAACACAACAACCTGATAAAAAGAGCTAATTTTAGATGAAAATTTCAGACAGCACTTAGAGGTTTTTGCATGTAAACTCTACTAAAACAAGGGCGAATCATTTTACTTGACATAAAAAAGTTGAAAGTATATTTTAAAAACCTTATAAAAACTAAATGCTTATATCAGCTAGCACTAAAAATCCCAACAGGAAAATGCAATGATTATTTTGTTCGTATTGTGACGCAGTTCCTAGTGAAATGGAATTTCAAATGCACAAACAGTGGGTGTGGCTTGTTTTTTCTACTGCGAGCTGATTGGATGTAGTAAAGTGGACATTCATTCATTCAGAAAGATGGGGAAAGGGGTTTTAAAAGAGTTATTACAACCTAACAGCCTCCTCCTGCTCACCATTTCTGTTTGTTGTCAAAACTAACAGTCGGACCAGCGTGGTTAAGTATGTTAGCCATGCCCATTACCTCAAAATCACATAATCTGATCATTTAACTGAAAACAAAAAAAGGAAGTGCATTTTCACATTTCAATTAAAGATTAGAAGGGCAAACTATTTATTTTCTTAATGACATGCACAGATGAATTGTTCAGAACAAAACTAGCAATGTGAGCTAACAAAATCAAATGGTTCGTTTTGATTTCTTGGCAACTTTAAGAGATTCTTTCATGATATTCTTTAGTTTAACAATGTATTAAAATAACTCAAATGTAAAAAAGTAATACGACTGAAAAATAATAAAACTGACTAAAGTCTAAATACCACACAACTAAAACTGTCAGATATAAATGAGAATGGAAAATAAATGAAGATAAAAAACATTTAAAACATGAATAAAATCTTTAGTGACACTAAAATAACACTGCTGCAAGCTCAAGAAATTGATTAAAAGAACTTACTAATTAATCCATATACATACATAAGCACTCACACACACAAGCAAACACACACACCGCATACATCAGCCCTGGGGAATTATCTGTCCTATATTCAGGCAAGTGGAAAGTTCATTCATTCTGCATAGTGATTGAGAGCTGTGAACAAATTCACTTTTACTGGAAGGTAACATTCAAATACCTCTGAGCTCTCTTTCTCTCTCTCTTTAAAATAATCTCTTTCTAACGATACCAGTTTTTCATATTAAAAATGTGTGCATGTGCACATCAACAGGCATTTTCAGAATTGCTTATATCCGAGTGACGTGAAAGCAAAAGCTGTTATTCCTTGGTCTAGTAAAGTATGTGTCTGTGTGTATTCATTCGGTCATTCATTCATTCATTCTGGCATGTTTGAAAGTGCGTCTGTCTAATCATGTTTGTTGTAAATGAATTAGATCTATTTGTTTGAACTTTCCTCCTTAAAATATGTCTGTGTGTGTATTCTGTGCTCGGCACAGCTGTCACAGTGATCTCACCATAATGAATGTGCAGCAAGTGATGCGATATTAAATGTGGCCAGTGGCATCAGCTGGTGGGCAGTCATCCAGCGAGACACAAGAACAGGGTTTTGCAGCAATCACTGCATTTTCACACTAAAGAAAGACACGGACAAACAAGTGAGAATGAGGCAATTCTTGGAGAAGTTTCAGTGAATTTAAATAAATCACAATATGTATTTTACAACTGGTTAAAAAAGGCAGGGTCATATTCTAATTGGACCAATCAGCTACGAAAGCTGCCTTGGGGATTTTATTAGAAATGGGAGTTTTCAGCAGTAAACAGCTTTCATCCATTTCATTTTCAGAGAAGGCACTTGGCCTCAAACTGTCACTTAAAAGATCCCATGAAATCAAAACTGGACTTTTGTGGCTTTTAGTCCATATCTGAAAGTTTGTGGCATCTACAGTATATGCTAGCACTCCTAAAAGTATAGGCAAAACTCAATTTAACAGTTTGTCCTCTACCCAGAAAAACACAAGCAAAATATTGATGACTCATGTTGCTTTCAAGAGCATAGCCAAAATGCAATCCAGTAAAATGCATGTCCTTCTTTTCTATTACACAATAATCTGACTAGCAATTAGCAGCAAATCATGTTTTATTTACACTGCCTGTCCAGCAAAAAAAAAAAAAGTCATACTAATATTTCATTGGACCACCTTTAGCTTTGATTACAGCATGTATTCGCCATGGCGTTGTTTCAATATGCTTTTATGATGTCGCTAAATTTATTACCATCCAGAGTTGCATTATTTTTTTGCCAAGAACTTGTACTAATGAGAGCGTTAGAGCCCTGTGCACTTCTAAAGCACATACCAAAGATTCTCATGCTCCTTGATCCACTCTTTCACAAATTCGACAAAATCCTGACATTGTCATCTTGGAGTTTGCTTGTGCAATCAGAAAATAAAAATCCATTGATGGAACGAACTGATTATTCAGTATATTTTATTGACCGTAATCTTTGTGCACAACATTGCTGCAGTTAGACCTGACCAAATGCAGAATCCCCTGGATCACAGCAGTGCCACAGGGCTGAATGGCCGCCACTATAGGCACTTTATTTAAGAACTCTCTTCTCATACTGATGTGCCCATCACTGTGGAACAGGCTCTCATCAGACCACATGACCTTCTTCCATTGCTCCAGAGTCCAATCTTTATGCTGCCTAGCAAATTGAAGCCTTTTTTTTCTCATTAGCCTCACTGAGTAGCATTTTACTTAAGGCTACACAGCTGTTTAGTCCCAATTTCTTGAGTTACCTTCGCATTGTGCATGAGCAAATGCTCTTTCTTTCACTTTTACACATAGTTGTGAGTACTACGTGATCATTCTAGTTTTTTTCCTATCACATTTCTTTTTCAAAGATTATGGTTCCATATCTTTCCAGTTTTTAATAATGCCCTGGACACTTCTTAACCCAATATTAATAATCTCCTTAGAGGTTTTCTTTGCTTGATGCATGCAATACTTTCCCAGCAAGCATTTTTTGCATTTAAAGACGTCTAATAGACATCTAAACGTAGTCGTCTTGGCTAAAATATAAGGCTAAATTTGGGCTGTCAGTGAAAATCTAATAGACGTCTAAGAATAGGCAAAAACTAGACTAGTCATCAAATAAACAGAAATGAATGACTACACTTATAAAGACTGTCTAATCTGTCTAATTGACGACTAGTCTAGTTTTAGGCTATTCTGAGATGTCTATTAAATTTTCACTGACAGCCCAAGATTAGCCTTGTTTTAGACAAGCCGTCTACGTTTAGATGTCTATTAGACGTCTATTAAACACAAAATTGCTTGCTGGGTTGATTCTTTTGAAACAGATTAACACCGTAACAGGATGTGTCTTCCAATATGGTTGTTTAAAAAGATAGTTCATCCAAAAACAAAATCTTTGTCATTATTTACTCACCCTTCACTAGTTCAAAACCTATTTGCCAGCCTGTATTTTGTAGAATGCTGGTTATACCCACTCCATCTATAGTATTTTTACAATTCTATTGTATTCAACAGAATAAAGTCATAAAGGTTTAAAACCACATGAGAGAAAGTAAATGGTGAGGTAATTTTCATTTTGGGTGAATTGTCTCTTTTAGAAATGAGAAGTTACTTAAATAACCTGTTCCCAGGTGAAATAATCATCCTAGCAGTAATTATCCAATGGGAGGCTCTTACTTATTTGGTTGGTTTAATCCAGGTGGTGACTTTTTTTAGGCAGTCTACCTCAACATACAAATCAACAAATAAAAATGCACAAGCTTGGGCTTTTGAGAATGAGACGTTTAACATCAGAATGAGATGACAGTGAAACTAAGACATCAATCGAGGTCTAAAGGCAACTGACAGTGACTGCACAGTTATATGGGCTATCTGAAATTTAGTCACGCCATTCCTCCACATTTTAAAAACACGTTATTAAGCTTCTGCCAGTTTATATCAGGCACTCTGAATTATAAGTCAGCATCAAAGAGTAGCCAATTTAGTGTTTCTCCAAACAATCTTCTTTGTTCCAGTCTGTGCGTTGGCGGAGAGCGAAAATAATCTTGGCTAGATCAAATCATCCAATCACATGGACATAGTTCAATGCATTTAGGCATATAGGCATGACTAATGTCAACAGAGCGTTAGAATGGAGAAGAAATGAGATTTAATTGACTTTGAATGTGCCATGGCTGTTGGCTGCTCTGGGTATTTTAGGACCTGCTGATCTACTAGCAGAAAATATCCAGTAAGTGGCAGTTCTGTGGGCGAGAACGCCTTGCTGATGCCCGAGGAGAGTGACTACACTGGTTTGAACTGATAGAAAAGCAACAGTAACTCAAATAAGCACTGGTTCTAACTGAGGTCAAGATATTGGTGAACCTTGAAGCAGATGAGCTACAGCAGCAGAAAAAGAGCACACTACCAGTAACACTCCTCTTAGCTGACAACAGCAAATTGTAGCTAGAATTCACATGGATTGGACAAGATAACTTTGGACTGATGATTGTTTAATTAGGACAGTAATGTCTGACTTTGCTTAGACAAAAGTCTTGTCACTTAACAGAAATAATGTACAGTATAGAATATAAAGTCATGCTGCAATGGAAAAAGAATGAATATTGTGCATGACTCCCATGAGCTTGGAGGACTGCATCCATACATCTCTGCAATGACTCAAATAACTTATTAATAAAGTCATCTGGAATGGCAAAGAAAGCGTTCTTGCAGGACTCCCAGAGTTCATCAAGATTCTTTGGATTCATCTTCTATGTCTCTTTCTCCATCTTTCCCCAGACATGCTCAATAATGTTCATGTCTGGTGACTGGGCTGGCCAATCCTGGAGCACCTTGACCTTCTTTGCTTTCAGGAACTTTGATGTGGAGGCTGAAGTATGAGAAGGAGCGCTATTCTGCTGAAGAATTTGCCCTCTCCTGTGGTTTGTAATGTAATGGGCAGCACAAATGTCTTGATAATCTCAGGCTGTTGATGTTGCCATCCACTCTGCAGATCTCTCGCACACCCCCATGCTGAATGTAACCCCAAACCATGATTTTTCCTTCATCAGACTTGACTGATTTCTATGAGAATCTTGGGTCCATGCGGGTTCCAATAGGTCTTCTGCAGTATTCGTGATGATTGGGATGCAGCTCAACAGAAGATTCATCAGAAAAAATCTACCTTCTGCCACTTTTCCAAATGATCAACTAGAAGTTAAGTTATTTTTTCTTGCTCTTACACCTGGGATCAACGACAAGACTTTTTTGTCAGGTAGGGTATAGCTTCATGACCAGATTTGCTAATCTTGTGTTGGCTACTTCAAGCAAGGTAACGCTCCACATCACAAACTAGTTTCCTGAACATGACAGTGAGTTTACTGAACGCAAAACTCCTTCACAGTCACCAGATTTGAATTCAGTAAAGCCCCTCAGGAACAAGCGATTCATATCACAGATGTGCAGCCAACAAATCTGCAGCAACTGCGTGATGCTGTCTTATCAATCTGAACCACCTTGAAGCACCTTGTGTTGTGCCACAAAGAATCTATGCCATGAAGAATTAAGGCAAATAGGTCCAACCTGCTAGAGCTACTAGCCAGTGAGAGTTTGTATCACAATAACAATTATGCTGTTGTTCCAACGATATCTCATGGCAATTTGTAACTTTTTGATTTAGTGGCTAATTTATAAGCATTCTTACAATCTCATTTATACAGTTTAGTATGACTTGTGTATCCTCCAGTAACAGTTGGGTTTAGGGGTGGGGTTGAGTGCCAAAAGATTCCTTTTTAAAATCATACAAATTTGTAATAATAGCCATCCTTGTGAGATTAGGCTGGATGTTCTTAATGTCAGCTAATATTAAATACTACAGTATGGCTAAACATTTGTTGTAAATTCATGTGTAAAGAAAATTTGAATTTAGCTAAAATTGTTTAAATCTGCATTTAATTATTCAGGCTATTAAAAAACATTCAAACTCATTTCTTGATGTCGTTTAAGCTTTTTAAATGAACGTTTTGTGAAATAGTATGGTGTCAGTAATGGCTACAGTAGCAATAGAAGATGACTGGCTGAGCTCATCAGAAATTGGAGCATTGAGGATCCACAACTGCTGACTGGAACCTTCTCACAAGCTCTCTCAGCGGCGTGTGTTAACACACAAAAAAAATAAGTTTAAATTATATTTGCTGGAATACTAAAACACGCACGCACACACACACACACACACGTTTGTTTTTGTGAAAAGTGGGTACATTACATAGGCTTCCATTCATTTTGTACAGATCAAACCGTATATTATATTGCCCTCACCCCACCCTACCCCTAAACCCAACCATCACAGGAGACAGTGTACAGCTTTACTCTCTGAAAAAACTCATCCTGTGTGATTTATAAGCTTTTTGAGAAGTGAGGACGTCACCAATGTCCTCATATTTCACCTGCTTTTTGTAATACCTGTGTCATACCCATGTCATAATACATATTTGTGTCCTGATATGTCACAAAAACACATACACACACACACACACACACACTGTATGTGTGTGAATATATTCATTTGCCTATAATATTCACATTATCAGATATTTTTGAATTAGGTCCAAGGTGATGCTGATCAGAGAGGCGGTGTAGAGGCACATTTTAAAAACACAATGACAAAGAGCCACGTGCAGTGAACATACACACACAGCGGCGTGTGTGTAGCTGTAAATTATCTTTGTGTTGGTTATGTGTATGCGTCTTCATAGCCCTCACTCACATTGGACTTTCTGTAATAGGAACCCATGGTTGACTAAGCACGCACACGCGCACACACACACACACACACACACACACACACACACACACACACACACACACACACACACACACACACACACACACACACACTAACAGCCTCAGCAGCCATCACTCTTTCTCTTTTTTTCCATTTCTTCTCCTTCATCATTTATTCTCCGCATTTTTTCCAGGCAAAGATTCTTCAGTGCCAACCCACTGAAGCATAGAGACTCGCCCTAAGCACGCGCTCACACACACACAAACACACATACACACACTCCCAACTTGTCTCTGCAGTCTCTCTCACACACTATCTAAGAGAACAAATCAGATTCACTGCAGATGAATCTCTGAATTCTCAAACAGTAGCACAGCAGAGAGAGTAAGTGATTTATATTTCTTTCTATTCATTGCATTTTAATATTCAATGATCACTGTTAACTCTTGTGTATGCGTTACTGTATTCCAATGATTATTCAAAAAGATTTCGCTAATCCGTCCTTTCACGTACACTTTCAGCATACTTTCAAAAAAGTAGTTACTATAGAAATTAAAAGTAGAGGAAATATACAATATGATTTAAATACATATCAAAGACAATGTTAAATACATTTTTACAACTGCTGAAAGTGTCATTAAAGTATGAATGTACTGACAGTGGTAATTTCTCCTTAAAATGTCTTAAAAAATGTGTAATCTGTACCAGTAAATTTTATATTTAGTCATTTAAAAGATATCTGAAAATGAAATGCTAAATTTTTTAATTATTAAATTATGTAAAGTAATTATAAGTAATGTACAATTGTTTTATTAATACCTTTTGTAATCTACCAGTTTTAATTTCCTTATAACCACTACAAAATCTTAAAATGATTTTCATTAAAAGCAAAACCTTTGATTGCACTTTAAAGGTGCTGTATGTAAGTTTTTGACTCTTCTAAAGCATAAAAATACCATCATATGTTTGCAGATATTTATGAAACATGCTAAGTGAACATACTTGTTTAACTGAAAAACAATGCTGAAGTCAGATATTCTGCTTTGAAAATGTTTTTTCCGTGCCGGAACGCTGTCTTTGTTTAGGTCAATTTAGCCTGCAGAATGCCAGTTTAGCCAATTACATTTCAGCACCCCGGGTTGCCTTGTTGGAAAACAGCGTATTTCATTCATTCAGAAAGGCTCTGAAAGCATGCGCCCGTGACCGAAATGGACAGTATCAGACGTCGAAATGAGACAGATTCAGTTCCAAATGAGGTTATTAATTAGCAAATGATATAAATATTACGAACGTAAACATTAGGTGAGCAGGTTACATTGTAATCTTGTGTCCTAACAACACGCAAACAGCAGTTTGGCTGTTTGCACCAGACGAAACACGACAGAAATTTAAATACAGCCTTTCAGAAGCACAGAACATGCACTCACTCACGAAACGGTTTAGAATCCATTCAAACTTACATTGTTAGCATTTAGCACTGAATAAAGCACACAAGATTTACCTGAGGTGATTACTGTCATAGGTTTCACATGTTGGGCTGTGAGAAATAGAAGCCGTTTCTAATATCTCAATTCGAGGTGTTGGTTAGAACTAAAACTCCTTTTAATATGGAAAATATTCCCTCTTGTCGCGTGTCGTTGCTTTTATTTAGAACATGGTTTAAATCACTCGCTCCTGTACTCAATCTGGCATCCCACGCGTGCGTTTATTTTGATCTAGGAGTTCAATACCTAGTTCAACCACTGGGTGTCAACTTTACATACTGCACCTTTAAGTACCAATCCCCACCATTTACTACTGGCCTATTACCTCTTTATCATTAAGTTGTTGGTTGTTTATTAGTACTTATTAAGTATGATCTTATTCTATTGCTATACCAAAACCTAGCTTACAAACTATTAATAAGGTGTTGATTAATACTTTTTTGAGCTAAAAGGCTTAGATAATGGTTTGTAAATAGTGATAATTGTGTCTTAAAATAAAGCGTGACCAAAAACTTTATAGGACATTATTAAAAATTTCACATTTTTGTACTTCCTATATTAACAAACATAGGACCTGTTTAAATACATAATACTGGGATCTTGGCCACTTGAGAGCACATGAAGGGAACAGCAAATAAAAGCGCAAGACTGTCCCATGTCCCAAAACACCAAAGTGCAGTCCAAATCCAACACACCTCACCAACACACCAAAACCAAACCAAATGTAGCTAGGCATATCTCTTCATTTTTAATCACTATACTATACTATACTATGATAGATAGATAGATAGATAGAGAGAGAGAGAGAGAGAGAGAGAGAGAGAGAGAGAGAGAGAGAGAGAGAGAGAGAGAGAGAGAGAGAGAGAGAGAGAGAGAGAGAGAGAGAGAGAGAGAGAGAGAGAGAGAGAGAGAGAGAGAGAGGAGAGAGAGAGAGACAGACAGACAGACAGACAGACAGACAGACAGACATATATATATAGATATATTTATTTATATATATATTATTTATGGGTCAGTTGGCGTTTCTGTGTGGAGTTTGCATGTTCTCCCTGGGTTCGCGTGGGTTTCCTCCGGGTGCTCCGGTTTCCCCCACAGTCCAAAGACATGCAGTACAGGTGAATTGGGTAAGCTAAATTGTCCGTAGTGTATGAGTGTGAATGTGTGTGTGGAAGTTCCCAGAGATGGGTTGCGGCTGGAAGGGCATCCGCTGCGTAAAATCGTGCTGGATAAGTTGGCGGTTCATTCCGCTGTGGCGACCCCGCAAGGGACAAAGCCGACAAGAAAATGAATGAATGAATGAATATATTATTTATATATATATATATATATATATATATATATATATATATATATATATATATATATATATATATATATATATATATATATATATATATATACACACACATATATAAACATTTCATTTTCGGCTTAGTCCCTTTATTAATCAGGGGTCGCCACAGCGTAATGAAACGCCAACTTATCCAGCATATGTTTTACGCAGCGGATGCCCTTCCAGCTGCAACCCATCACTGGGAAACACCCATACATTCTCATTCACACACATACACTACGGACAATTTTAGCTTACCCAATTCACCTATACTACATGTCTTTGGACTGTGGGGGAAACCGGAGCACCCGGAGGAAACAGACGCAAACGCGGGGAGAACATACAAATGACTTATTATTAAATGCCAACTGACCCAGCCGAGGCTCAAACCTGCAACCTTCTTGCTGTAAGGCGACATCGCTACCACTGCGCCACCCCTATATATATATATATATATATATATATATATATATATATATATATATATATATATATATATATATATATATACATACATATACATACTGTATACACACACACACACACACACACACACAAACGTACATGCATACATGCACACAAATATAGTACATGTTTAATTAAAGATTTAAAGATTAAGTTATATTAAATGAAGCAAGAAAAATTTCACAGCAATTCCTACAATATTTTTTCTTCTAAAGAAAGTCTTATTTGTTATAGTTAGGCTGAAATATATAAAAGTTTTTTTAATTTTTAAAAAACATTTTAATATTATTAGCCCCCTTAAGCTATTTTTTTTTCAAATGGCTACAGAACAAACCACTGTTATACAATGACTTGCCTAATTACCCTAACTTGCCTAATTAATCTGTTAAGCCTTTAAATTGTGCTTTAAGCTGAATACTAGTGTCTTAAATAGTATCTAGTAAAACTTCTCTGTTAAACAAAAATTGGGGAAAAATATTACATTTAACAGGAGGGCTAATAATTCTGACTTCATTTACAAAATAATAATTCTTAACTGTATATACATATACAGTAGTGAACATTTGAAATGGATCATCACCTTTCATCAAAATTGTCCTAAAACTATTTAAAAGCATCCATTTTTATATTAGGACAATTGTGAAAAACATATACACACTCCAGGTTTTTTAATATATGAAATTGTGTTGTCTGCATATAGTCAGTGTTGGCGGGTAATGTATTACATAATAATATTACTTTTCTAAGTAACGCATAACTTTTAAAAATTAATTCATAATATTTGAGTTACTTTTTAGTTTAATTAATTAGCTTTTAATAAATTAATTGCTGAACTAAAACTAAAGTAATCATAATGAATCGCACAGTCAATGAGAGAATGTGCTCATTATTCGAACACATCGAAGAAAAGAAAAAGGGGATTGTCTCATTGGAAGTGATTTTACTCAAGACAAATAGAACAAAAGTAGCGAACACAATGCCATAAACTTTCAATAATCTGTATATACGCCATGTAGATCTCTGGGGTCAGGAAGTTCTCAGATAACATTATCCTAAAATATAATTATTTGATGTATTTTTTTTAAAAAGGTTATAGAACTTCTCTATTAAAAAAAAAAAGAATAAAAATTTCTGAAAGAGATCAAGCCTCAACCAGGTAATAAAAAGTAACGCAAAAGTAACATTACACATTGCTTACAATAAAAAGTAACTAAGTAATGCAACTAGTTACTTTTTTTGGAGAGTAACTCAATATTTCAACATAGGCTCATTCTAAAAAACATAGCCCTATATATATTTCTGGAGATCGTGATTTATGTAGCTAGAGCTACGTATGGCTGCATTTCACCTTTAAAACGAGCAATACGGGGCGGTATGACGCAGTTCCTTTTCTCGCTTACCAGCTGACCGCTTATCTCTTTGTGGACGGCTATTTCATGGTTACCACTTTGTTCGGTAACTCGCATGTATGTTGGTGGACTTGAGACGGAAAGCGAAGTTGACCGTGACGATGGGGTTCGAGAGTTCTGGATTGCTTTTTTTAAAACTGCAATTAGGTTTAGGGAAGGGAGCAGGCGAGTCAATCTGTGCTTTGTAAAACACTATTGGTTGGGTTTAGGAAAGGGGGAGTGGGAATCGGTCTTTTGGTCAGTCAGTAAGTAAGTCAGTCAACAGCGGCCTCTGGTGGATTTACAAGAAGAGTAGGCGCAAATGGTACTTGCAAGAGAAATTTGAGATCTGAACAAGAGTACACAGCGGCCTCTAGTGGATTTACGAAAATAAAAACTGCAAAAAAAAAAAAAAAAAAAAAAACGTAGCTCCTGGGACGTCGTTTGCGCTCTCCAGAAATGTATAAAGGGGTACGTAATCAGAATGAGCCAGGGTTGCAAATATTTTAATGCATTATTTTCAAAAGTAACTTTCCCCAACACAGGTCGTTGTAACTTAAATGTGTTGAGAGTTCTGTTCTCATTTCTGGAAACACTTGCATTTTTGTAACAGTTTCCCATCGGGTAATAAAGTGCTACAGACACACAAGAGATGAAATTGTACTCCAAGTACGTATGACTTTGCAAATGCGCATTTAGTCTAATTAAGCACACAACATGAGTAGGTCTGGAATCTCATTAATTCAGGCCAAATCATTGATTTTCATTTAGCAATAAGTGGTTTTACATTGCTTCTAGCCTATATCGTAAAGCACAATCTGAAATCACACACAGCTAGATGATTGCTCCAGAAGCGGCCCGCTCGGCTAGCTGCTGCAGAGAAAGAGTGATCGCAGCAGAGCTTTATTTATGATCTTCAAATTGTACTGCAGATGCAAACGGGCTGTAAATTCTATACTAATATGCTAATGAACAGCCTGGAGACTGCGCCTGTGATGTTCAAATCGAGATTCTACATGATTCAGTTCATGGGAACATTTAGCTAGGAGCTGCTGCATGCAAGTTAACACCACCAATCAATTCCGAGGGTTTATAATTAGCCGCTTCCTCAGGCTCAACCCCTGCCTTCATCAGTTTTCTCAAGAGTTTGCATCCACCAGGGCCATTAGAAGTTCATCACTCAGCCCTGGAAGTCATCCATCCATCTACCTGAGATGCTTTCCTCTAAAGCTTCATGTGAACATGCAAACCTCAATATAAATGGTGGGGATGGGCTATATTAGGGCTGCACAATATTGGAAAAAAAAATCTGACGTTGCTATATTTTGTTTTTCTTCGATATATATTGTGATATGAATACAGATGGCTTGAATAGCTCTATTCAGGGAGAAAAAATCATTAGATTGAGGTGATTTCGTAAGGGTGTGAGAATCTTATATAAAAAATAAATAATAATAGAGCAAAGAAAAAAAGTCAAATAAAAAGTGCTTTATGGTTTTCTGGAGTCAAGCAGTATTCAGGTACAGAAATTGAAAAAAGAAATGTAAAATAAAATTGCATAGTCTTCACTGAATTAATAATTAAGTAATTCTTAAAGTCAAATTATTAAACTTTATTAAAGTTACAAATGGTGTACGCTATTGTGCCTGAATGGTTTACACTTTCTTGAAATACTTTTAAAACACATGCAAATGATTACATTTTACTCTGTTATGGTTATACTTTGCAATGACTCCGCAAATTTCATGTATTCTCAACTGTTGATTGACTATAATCCCAACTCAACAACGCACACACATTGCGATATCGTCGCTGAAACGATACATTGTGCAGCTCTAGGCCATATCTTATCATTTGCAATATATCAGTAAATATTCTCCACACAATAAGAAATTTCATTTATTTATTTTCCTTCAGCTTAGTCCCTTATTTTCAGTGGTAGTCACAGCGAAATGAACCGCCAACAATCCAGCAGATGTTTTAAGCTGGATTCAGACTACAGGAGTTTTAAAATCCTAACCGAGGAAAATCTTTGGCGATTTTATTAACTCAAATCTTAAATGTGTGCACACTACAAGATGTGAAAACCACGGCACACACTACAAAATATTATTAAGATTATCGTGCCCGATGGAGCACATGACCTTATTGCAGAATAACTTTCTTTATCAATTATTTGTTTTAGGCTAGGTTACAAAAATTTGACCAACTGCCACTACATGCAGAACTACGGTGGCCGAGAGAGCTTAACGTGCTGTGTTTTAAGAAAACGCGTGCAATTACAAAAAACTACGGTGGCCGAGAGAGCTTGACGTGCTGCGATTTAAGAAAACATGCACAATTACCAAAAACTACGGTGGCCGAGAGAGCTTAACATGTTACAATTTAAAAAAACACGCGCAATTACAAAAAACTAGGTGACCTAAAGAGCTTAACATGTTACAATTTTAAAAATCACGCGCAATTACAAAAAACTAGGTGACCTAAAGAGCTTAACATGTTACAATTTTAAAAATCACGCGCAATTACAAAAAACTACGGTGGCCGAGAGAGCTTAACATGAAGCAATTTAAGAAAACATGCACAATTGCAAAAAACTACGGTGACCGAGAGAGCTTAACATGTTGCAATATAAGAGAACACACGCAATTACAAAAAACTACAGTGGCCGAGAGAGCTTAACATGATGCAATTTAAAAAAAACACACGCAATTACAAAAAGCTAGCTTAACAAGTTGCAATTTGAGAAAACACGCACAATTACCAAAAACTACGGTGGCCAAGAGAGCTTAACGTGCTGCAATTTAAGAAAACAAGTGCAATTACAAAAAACTATGGTGGCCGAGAGTGTTTAACATGTTGCAATTTAAGAAAACACGCACATTTACAAAAAACTACGGTGGCCAAGAGAGCTTAACATGTTGCAATTTAAGAAAACACAAGCAATTACAAAAAACTATGATAGCCGAGAGAGCTTAACGTGCTGTAATTTAAGAAAACACACGCAATTACAAAAAACTACGGTGGTCGAGACAGCTTAACATGTTGCAATTTAAGAAAACACGCACAATTACAAAAAACTGCAGTGGCCGAGAGTTTAACATGTTGCAATTTAAAAAAACACATGCAATTACAAAAAACTACGGTGGCCAAGACAGCTTAACATGTTGCAATTTAAAAAAAACACGCACAATTACAAAAAACTACGGTGACCTAGAGAGCTTAACGTGCTGCAATTTAAGAAAACATGCGCAATTACAAAAAACTACGGTGACTGAGAGAGCTTAACAAGTTGCAATTTGAGAAAACACACGCAATTACAAAAAACTACGGTGACCGAGAGAGCTTAACATGTTGCAATTTAAGAAAACACACGCAATTACAAAAAACTATGATAGCCGAGAGAGCTTAACGTGCTGTAATTTAAGAAAACACACGCAATTACAAAAAACTACAGTGGCCGAGAGAGCTTAACATGATGCAATTTAAGAAAACACACGCAATTACAAAAAACTACAGTGGCCGAGAGAGCTTAACATGATGCAATTTAAGAAAACACACGCAATTACAAAAAACTACAGTGGGCGAGAGAGCTTAACATGATGCAATTTAAGAAAACACGCAATTACAAAAAACTACGGTGGCCGAGAGAGCTTAACATGTTGCAATTTAAGAAAACACAAGCAATTACAAAAAACTATGATAGCCGAGAGAGCTTAACGTGCTGTAATTTAAGAAAACACACGCAATTACAAAAAACTACGGTGGTCGAGACAGCTTAACATGTTGCAATTTAAGAAAACACGCACAATTACAAAAAACTGCAGTGGCCGAGAGTTTAACATGTTGCAATTTAAAAAAACACATGCAATTACAAAAAACTACGGTGGCCAAGACAGCTTAACATGTTGCAATTTAAAAAAACACGCACAATTACAAAAAACTACGGTGACCTAGAGAGCTTAACGTGCTGCAATTTAAGAAAACATGCGCAATTACAAAAAACTACGGTGACTGAGAGAGCTTAACAAGTTGCAATTTGAGAAAACACGCACAATTACCAAAAACTACGATGGCCAAGAGAGCTTAACGTTCTGCAATTTAAGAAAACAAGCGCAATTACAAAAAACTACGGTGACTGAGAGAGCTTAACAAGTTGCAATTTGAGAAAACACACGCAATTACAAAAAACTACGGTGACCGAGAGAGCTTAACATGTTGCAATTTAAGAAAACACACGCAATTACAAAAAACTACGGTGACCGAGAGAGCTTAACATGTTGCAATTTAAGAAAACACACGCAATTACAAAAAACTACGGTGACCGAGAGAGCTTAACATGTTGCAATTTAAGAAAACACACGCAATTACAAAAAACTACGGTGACCGAGAGAGCTTAACATGTTGCAATTTAAGAAAACACACGCAATTACAAAAAACTATGATAGCCGAGAGAGCTTAACGTGCTGTAATTTAAGAAAACACACGCAATTACAAAAAACTACAGTGGCCGAGAGAGCTTAACATGATGCAATTTAAAAAAACACACGCCATTACAAAAAACTACAGTGGCCGAGAGAGCTTAACATGATGCAATTTAAGAAAACACACGCAATTACAAAAAACTACAGTGGCCGAGAGAGCTTAACATGATGCAATTTAAGAAAACACGCACAATTACAAAAAACTACAGTGGCCGAGAGAGCTTAACGCGCTGCGATTTAATAAAACACGCAATTACAAAAAATCTTAGTGGCCGAGAGAGCTTAACATGTTGCAATTTAAGAAAACACACGCAATTACAAAGAACTACAGTTGCCGAGAGCATACCTGTCAACCCTCCCATTTTTCCCGGGATTCTCCCGTAATTTACAGTTCTATTTCGCTATCATCTCGTAAAGGTATTTTTCCGTATTTTTTATCTTTCTGTGAAGGGTGGCATGGAACATTAAAGAGCCGATCCTCCCTACACACAATCCATACCGCTGAACCACCAGGGGACGCCCCCTGCTCTTAAATGTGAATCTGTTCTTTGTTTTTTTCATTTTATTTAGGCATAAAAACACTTTGAAATAAGTAAAAAAAATGGTGCAATTCATTTCCTTTTCATTACAGGCGCTGTTGCCCCTATGCAAATCTCAAAACAGTCAGTTCATGTAGCGGTGCGTGTCTGTCAGATGTGCTACATAGTGATAAATAGACGCTGTTTGCCAAACTGATTCTGTTCACGCGATTTGATGCGGAGCTCAAGTGGACACTGGGTTTTGGGTGCGTGTTTGAATAGACATATACACATAATAATAATAATAATAATTATCATAATAATCATAATATTAACAACAACAACCTCTAAACATGTCGATCTTGGTGGGTTTTCTTTTAAACACAACAAATTTATTCTTAAATGAGCATAAACAGCTAGGAAAGCAATCAAATGCTTTTATTATAGATGTGTGCATTTTTAAAGTGACACCTCTTATTTAATGTAATCAAAAGAAAAATCTAAATGAGAGATTCATTCGCTGCTCTTTAATCAGAATGTTTAAATTATATAGTGAAGAAAAGTCTAATGAGATAACTGCTAAATTATTTGCAGCTTTTTCCACTGTATACTATTTATTATATCCTTTGCAAATAATAATAAAAATGTATTACTGACTTCTAGTTTATTTACAATGAAACAGCTCTAGATGATCATATAGTTTTTTTGTGGGGTGGGGGGTTTGTATCCCTTATTTTCACATCCCAATGTTGACAGGTATGGCCAAGAGAGCTTAACGTGTTGCAGTTTAAGAAAACAATTTAATCAACAATTAAGAACAATTAACAATCAAAAAACAGCAAAAAAAAAAAAAAAAAAAAGCCAGCAAATTGAGAAAAGATCATCATCAGTTTGTCAGAACATGTGCTGCAAATCGTCACAACACAAACACATTTGTATAAAACATAGGTTGGAACAGCAATGATCAGCCAGATTTAAAATCCTGGATATCAAACATGTTCGATTTGCTCAGGGAGGCTCTGATGTGTGTTCTAGAGCATCGCAAGGTGCGAGATTCTATCTTTAAATGGCTCACGTTACCAGATAATCAGAGCAAGAATTCATCTCTGATTCTCGGAAGGTGAAAAACGGGCATAAATCAGGCTAAAACTCCTGTAGTCTGAGATGCCCTTGCAGCCGCAACCCAGTACTGAGTCTTTCTTACAAAAACAAATTTACTGCCATACTTTCACTCTGAATTCAACCAGCCATGTGTTTAAAATAACTAAATTTTGTGACCAGACATCTCACAAGAAATATCACAGAAAATTATTTTTTTTCTACAAATATACAAGGCTTTTCTGTCTCTCAGTGAATTATCATTAACAATAAATACCAGAAAATATCATGATATAATTTAAAGTCCACATCACCCATCCTTAATAAATAGGACAGATGAGTAACGCTGCTGGGAGCGTGACACTGGATGACACTGTGAAACAGCAGCTTCTGTGACGACAGCACTGATGACATCATAAAGAGCAGGAGATCAAACTCTGCCTTTGGGCCGAAGGGCATCGACACAAAGTCTCCCTCTAACACACTCGCCCAGCGTATTAGGGGTTCCAAGATATCAGAGGGAATTAAAGCCTCATCCATCATTAAGCTCCCACTCTTAACCCCCTCGGGGAGGCGGTGGGCCTCTATCAGTCCTGCACATTCATCTGTGTGTCCGTCCTCTAAAAGCTCCCCCAGGAAAGCGCTCTCCCCGTCCTTGCATGGCTCACGCAAACATGCCCTGTCAGCAGCTCTCACTGTCCATCTGCTAAAGGCCTGAACCCCAAATGCAACGTGCCCACCGAGAGAGCAGAAAGTGTGTGTGGAAGAAAGAGGCCTCATGAGTGCGAGTGTGTGTGTTTGTCAAGCTGAATTATGCCCTACGGTTTCTGTACAGCTGAGGTCAGACTCTGATATAATGTTACGGACATTTTCATAGCTGGGATCACACCAAGAAACTGTGACACTTCCGATCAGTTATTTACAGTCACGCGTGATGTCCATAAACCGTTCAGTGTGGGTCGCGAATCTCTCTTCACCAAGGCTCTGATAGAGCAGCAGCGGGTCACACCACCTTTTACAGCTGCGCAAACGCACTTTCACGCATTCAGCACATATCCCTTCAAATCTTGTATGGCAGCTGTTTGTGCTGTAGGAAAGGCACACAGGCCAGCTGCAGTTCAGCAAAATGGTTACATGAGCAACGTCGCTTTTCATTGAGGGAAATGAAGAGAGCGTGTCTTCAGGGAAAATGAAAAGTTTCATCACAAGACAAAGACCAAGTAAGCTTACAAATGGAAAGAGAAGTAATGCAGCCTAGAGGTCAAGGTTACAACAACCCTGTTAGCCCTGCCCTGTGGATAGCATAACTAAACCTTCTGGCCAGAAAAATAGCACCCTAAAGCCCCAGAAATAAGACTTTATTCAGCAACTTTTCCAGTTCCATCATTCTTGCGTCTAAATATAAATACTTCAATACTATAGAGTACACTACCTGACAAAAGTTTTGTCGTCAATCCCAGTTGTAAAAGCAACAAATAATAAATTGACTTGGAGTTGATTATTTGAAAAAGAGGCAGAAAGTAGATTTTTCCGATGAATCATCTGTTGAGCTGCATCCCATTCATCACAAATACTGCAGAAGACCTACTGGAACCCACATGGACCCATGATACTCACAGAAATCAGTCAAGTTTGGTGAAGGAATAATCATGGTTTGGGGTTACATTCAGTATGGGAGCAAGCAAGAGATCTGCAGAGTGGATGGCAACATCAACAGCCTGAGGTATCAAGACATTTGTGCTGCCCATTACATTACAAACCACAGGAGAGGGCAAACTCTTCAGCAGGATAGCCTTCTCATACTTCAGCCTCCACATCAAAGTTCCTGAAAAAAAAGAAGGTCAAGGTGCTCCAGGATTGGCCAACCCAGTCACCATGAATGAACATTATTGAGCATGTCTGGGGTAAGATGGAGGAGGAGGCATTGAAGATGAATCCAAAGAATCTCGATGAACTCTGGGAGTCCTGCAATAAGGCTTTCTTTGCCATTCCAGATGACTTTATTCATACGTTATTTGAGTCATTGCAGAGATGTACGGATGCAGTCCTCCAAGCTCATGGGAGTCATACACAATATTAATTATTTTTTCACTGCACCATGACTTCTATACTGTACATTATTTCTGTAAAGCGACCAGACTTTTGTCTAAGCAAATTCAGACCTTATTACCTAGTTAAATAATTAAAAATCAAGACATGATCATATTGTATTTTGGTAAAATATTGTAAGCGTAATCTAGAGGCATTTGCCTTATAAGCCACTTTTGATACTAAATGATCAACTAGAAGTCAAGTTATTATTTGTTGTTTCTAAAACTTAGATAGGCAACAAGCAGACATAAGTGACATAAAGAAAAATACAAATTAAATAATCAGAGTTTTATTGTTTTCATATGAGTCTACCAGTATTTAGGTACACAGTAATTGAATAATTAAATGTAAACTAATACTGCATAGCCTTTGTTTTATAAAGGATTCAATAAAATTAATAGTTGTAAAAGTTACAAATAGCACAATTTTAAGCCTACAGTATATGCCATTACAATCCTCATACAGTCATAGGTCTCAAAAACCCATGCAAATGATAAACTATAATCCAGATTCAACATTGCAAATCATGCGATGTGACGATTGCGAATGATCAAATTGTGGCAATGATGCTGAAAGATATATTGTGCAGCCCTAGAGCAGAAAAAAAGAAAAGCGCTTGTGCTTGACTGATGTCTTTTGCTGTTAAAGAGTCATCTACAGGTATTTCTCTCTTTATACAGGCCAGATTTTCCACCATAGAATGAGCGCTTATGAATTTTGTAAATGATTATTTATTTTTTCTAATTATTATTATTATTTATATGTTTCAGTTAGTTTTTAGTGACTGTTGCTAGTTTTATTTAGTGAATTTACTGAATTTAGGTTACACTTTAGGTGCTATTTTTAACTGAATTAGCTTGTCGGGTGGTCATCATAACCACACTTATTGGTATACCAAAAATATTTCCTAAATATTTAGAATAAAGAAATATGACAAATATTTATTTTTGAAATTTTAAATTTGTTACATCATAATATCATTAGAAAAAAGTTTTAATTAACAATAGCCTATTGTAATTTATTAGGCAAATAACAAACTGGTCAGCACATTTAACTTTCCTCAGTCAGAATTTGACCATTTGAATAATAATAATAATAATAATAATAATAATAATAATAATAATGTAGAGTTTCACAATTTTTCTAGCCTCTTTTCACGGATAACAACAATAGCCAAAATAGTATACAAATATATTTTAATATGGGCCGCTTTTGATGCTTCACACTTTTTTATTAGTCAGGTTTTCTTTTAAGAATAAGGTCCAAGATTTAGAATAAACATTACTAGTCAAATGTTTTCTCTATTAATAAACAAAACAATAGCGAAAGATGACTTCCCTTATGTTAGATGTTTTCTTGCACAGCTGGATGTTGGACTCTTGAAAAATAATTGTTTGCATTGGCCAAAACTGATTAACTGAAAACACGCCAGGATTCTGCTTGGTCTTAAATCCTTTTTCAATGTGTTATTTTTACTATTTATGATGGCATAGCAGTCAAAATAGAACAAATGAGCTAATGAATGGGACAAATTCTGGACCTTTGTAAGTGAGGGGTGGGTCTTCAGGCCCATAGCCAGGGGGGGTTTGAAAGTACCCATATGCATAGATTCTCCATCCACTTCTAGAATTTTCTATTCAAAAAGGCAGACATTTATTTTTATTAATGGTCAAAGTTTATAGTACATATACAGTTTTGAGATTTCAGATAGTTCACAAATTGCATCCCTTTTGAAATCCACTTTGGATAATAGTGCCTACTAGATGCATAAATGTAACCTATTACTAATTAAACGCCTGAAATGAGATTTGTGGTTACGACATGCTGAGGATATTTTCATGTTTTATTCTACACCAAAAAATACATCAGTAATATGCCGCTCATGTTTTTTTTAAAGCTTTTACGCATCTTAAAGCGCCAGTTGCTAACAAGTTCCACTTGAGGATGAGTACTGTGAAGTACTCTGGATAAATTTGCAGTCAAAGAGGCTTTTACCCTTGAAGCAAACAATCACCCTCAACAGCCCCACTCCCTTCTTCCAATGCTACATCTGTTATTTGTCGCTATCAAACATCCCAACTGTTTTTATCTCCTTAAACAGAGTCACAAACAAGGCATTTGAGGCCTCTTAGTAACGTGTAATTTACACATTCAGTGGATACTACGTCGAAAACATCACCAGTCAAATGCAAATGAGACAGAAGTGTTTTCCAAAGCAAAAATATAAAGACATACCCGTCAAACTATGCAGAGACACATCAAGCAGTCAGCCAGTGTTGCCTTCTCTCTCTCTCTCTCTCCAGCAGGCTCTCAGGCTGAAATGCAAGTAGTGCTCCAAAAGATCTCTGAAGGTGAATTTAAATTTTAATGGACACACTCTAAAAGCGGAGTGTATCCATTCAAGAACATATCAAGGAAATATATGACAGGAAGGACAAAGTGCTTAAACACACAGCTATTATTTACAGTTTCTTCTAAAAAGCTATTACAGTCAACCTGAAGCAATGTAAACAGCCTATTTTACTGTCAGAATCTGACATATTTTAGTGAAACATGGTACTCGACAAGAGAAAGCGAGTGGGAGTGGGCATTTATCCGTTGGGAATTAAGTGGATAATGGAAAAAAGGATTTCCATTAAGGAATGTAACCAGGTGGCTGAAGGAGAAAAGGTGATATCAGCCCAGCTCAAGCTGAAGCAAGATATTAGTATGTTTTGACATTTTTCCTAAAATATTAATGTCGGACAGTGTATTAAATAATCTAGATAAAAGGAACTGCTAAATTTAAAAATATTCTATCAGGGCTTGACATTAACATTTTTGACCACTAGCCACTGTGGCTAGTAGTTTTCCAACATCACTAGCCATGACCATTTTCACTAGCCACGATTTAGTTGTTGGTAAAATATATTTTATATATGCATACATTTGGCATGCTAAAATTACTTGATTTAGAAGGTATGTCCACATGACTCCTTATTCATTTCACTTTTTGTGTTATGTATAACCTTGCTCAATGAGCATGAGCAAATGGATTGTGGTTTCATAGTGTTTTATTGCAATTAGTTTTTATTTCACTTGACTTTTCAAGGCTCAACACTAAGGATTTACCTTTTTTTTCTCTAGCCACACCAAAAATAAATAAATAAATAAATATTTCTGAGCTAAGAAGAATCTAAAAATAGCTGTAAACATGCAATTTTTATTCAACAAGACTTTTCTTTTCTAAAAAGTTGACACTTAAAAAAGAATTATTGTCATGCATCTAAAACTATGTTCAGTTAACTATAAATAAATGGGGAGTTAATCTCATATTACAGCCAAAATGGCTAGTGGGAGTGGCTGTCTAACCTGCCACAGCTGAAATCTACCCGCATTTGGTGGGTTGGAAGGTGTTAATGTCAAGCCCTGTTTATCATGCTAGATTGCTTTGATTGATCAATGGCAGCTACTCTCTTCCCTCATATTCATCTGCTGTCAAGTATATGGGATAACCTGAAATATAAACGAATGCTAATAATATCTGTAGTAAGGGCACTGACGGAAATGTGTCATTTTGCAAACTACTTGAGATTAATTAAAAGATCTGCAAGTCTAGTTCGACAAAAACCTTTTTTTATTAAATTATAAAAAAGCCCACGGGAGGAGCTGGACAGACAGCGAGTGTGTGTGAGGGGGAATTGATTGGTGTGTTCAGCACTATTCTTTATGCATGTCAGCACAAGAGGGTGTTTGTGTCTCGGTGAAGGCCTGACCCTCCTCATCATCATCTTCCTCTGAGCTGCCCATCACTGCGGCACTAAGAGCTTGCAGAGCCCCCAGCAAACCTGACAGAAAACCAGCATGAGCGACCAAGTCAAGTGCAAAACAACACTTAGTAGACATCAAAAAAAGAATCAATCAATGTGTGAATGAATAGATGGCAATATCACAGGGGTTTTCAAATTCTGGGGCCCTTAGAAGGATCACAAGACTTACACAACGAAAAAAAAGTGTCATTGAAATTGTTCAACAAAAATATATATCTCATTTAATAAAAAAATAAATACATACATACATACATACATACATACATACATACATACATACATAGAGTACAGTGGGCAAGGAAAGTATTCAGACCCCTTTATATTTTTCACTCTTTGTTATATTGCTGCCATTTGCTAAAATCATTTAAGTTCATTTTTTTCCCCTCATTAAAGGGTCACAAAACACATTTTTTGAGCTGTTGACAGTAATATGCGTGTCCCACGCTGCTATAAACACTATTAGGACACAAATATTTCACTAAAAAGTGAAAATTGGTTGTTTTTGCGTTATTTTGAGCAAATTTGTTCTTCCGGTTTGAAACGAATTTTTGAAGCTGCGTCACGGCCATGAGATACTTGCGTGTAAATCCAGCGTGGAGAGTGGCTGTCTGTACCTGCGAGTACATCGTGACATCTATGAGGGTGTGGCATTAATTCATGAGAAAGACTTTGTTCAAACCAAACAGCGCGCTCTATTGTGTATGCGGCGCAAATTTTTTAATATGCATGATAGCTTCGGAGACTGTTTTACCCGTTACAGTGTTCAGACGACAGAGAGATGCCACGTTGTGTTGCCAAAACAAGTGAAAGAACAAGAATTTGGAGACACGGGTCGTCAGTGTTGCATTTATTAATGTGCTGCGTTTATTAATGTGCTGCAACGAAGGTTTTGTTTGCATTTTCCCGCTATGAGAGCGCAGCTGGACTCATATGTAGATTACAGTGCACAATGGGTTTTGTAAGGAAATTTTTTTTACCCGAGAGCTTTTCGCATCTGGAAATGATGAAATCCGGATTTGCCGCTCGTCTCCTTTTAAAAAAAGACACAGTTCCAGTTTGATTGTCCTGTCGCTACAGATTTGGTAAGTGTGTGATCAGTGCCCTTTGTTTGTTCATTCAGATGGCAAAGTTACTTTGTATCATCAGCAGTGCTCTTTCAGTTTTTAAAGACATACCATAGTCAAAATGATTTAGTTACTAAGTTTACAGTATGTTAATATCACTGCAATATTATAGTACAATATTATAGACTGAAAGATCCACTGTAAATGCTGCTCTCCGAATGTAAACATGTTAACAAAGCAATCAAATATTGACCATCGTGTAGGATTTTCGCCGCATTATGTGACAGAATAGTCTATACACACACAGCTTTCTGACGCTACCTACCGAGTGCATCTAAGTTACTGAGAAATGCGGAAGATTTTTTTCTCCCATTCGCTGTGTGGTATCAAACATTATATTAAAACTCCACTCTCCAGCAGTTCCTCGCTTTCAATATCTCGTTTGTCACGGGCGACATGCAGGAAATGTTCCTGAATAAAAAGTCAACAAATTAATAGTTTGGCAAGTAATTCGATTACTGATGTCCATGTAAACACAGTCACTGTCTTTCTCCCCTGCGTCTGCGTGCCCAAACGGAAACTCCCATATTTGCAAACTCTTTCTCTCCCCCGACACTCCCACCTAAACAGAGCTGGACACGCCCACTTTCCTGACTTTTCCAAACTAGAGGTGTGAAAACACCCTGCTGAGACAGGGGGGGGTTTCATGGCCCTTTAATGTACACAAAGCACCCTATATTCACAGAAAAAGACAGAACTGTTGACATTTATCCAGATTTATTAAAAAAGGAAAGCTGAACTATCACATGGTCTTGAGTATTCAGACTCTCTGCTCAGTATTTAGCAGAAGCACCCTTTTGATCTAATACAGCCCTGAGTCTTGGCAAAGATGCAAGTTTTTTTTTCACACCTGGATTTGGGGATCCTCTGCCATTCCTCCTTGCAGATCTTCTCCATTCTGTCAGGTTGGATTGGGAAACATTGGTGGGCAGCCATTTTTAGGTTTTTTCACATATGCTCAATTGGGTTTAAGTCAAAGCTATGGTTGGGCCATTCAAGAACAGTCATGGAGTTAGCTGTGTGCTTGGGGTCATTGTCTTGATGGAAGGTAGGTACACCCAGTCTGAGGTCCTGAGCCCAGGAGGATATTCCTGTACATGACCTCATTCATCTTTCCCTCAATTGCAACCAGTTGTCCAGTCCCTGCAGCTGAAAATCACCCCCACAGCATGATGCTGCCACCACCATGCTTCACTGTTGGGGCTGTATTGGACAGGTGATGAGCACTGCCTGGTTTTCGCCACACATACAGATTAGAATAGAGGCCAAAAACTTCTATCTTGGTCTCATTAGAGAATCTTCAGGTGTTTTTTTTTTTTAACTCCATGCAGGCTTTCATATGGCTTACACTGAGAAGAGGCTTCCTTCTGGGAACTCTGCCATAAAGCCCCGACTGGTGGAAAGCTGCAGTGATGGTTGACTTTCTACAACTTTCTCCAATCTCCCGACTACAACTCTGGAACTCAGCTACATTGATCCTTGGGTTCTTCTTTACTTCTCTTACCAAGGTTCTTAGGCCAGCCAAATGTCTTCCATTTAAGGATTATTGAGGCCTTTGTGCTCTTAGGAACCTTAAGGCTGATGTATACTTCTGTGTCAAGTGCACGCATATGCGTATGCTCCGGCACAGCCTTCGCTCGGTGGCATAGCCCTCGCCGTGGCTGTGATTGGTCTGCTTAGTAGCTGTGATGAGTGTGGGCGGGGCTGAGAGCAGCGAGCCTGATGAAGTGAGTATCGAGTCCCGTGAAGGAGCTCAGATGGAAACTTTAGTTTTGTGTTTACTTTATGATTAAAGTTGCTGCACGACCACCGGTTCCTGCCTCTGAATGACCGCGTTTTAGCTCCTTGTACATTAAAGTAGCGTTCAGAAAAATCAAAACACCCGCAAAGAAACTCGATACAGTAGAACATAACATAACCTACTGCCAGCTAGCGTTTTGAAAGTGTTATTGCAGAGCACCACAAACAGCACGCAGAACTATAAATGCATGGCTACACGCAAGGCTTGTGCCGTGGGTTACGGCGATTGCTCAACGCAGAAAAATAAACTAGCCTTTAAGTGCAGCAGAAATTTTATTGTAACCTTGGTCAGATCTGTGCCTTGCCACAATTCTGT
Source organism: Danio kyathit (assembly GCA_903798195.1). NCBI lineage: Eukaryota > Metazoa > Chordata > Actinopteri > Cypriniformes > Danionidae > Danio > Danio kyathit. Next base: position 28,919,154 of record LR812523.1, read on the forward strand.
CTCTGAGCTCTTTAGGCGGTTCCTTTGACCTCATGATTCTCATTTTCTCTGACATGCATTGTGAGCTGTAAGGTCTTATATAGACATGTGTGTGTTTCCTAATCAAGACCAATCAGTATAATCAAACACAGCTGGACTCAAATGAACCATCTCAAAGATTATCAGAAGAAATGAGCAGCACCTGTGTTAAATATATGAGTGTCACAGCAAAGGGTCTGAACACTTAGGACCAGTGATATTTCAGTTTTTCCATTTTTAATAAATCTGCAAAAATGTCAACAATTCAGTGTTTTTGTCAATATGGGGTCTTGTGAGTACATTAATGAGGAAAAAAAACTTAAATGATTTTAGGGGGGTCTGAATACTTTCTCTACCCACTGTAAATAAATGAATTAATATACAGTTGATAACATGTTTATGGTTTTATAAATAGATCATGGCAATAAAAAAATCATTAGAAAATCACTGCATTATTTTGAATGTGAATGATTGCTGATTTCATGAGTGTGTTTCAGTGTGTGCTTACTTTCAGGTGTCGGGTTTTTACTTTCAGATTTACAAGGTTGTGTTTGTTTCAGGGTCTCGGCTTTTGCAGATCTTCTCAGTCTTTTATATACATTCATCAAACCCTGCTCCTGAACCACTGCCTGCTTATACACACAAAACAACAGAAAGAAAAATAGAGGAAAACAGATCTTAGATCTCTGCACCAAGTGGATTTTAAATGCAACAATATAGAAAAAAAATATTCACATATTTACTGTATATACACAGCATAGTGGTAAAAATGATTCACATTTAAAACCACATAAAACTGATCAGAATTTGTTATAATATTCAGATTATAAAATTACAGCTTCAAGGTTGATTGTAAAATTTAGAATTTTCAAGATAACTTTAATATTATTGTTTTTATAACTTATCTAATACCATTATCTATCTGAATTTTTACAAATTAAATGATCTTAAAAGAGTCCTTCAATCATTTTATAGTGGGCAATGTCGCAGTTTGAGCATGAACAAGATAGACAAATGTACAAAATACACTCTAAATGGAGTCTCCCTCAAATGCTTTTATAGCAGCACTGACTTTCCTTTAAGAAACATACTTATCAAATGAGCCTTTAGCACCATTGTTTCCTCGTTCCCATGTAAATCCTTTAAATGTGTAAAATCGCAGTGAAAAACAGCCCAGTCAAAACAAAACCATTATGTTGCACATGGGATCATTGTGCAATGTAACAGGATTGATTGTTACATTGTACACAGGCTGCATTTGATTGGCAATAATTTTTCCTTGTGAGATTACGACAATAATATTTTTTTAAGTTTATCTAAGCCTATATTAAACATAATAAGCGTTGGAGGCTCATATTTTGTAAACAGGGAGACTAAGGCCTGCTAAACAGTGCTACATCTTTACATCATTTTCTATATGTTGCTAAGTGACTCAGACAGACTTTAATAAGGAGCAGTGTTCAACCAACCATCTATTCACAATGTGTCAAAAATGCAGGATATATACGAATGATACATTTATTCAACGCCACCTTGAAAGGCATAAGATCTGCTTATATTCTGAAATTTGCCATATATGTTTGTAATGACAGAACAGCCATATGTGAACAGCTGAGTATAAGTGTTTAATTCAGGTTTATGCATCGTGTCATATCTCTCATCTCCTACTGTAATGTTTCTGGAGTGAAAGGACAACAATACACTTTATAAAACTCATTTGTTTATGCAGAGGTTCAAGTTGAAGTTCAAATTCGATTTATTTATATAGCACATTTTCAAATGGCCACAAGGCTGCACAAAGTGCTTTACAGAGAAAATACAGACAAGCAGCATAGACATAATAAACAAAACAGCTATAATGTAATGTAAAAGAGAGCATAAGAAATGCAAAATAGATTATACATAAACAATGCCTAAAAATAATTTAAAAAGTAATTGATCCTTTAAATAATTCCATCTAGTTAAGTGATGCTACCACAGTTGACCACATTAAACAGGATTAAAAATGAAACTGTTGGCCCTCCCGAGGAGGGGCTTATGCTTCAAACAACCTGGAAAATAGATGAGTCTTTAATATAAACTTGAAAATTTGCAGTGACAAAGCCATTTTTAATTCTAGAGGCAGCACGTTCCAAAAGCGTGGACCAGCTATAGCGAATGCACGTTCGCCCCTGCTTTTGAGGTGGGCCTTTGGGACTTTTAATAGAAATTGATCAGCGAAACGCAAATATCTGGATGGAGTGTAAGCCATAATCAGTTGGGATAAATAATGGGGGCCCGTGCCATGTAAGACTTTACACAAAAAGAAGGACTATAAATTAGATTCTTTGTCTCCGTAGCCAATGGAGAGACCTCGAAATGGGAGCGACACATACATATTTCAGGCTTTTTGTTAAAAATCTAGCTGCTGCGTTTTGCACTTACTGTAGGCCAGCAATCTGAGACTTGGGAAGCCTAAAATAGAGAGTTGCAATAGTCTAATCGGGAGGTTATAAGCGCATGTATGGCAATTTCTAGAGAATGTGAAGTGAGGGAGGACTTCAGTTTCAAAAGAAGGCAAAGTTGGTAAAAGCTATTTCCAATCCCACTTGAAATATGTTTATTAAATTTTAAGTTCCGATCTAATACAACACCAAGGTTATGTACCTGGGGTGATGTAAACTCCTCCAAGTTGCTGAACTTGTCCGACAAGTAATTTGGCCCGAATATAATAAGCTCTGTTTTCTCCTCATTTAAAAATAAAAAGTTCTCAGAAAGGGTTGATATAAATGTTTTCAAATACTTTAATGCTTAAAAATAACTGTAAATATATCTCTGTCTGCCCCTTTTGTCAAGAATACTTTTAACGTACACTATACTTCATCCACAAAACAACTCGGGGGTAAAATTGAGTTTTCTAGTTAAAGATAGCTCATTCACTCCTCCAAGCTAAAATAAACCCCTCCACCCACTTCACTTAAAACACTATTTAATAAGGTATCTACTCAATTTGTTTAAATGTTTTTTGACTAAGTATTATTATGTGTGTGCGCGCATATGTGTAAGTGAGAGAGAGAGATATAAGCCCCTTTCACACAGCGATACCGGAAAATGACTTTACCGGTAAATTAAAAAAAAGTGCTGTTCACACAGGCAAGGACGTTCCAAAATTTTTCTGAAAAAGACCATTCACATATTTATTCCAAAATATCGGTAAATTCTGTCGTCATTAACCAGAAATTACCTCTAAACGGCTGTACTTGTATTTGCAAACATAGAAGGGGTCAGGCTTTTGTTAATGATTTCACTTTTATTTAAAGTTTTAGCATTCATGCAGACGCTTTGTCTCAGGCTAAAAGCAGAAGTGCGAACCGCAGCTAAATGTTTACACATTTGACAACATTACAAATTATGTGGATGGATAAATATTGTGAACAACTTCGATGAAAACATATGGAGGAGCGCTGGAGATGTACATAAAATGTGTGTGCTAGCGCTCACAAGTCAAGCAACTAAAGCGGAGCTTGAAGGTAAACAAACAGCGGTTTATCATAAGCATTTTATCGTTGCTTTTTTACACAGTTGGCATTAGGAAGGAACACAGAAATGTTATCTGACTAACAGCTAGCAGCTAAATGTGTCTGGAAAAATATTCAAGGGCTTTTATTTTCATAAACAGTGCGAATGTGAATGAGTCTGAGTGTTTTGATTGGCTAAAGTACACGTCTCACGTCAGCGTGTGCTAATCGTGAACGTGCTCTTTCCGGCAATTTTCCTTCTGCGTTCACACAGAGCAGCACTCCGGCAAATTACCGGTAATGTTACAACTTCTCTTTCCGGAAAATTGCCAGAACGAATTTACAGTTTTTTTTTCAAAAAGGGCCTGTTCACACATACAGACCTTTCTGAAAAATTGCCGGTAATTTTCCGGAAAGGTCTGTATGTGTGAAAGGGGCTATACAGAAAGATAGAGCAGACATTGATGTGCTGCGAAAGAATCAGAGCAGAACTCATTAATATTCACAACAGTTCCAAACATGGTCAAACAAGAGCTTCTGATTCTAGGTGGAATTTCTGTGTTCATAAATGAGCACATAAAATCATTTCTGGAGAATTTTTGAACTAAGTATTAGAGAACAATTTAACATTGAATCAATGCACTCTAAATTTTCTCTGAAACTTGCAGCTAGGTTTTATTTCATAGTAACCTCTCATATGTGCAAATATGTGATCCCCTTGATTTTCTATTTCATGATGGCTTTGATTTAAAAACATCTACAAATTATTTTAATCAAATATGCATTTGATTCAAATCCAGTGGAATGCAGTCTTTTTGTCATTTTTTCCTTCCATACGTTTCTACTTTTTTTTTTTTTTAGGTCCTACCTCACCCAGGGCACCAAGTGAGCCAGGACTGCCGCTGATGCCCCCTCAGAAAGAGAGTGTGTGGGCTTGTGTGTTTGTGTGTGCGCGAGTGTGACTCACCAGGAGAAGGTTGCAGTCTTTGTCCTTGTCTTTCAGCTGTTTCTGCAGATGTGTGATCTGTCTGTGTGTGTGTTCTGTTCTCTCTCTCTCTGCATCTTTCATCTGTTCTTTCTCTCTCTCCACCTGCCTCTGAAATTGCCTCAAAGCTACCACTGCGCGCACACACACACACATATTCAGAACATCATTCACAAAAACTAGCCATGACATCTGCATTAGCATGTTAAGTCTGTATACCTGCTTTGGTGTGCTCTCTCCTTGCCGTGTTGAGTTGAGCCTCCACGTCCCTGAGCTTCTCTGCACACACGCTCTCAACTTCTGATACCCTTTGTAAAACTGCAGAAACAGGCACAATCAGCTTTCGCATCTTCAAATATAAGCATCTGTACTCTAAAGCCAAACCTGAGCAAATATTAGACGGATACACAAAAGCACAAACGATTCTTCACCAGAGAACATGAGCGGATTAGAAGCAGAGTTGCATGATTAGCCTGCAGCAACGAGCAATTGAAGTCAGCAGAATTCCCCAAGTGTTAAACACAGTGTTAATAGACTATTAGCAATGAGAATGAAAGAAAGAAGGAATCTGTGGAGTGAATACCAAATGCTTTGAGCGGGGGAGGGGAAGCTGTTCTTCACACACACCTGAGTCACACTGCTGCTTGAGTCTCTGGGCCTCAGTGCGGAGCTCCGCGATGGTCCCCTCTTGTTCTTCACAGTGCCTCAGTGTCTCCATTCGGCTTGATTCGGAGGCCTCCAGCTCCTCCCTGCTGTGTGACAGAGCTTCCCTCAGGTGGCTCAGATCTCTGTCTCCTGCAACACAGAATCACAGCTCCTTTTTACATTCTGCAGATGTTCAGTATTCAGCTTGGGGTTTGGTGTACGTACGCTGCTGCTGTAGCTCAGAAAGCGAGGTCTGAATGAGCTCGGGTGTTCGTTTGAGTTCCTGTGTGAGCGTGTCCCTCTCTGTGCTCAACATCTCCACCTCAGCTTTGAGACTATTAATGAAGCTGCAACATAAAAGAAAGATGGCAGCACTAAATAATAGTGTACTGCTTAATACACACAAATTACTGTGTAACAGTTGCATACTACATTCTTGTCACCTATTTTCCTATCTGGTTAATCATGGTCATATGTATTATTTCTGACTTTATTATTATTATTATTATTTCAGACTGAAAGCAAAAGTAGTAGTTGTACCAAAAATGTTCATTACAAATCTAAGTAGTTATTTATCTGGTTTTATTTTTGTTATTATTATTATATAATAACAATAATAAAAGTAATGAGTCAAATTTGGTGAAAATCAGACCATTGGTGTAGTAGGAGTTCAAAAAAGTAGCTTTTCAAGCTAAATCAAAATGGCGAACAGGAAGTTCGCCTCACAGCAAGAAGGTTGCTGGTTTGAGCCTCGGCTGGGTCAGTTGGCGTTTCTGTGTGGAGTTTGCGTGTTCTCCCAGTGTTCGCGTGGGTTTCCTCCGGAAGCTCCGATTTCCCCGACAAGTCCAAAGACATGTGGTATGGGTGAATTGGGTAGGCTAAATTGTCCGTAGTGTATGTGTGTGAATGAGTGTGTATGGATGTTTCCCAGTGATGGGTTGCAGCTGGAAGGACATCCGCTGCGAAAAACATGTGCTGGATACGTTGGCGGTTCATTCCGCTTTGGTGACCCCAGATTAATAAAGGGACTAAGCCCAAAAGAAAATGAATGAATGAATGAATATATCAAGAATGCTCACATGACAATATGGTCAATGTAGCAGAAGTTATTAGCATTTTTTGAAATTTATTTATAACTTTTGATCAAGCGGTGACGCTGCTACGAAACTTTGAGCATGAAACTTTCAAGGCATGATGTTGAAGATGCATACCAAATTGTGACGATACCTCAATGCGTTCGAAAAATTTTGTATTTTTCAACAAAATTCTAAATGGAGACACCCAAAATGGTAAACACGGGGAAATTTGACATCATTCAACTCAGAATGTCACCAATGCTGTGAAATTTGGTGAAAGTGTCACGAGATATAAGCAAAAGTAGCTGTTTTTTTATCTCCTGACCACTAGGAGGCACTGCAACGAAACTGTGCAGGCAACCTCAGATCTATATATATATTCATTCATTTTCTTGTCGGCTTTGTCCCTTGCGGGGTTGCCACAGCGTAATGAACCGCCAACTTATCCAGCGCGATTTTACGCAGCGGATGCCCTTCCAGCCGCAACCCATCTCTGGGAACTTCCACACACACACATTCACACTCATACACTACGGACAATTTAGCTTACCCAATTCACCTGTACTGCATGTCTTTGGACTGTGGGGGAAACCGGAGCACCCGGAGGAAACCCACGCGAACCCAGGGAATATATATATATATATATATATATATATATATATATATACACACACACACATGTCCTTGAAATGTATGAAAGTATTTGGCATTTATGAATTAAAAGTGTTTTCTGTCGTTGTTTGTTTAGCCTGCATTAATGCATTCAGTCTAGAGCTGCACTGTTCATCATTAAAAGATTGTGATCTCAATTCAAACCCGCACAACATTAATGATAAATGATAATGATTTGCATATGTTTATTAATCCTTCAAATCGCTACATTAAAATCTGCGTTTGATCAAGAGAGATTCAGTTTTTACATTTTTTTCAGTTAGTTACAAACAATTAACACAGAAGTACTGAAACAACAGTTTATAGTTCAGATTTAAACACTGATGTTTAATGGAATTTGACAGTAGTGAATGTTTTAGCAATTACATTGTGTAACTAATGGGTGGCGACAACCATCAAAATGATGTCACTGAATAGGTTTTCAAAAATGATGCACCTATAATGAAACGAAGTTTTATGTGTGAATCGTGGAATCGTTAATTGAAGATAAATATATGTTGTACAAGATGCTAGATTGCTATTTTTTAGCATTATTAGCAACAGTAGCAAAGATCATTTTTTGTATTAAATATTTTCCCATTTTTCAGCTTTTTATTTTTATTAAAATTACAGGTTCTATGTTCTGTTTGTAAAAGCAATGGTTTTTGCAGTAATATTTTTGTACGAATGGAAAGCAAATGACATTAGTTTCTTCCTTTTTTTGGTGATCCAAAAAATGGCCCGATCCGTGACTCAAAAACTGTAGTGTGATGTGAACCGTGAGATTTGTGATCTGTTACACCCCTAATATATATATACACATCTAAACTCACTCATTACATTTAAAATTAATTTATTACTATTATTACTCTGATGAACCTCAAGATCTGATAATCTGATAATCACTTATGAAGAGGTCACTGCAAAATAAAACACCCCAATGTTAACAATGATATTTAATGCCCCACTCTGATTCTGTACCTCTCCGACACCGCAGGCTCTGGACATCTTGCAGCTTGCTTGGTTCTCCACAGAGCTTCTTTTCTCAACAGCAGCCCTGCAGACAAACAACAAGTTATTAAAAGTGCAACACACTTACACACACACACACACTGACACAGATGACACGCTCACCATGTACTGTGTCCAGACGCTTGGCAGCAAAGGCGAGTCTGTGGTTCAGCTGACTTACACTGGACTGAACTGCTTCCATCTGACCTGCCTTTAATTCCACGGCTGACATCACCCTGATGAGAGAGGCAGAGAGAGAAAGATAACACAGAGAGAGAGACAGATGTTTATGGATGAGCTGACTTCAGGGGAACAGTCATCTTTAATCTAATCAGGACGCTCATGTTGGTATTCAGGAGACTTGTTTAATTCAAAGAGACTACAGATTCGAGGTTTGGCTCAAGGGGTGTGATTGTGTGTGTGTGTTACCTGTGTGCCGTTTCACTGATATCATTCAGTGATGCCTCGCTGCTCTTATTGCGCTCCTTCAGCTGAATGTTCTCCAGCAGAACACTCTCCAACTGCTGCTGTATTCCCTGAACACGCATACAGAGAAGCACGCGGCTGTCAGAAACACACACTTGCCTGCAGGCGCTACAGAAGAGAAGTTTCAGTGCTGTCACTGTTACACAGCTGATCAGCTGGACAGCTGTTCTGCATGCAGTGAGTAATCACAGACGAGCGATATAATGCTAAAACAGCAGATATTCTGTGACTCACTGGTGAACAAGATTCAATCTCACTAAGCTGGTATCTGCAAACCTGCGCAGACTGTTAAAAAGCAAACTTAACAAGGAGAGAACAAGGGAGAACAGGACGAGCTCATGAGGACCGGGGAGAGAGAGAAAAAATCTGATGCTGAAATGATCAAGTGAATATCAATGAGCAAGGCTTAAATTTTTTAGCAAGTAACCACTTAAACTCCGGTCTGCTCCTCACACAAAAAGCCATCGTATTATAGGGAAAGACTTGTAGAGGACTGCATGTTCTCCAACAGAAGGCTGACTGTTTTATCATGTGAAATGTGCTTATAAACTTATATTCCAAAAGTAATCCAGCAAGCAAAACATGCTCAAACTACGTACATGTTTGGATTGGAGCAAAATGAAAGACACATCAGTATTTTCAAGTGTTGAATAACACTTGAAAGTTTCACTTTCAAGAAAATTCATTTTTATAGTGACATTTTGCTTTGTTTGCATAGCCTATTTTCAGTTTCAATTTAATTTCACACATCTCAATACTGCTACACTACGTTTTCTGTTTGAAAAACATGCTATTATCTAGCTTTCTCTAGAAACCAAATGGCATTTCACTGTGATCTTCTCTTATAAAGAAAAGTACATTACTATGCAGCCACAGAGGGGTGCCCAAACTTTTGCATAAAACTGTATTTTTCTTATTATTACTATATTTAATAACACCAATAGTAACCATAAAAATAAAAAAAAAATTAAAAGGTGATAATATTTTTGGTTAATTTTTTCACATTCGTAATGGAAGTGTAATAATATTGAAAATGGAAAAAATAAATAATTCCAATAATATTATTATTAATGTAATAATAAACCAACAACAACAACTATTAATAAAAAGAATATTTTTATCATTATTAAAATTGTTATTCATATTTTGTACTATTATCAGTTTTTTTATTAACATTATTAAAAAAATAAAATAATATATATATATATATATATATATATATACACACACACACACACACACACACACACACACACACACACACACACACACACACACACACACACAGTTGCAATCAGAATTATTGAACCCCCTTTGAATTTTTTTTCTTTTTCAAATATTTCCCAAATGATGTTTAACAGAACAGGGAAATTTTCACAGTATGTCTGATAATATTTTTTCTTCTGGAGAAAGTCTTATTTGTTTTATTTCGGCTAGAATAAAAACAGTTTTTAATTTTTTTAAGAACATTTTAAGGTCAAAAATATTAGCCCCTTTAAGCTATATATTTTTTCAATAGTCTACAGAACAAACCATCATTATACAATAACTTGCCTAATTACCCTAACCTGCCTAGTTAACCTTATTAATCTAGTTAAGCCTTTAAATGTCACTTTAAGCTGTATAGAAGTGTCTTGAAAAATATCTAGTAAAATATTATTTACTGTCATCATGGCAAAGATAAAATAAATCAGTTATTAGAAATTAGTTATTAAAACTATTATGTTTAGTAATGTGTTGAAAAAAATTTCTCACCGTTAAGCAGAAATTGGGGAAAAAAATAAACAGGTGGGCTAATAAATCAGGGGGTTGAATAATTCTGATTGCAACTGTATATATATATATATATATATATATATATATATATATATATATATATATATATATATGTGTGTGTGTGTGTGTGTGTGTGTGTGTGTGTGTGTGTGTGTGTGTGTGTATGTGTGTATATATATATATATATATATATATATATATATATATATATATATATATATATATATATATATATATATATTTATTTATTTATTTATTATGTGAGAGCAGTATATATAGAGCACTTTCCACATGCCGCTAGTTTCAGTTTCGCTTTCAATAAAACTGATTTTGTAGTGACATTTTGTTTGATATTTTTATTCCTTTTTCTGTTCTGAAGTAGATTCAATTTAAAATGTTAAAATTAGAGGTGACATTAATGACAAATGACATTAATGTCTAATGAGGGTGCCTTGAAATTCACAGCTTTTTCCTATGCATGATGTCATTTCAACTGAAACATGAAGACAGGGCAAGACATATGAAGTAGCCCCTCACACTTTTAAAAACTGCCAATAGCGTAGCCAGTGAGCTGAAGTGCATCCAAGTCCTGAATTCTTTATGCAACTCTGGTTTAAAATACAACAATCTGTGTACAATTCGAATGAGTCATGCATTTTGCAGCGTACCTGTGTGTGTACATGCTGTAACTCTAACCGAGCAGTTTTGTCCTCTATGTGGTGCTGAAGGACACTGTTCTGGGATTGCAAAGACTCTACTTCCTGCTGCAATGAGGAAACCTACACACACATATTTACAGTAATGAGAAACAGTGAGTTATTACAAAATGTGTCATCTATTTGTCTTTACGATGATGATTTGATTTGTAGAACAGCCCTAATTGTATTGACTAAGAATTTATTAAACAAACATTCAAACACTTGTAGGTGGTACAATTCTTTTATTAAAGAGAACTGTTAAAGGTGCAGTAGGGGATTGTCTTCAGAAACATTTTTGTTGTGCTGGTTGAAAGTCTCTTCACATTCCAATAGTAATGATTAAAGCAATTGATCTAAATGTATTTATATGAATTTTTATATTCTGGGTAAGACATAAGACTAAAAAAATGTTCATCCAATTAAAATCTGCACACAAGAGACAGAGTGACAGCAGTAAAAACAAATGCTGAATCAAAGCTTTTTAAAATTCTAAATCAATATTGGAGTTACTTTTGCACGCTGGAGGAAGGATGACACCATGGCTGAAGTGTTTCTTTTAGACAGGTAATGTTACCATTTTGTTATGTTTTAAAACTATTTTAGTCATGCAAAGCTAATGTAGATTGTGTTGTTACGAATGGGTTATATGCATGGAAGTGTTGTTCAGCCGCTGAAATCTTCCGAAACATTAATGTGACTATTTTCAATTCCATAAGGGACCTTTTACAGCATCGATAATGTAGATTTTTTATTTTGTTTAACAACAAAACAGAAGTACATAGCGAAGTTGTGAAGTTGGTTTTATTCACATCACATTGGTTCATTTTTGAACAATGGCAACCTGTGATGCGGTCCCTATATTGTTTACCATGCTACTTTGAATATTCAGTCTGAAATAGGATGCAAGCATGGTTTAGTCCTGCACCCAGCTGGTCAAGCACCATACTGTAGTTGCTTTAGGACAAAGCAGGTGAGAAAGAAAAGTGATCCTTGCATGCATGAAATATTGCTACACAACTGAAAGCATGCTAGATATAATACAATTTTTTGTTCAGAATTGTAGTATTATAAAGTACTATAAAGTTTTCTAACTGACAAATGACATGAACTAGTGGGTTGTCTACTGTCATCTTTAGGGTGCATGTTCACGTTTCAGGAGGCGTGGCTTTGGACGGCAGGGGAGGGACTGGGTTTTAAAGATATGCTAACGGATAGCATTTAATTTTAAATTAACTAATTTAAAAATATGATTTATGTGATGGCAAGGCTAAATATTCAGAAGTCATTACTGGGAACTTGTGTCACAATCTTTCAGAAATCGAACCCTAATATGCTGCTTTAGCACTCTTTTTTCTTTCTTTTTTTTTTAAACAAAGGTTCTGCTTAACATGTCAGAAGAATTATACTTTTTTTAGGATTTTTTGATGAACAAATTACATATTATTTGATGAGCAAAAAATTTTTTTTTTAAAGAATTTATTATATAAATTAATTCTTGCAAAAAGTAAAAAAGTATTTTCAGCCATTTTTAAATCATTTCAATGCACACTCGTTGCATAAAAATAATAATAATAAAAAAAAACTTTTTTAAGAAAATGGGGGGTGGGGGATATGAGCAAACAAAAAAGCTAAAAAAAAAAAAAAACTATTGACACTAGTGGTTAAAAGTACATTCTTATGAAAATACATGGATTTACGTGGAACAGTGTTTACATTACCATGTCATGCAGCTGTGTTTTCTCTGTGTGGAGTTGTAAGTCTCGAGTTTGCAGTTTAACAAGCAGAACGAAGACCTTTTGTCTCCAAACACTCAACATCTGCCCAGCTTTACTGCCGGAGCACAACGGGCCCATCTGCACCTACACACATAGTAGAAGTACCACCAAATGTACTATATAAAAATCCTTCATTTCAAACCCCAAACACACATCTATGCATGTGTGCAACCCTACCTGTTCACCTAGCTCTTTCTCCTGAATGGCTAGAATGTCATTGGCTGCGTTCACTCTGACATTCAGCAGTTGGACAGATAGAGACATGGCTTCCTTTTCCTTCTCCAAATGCTACACACACAAACACAAATATGACACAAAATATTAATGCAAGCGCCACAACTTACATAAGCTGGTGGCATTCCAATGCACCCTGTGTATGTATGTACCTGTATCTGGCGTCTAAGCTCTTCCTCTTCTTTTCTCTCTGTGATGTTGCTGCCAATGTATGTGCGCAGTTTCTGCACACTCTCTGACTGTTCCAGCAATGAGCTGTTCAGTACACTGGACAAACACAAATAATGTGGCATTACATAAACAAACCTGTAAATTATTTCTCATTTAGAAAGAGCAACATGTTTTTAATACTGACCTCAGCTGATTTTTTAGCTCCTCTCTCTCTGAAGTCAATTCTTGTAATTGGGTCCTCAGTGAGGTCACTTCCTGTACAGTATCTGCCATCATGTTCTAATTAGAGACAAATACAAATAATTGAAGCTTTGTAGTTGATGTCATATTATATCGAATTTGATTGGAAATTAAAATGAAGTACTTTAATACTCCTTTTGTGATAACTACCTATGTAAAAGGAACGTGCGTAGCATTGAAAAAAAAGACAAGATAGTAGATATAGAAATATTTTTATTATATTTATATGTTTATATGTTATTTATGTATTTATTTATATGTATGAATATTTTTATGTTTATTGTGAGAACTGCTCGGAAATTGTATAATGAAGAAAAGAGATATGTATTTTGATTATTCTTATTGATAACTAAAAACTTATATGATAGACACAAACAGGTACCTGTATACACTCCCCAAACACTTTATTAGGTACACCTGTCCAACTGCTTGTTAACGCAAATTTCTAATTAGCCAATCACATGGCAACTCAATCTACTTAGACATGTAGACATGGTCAAGACGATCTGCTGCAGTTCAAACCGAGCATCAGAATGGGGGAGAAACGAGATTTAAGTGACTTGTGAACGTGGCATGGTTGTTGGTGCCAGACGGGCTGGTCTGAGTATTTCAGAAACTGCTGATCTACTGGGATTTTCATGCACAATCATCTCTAGGGCTTACAGAGAATGGTCCAAAAAAGAAAAAAATATCCAGTGAGCGGCAGTTCTGTGGGCACAAATGTCTTGTTGATGTTAGAGGAGAATGACCAGACTGATTCGAGCTGATCGAAAGGCAACAGTAACTCCAACAACCACTCATTACAACCGAGGTATGCTGAAGAGCATCTTTGAATGCACAACACGTCCAACCCTGAGGCGGCTGGGCTACAGCAGCAGAAGACCACACCGGGTGCCACTCCTGTCAGCTAAGAACAGGAAACTGAGGCTACAATTCGCATAGGCTCACCAAAATTGGACAATAAAAAAATTGGAAAAATTTCTGCTGCAACATTCAGATGGTAGAGTCAGAATTTGGCGTCAACAATATGAAAGCATGAATCCATTCTGCCTTGTAGCAACGATTCAGACTGGTGGTGGTGGTGTAATGTTGTGGGGCATATTGTCTTGGCACATTTTGGGCCAATTAATACTGTACCAATTGAGCATCGTGTCAACACCACAGCCTACCCGAGTACTGTTGCTGACCATGTCCATCCCTTTATGACCACAGTGTACCCATCTTCTGATGCCTACTTCCAGCAGGATAACGTGCCATGTCATAAATCATCTCAGACTAGTTTCTTGAACATGACAATGAGTTCACTGTACTCAAATGGCCTCCACAGTCACAAGATCTAAATCCAAGAGAGCACCTTTGGGATGTGGTGGAATGAGAGATTGGGATCATGGATGTGCAGCTAACAAATCTGCAGCAACTGCGTGATGCTATCATGTCAATATGGATCAAAATCTCTAAGGAACATTTCAAGTACCTTGTTGAATCTATGCCACGAATTATTAAAATTCTGAAGGCAAAAGTGGGCCCAACCCCGTAGCAGTAGATATTTATATATGTAAATTTACAGATCAGTTGACCTACCATCAATATAATATGCCTGTGCAATTTAATATACAAAGAAAAGAAAAGATATGATGACAGTGTAATTTTCCCCTCTCTTCATCTGTAAGGGGTTTAAATGGTGGGCACATAAATGTTCTGTAGAAACTGTTTATAAAAATATGTAAGTCACATAATATTTGCCTTATCTGTTGAATAATAAAAAAGATGAATTGTTCACAACAAGCAATCAATTACGGAGTAAGTTTATGAAAAAAGACTCCTCGTCTTAAAGCAATTCATATAATTTTAATCTAATATCGATACTATAATTTGAGCTGTCTGAGTTGATTCAATGGGAAATGTCATTACTTCATTCATCTTTGTTTTAGTAGTGAGTAACATTATTAACACAATAGACTGTTGGAAAAACAACCATCTGAGCAATCATCCTTTGTCAAAAACTGTTCAGGGAAAAGCTTACAAGAAAAAAGGAAAGTGACAAAGCCCATATAAATAGGTTTGAATTAAAATGGCTTTTCAGAGAATGATTTAAACTGACCCAGTGACGGCCTATAAAGAGCATTTTTTTTGTATTTTCCAAATGCACCGTTTTTATGTGACTGTAAAGATACACAAATAAATGCAGGGCCTTTAAAGTTTCAAATTATGTCTTGCTCTTTTTTTGAACAACCAAAAAGGAGTGTTTTGAATTTTTACCACTGTTATCCAGAAATCCAAGTGAACACGACAACCCCATTAAAAGGTGTCATCTAGATAGGCTGCTTTTAATCTAGAAAGCTTTACAAATGTGTCAGTCACCGTTGACATTTGGGGAATCACCTTTTGTTGTCCTCAATTTCACTGCAGGCCTTTCTGTCTGCTTCTGGCTGAAATCAACATGTCAGTTTTAAAGGGTCATGAAACCCCCTCTTTCAGTTCAAGTCTACCTCAGAATTTTTCAAAAGAGGGTAGTGGGCATGTCCGGCAGAGCAGGGGAAAAAGAGGGGGGCAAACAACTGTCAGTTGGCTCAACAATTCAAGACAACAACAACAAAAGAGACAAAACATGAGAAGCATGATTTTTTTTTAGTTTACAAAGTTAAAATGCAAAGAAACAAACAGTAAATAATTGAATGCCCTGTTACACATATGATAGGCTATTCGTTATTTCATATAATGCATAACCACAATTTGTTATATCATTATAAAGGTAATCATGTTTATATAAACACTATAAATGAGAAGGACTTCTCTCCTCCTGAATCGCCGGGTCTGAATCCAGACACAGTGGAAAGCAGTACAGCAGGTCTCTTTCCCTATCTATTTCAACCATTAACCCTGCCGGTAATCTGGAAGAAATTAAACCGGTGCAAACACAGCAGCATGGATATAGGCAATGTGTCTGAATGGAAACAAACTCAATTGATAAAAGACAAAGTCTGCCATTCTACAAATCTCATACAGCTCTCCTGACAAAACTGCTTGCTACATACAAACAGATTGGCTTTATTGCCCATGACAGTATCGAGGGAAAAGCCATGCAACAAACCCCGTGAATCATGGAAACAAACACATACGACCCTTCATATCCACCTAAATACTGCGTGCCATGCGCCGTCTCACAGCTTGGCAGGTCTGTCCATATGAGTATGTCAAAAAGCATGTGCTGTCATGAATAATTAAGAAGCAGGGTCTTCTAATAGGATAAGAAAACTCAGTCTATGAATAATAATGAGAAACTGACGCATCATCACTGGACAGGCAGATCGACGCTACATCACCAATTTTGATCCTGCCCCAATAATGATTTCAACCCCGGAAGATGAAATTAGCTGACAAAGGCTCAAAATTATCCAGTTTTCCCCACAGTTAAAGCTAACAGGTGCTAACATCTTAACTGATGCTCAACACACACAAATCTGTTAAAATCTCAAAAAAAGTACATGAGGGTTACTTGAACCTATACAGAAATGACGCATTATTCCCCTAAGGAGTGCACAAATTGACAATGGAAGTGCAATGCTAAATAGTTCAATGTAAAAGTAATAAAGCTAATGTATATTATCAGCTTGTAGAATATGCTGTTTTGAAAAAAAACGAAATTAATCAGGAGAGACTTCCCTATGAAAGCAGAAAGGAGAAATTGTGCTGGAGATACAAAAAAAAAAAAGTCAAAAAGACTGAAAACCATTGTGCAAATGGGTCAAAAGGTGCACAGTGTTCCTTTATAAGATGCAATAACATAATTGCGTTTGAAGCAAAATATCACCTATAGAGTTAATTATGACTCACCTGTGTGTCTAGTTTTTGTTGCAGTTTCCCAATCTCCTGCTTAGAGTCCTGTAACTCTTTCTCCAGACGCTGATGTTCTACTTCATACTCCCCTTTTAGGGTTAAAAGCTAAATAAATAGAAGTAGGTTGCATTTAGAAATTAGCATTTCTGACCCAAAAATAAATCTTACATACATATTTAAGGCTTCATGTATAATCAAAGGCAATTGTCATGTGCATTTTGTGAGTAAAGCCAGCTGTGTAATCAGTAGTAAACCTCCAGCTCGTGCCTTCAGATAGAGCAGCATTTACTACACAGAGTCAAAGGATATCGAGGCTGATTCTGTGATATGACAGTTGTTTGTTTAGTTTCTCTGTGAACTAGAACTCTATGTTATAAATACTGCTACATCTGAAAACATGTGAAAATAACACATATATTTATATGTTTTACTCTAAAATCACTTCATAACTTCAGTCAACTGTTAACAGTCGTTAGCGATCTCGTAAGTGAAGAACTAGTTGGGGGGGTTGGGGGATTGTGGTGGTTGGGGGTGGTATCCCCTAATCTGCCAGGGCCCTATGCACTCTGTCACCCCCCACCCCCCACCCACTTACTACGCCCCTGCCTGGAGCTTCCATTGACAACAGAAAAAAGAACAGTGCTAGCATTTCTGCAGTGCAAAAATGCATTGCTTGACACTTTAAACCTCCAAACTGTTCTTCAAACCTCCAAATTGTTCTGACTTGTGCTCCTATATTCTTTTCCAAATTATGCAACATACCGTTTAATTTCCACTGACTTAACATTAGACTAAACTAATGGAATCATACTAGCAACATGCAAAACATGCTAGAATCATCCACGATACATGCCAATCATGCTAGCAACATAGTAATCTTGCTAACATTGTGCTAGCAACATGCTAGTAACCACCCAGAACACCCTTGAAACTGCAAAGCAACCACATACATCTTAGCAACTGCCTAGCAACCAGTCAAGTTCAAATTTGTTTATTGCACAACAGCAACTCCTAACAACCCCTAGCAAGAACCTAAAAAGTAGCAAACCTAGCAACTATCCAGCATTGACCCAGAAGACCTAACAACCACTCAGAACTCTCTAGCAACTGCACCGTAACCATATATATAACCTTAGTACTGCCCAGCAATTAGGGCTGGGCCGATAAACGATATTATATTGAATCGCGATAAAATTTATGTCAATAACAATGATAAGCTCTGGACTTTTTTTACTCTATACTGTATTGATCTAAGAGCCAATCACACAGCAGAAATGTACAACAATGAGAATCAAAAAGTGTGTTGATATTAGAGATGTACTGAATTTTTGGCCACCAAAAATTTGTCGGCGGTAAATATGTTATGCCATATAATGGACCCTCTAATTTTTGTGGCTTCAGTCATTGTTAGGGTACTCTTTTAAATCTGGAAGCGTTAACAACTTATATAGAAATATATATCATTATCATTCAATACAGAAAATAATTATCGAGATTGCATTATTGCCATATCGCCCAGCCCTATCAGCAATTACCCAGAATACTCTAGCAATCGTATAGCAACCACCTAGAGTATCCTAGCAATACAATAATACAATAGATACAATACAATACAATAGCAACGGATATGTCTACATATATGTATATTTTATCTATAAAAACTGTTTCGAACTACAAGCTTTTTGAACTTCTCCAGACTTTCAGGCTAGAATTTCTCATACCAACATCTAAGGGTGCTTTCACGCCTATACTTTTGTTTCGGAACCTGGCGCATTTCCCAAGTTAGAGTGGTTCATTTGGCATATGTGAAACCAGCAATCGCACTCGGATCCGCGCCAAAACAATCAGTCCGAGATCGCCTGAATGAGGTGGTCTCGGCTCAATTGAAACGAACTCTGGAACCAGGCTATATCACAGTGTATTATGGATATGTTATAGGCATATATACAGCTATATAAAGTGACAGTTATGAGTAGGGCGGCATGTCATTCCTACCGGTAAATGTGCATTTCATGTCAAATATGAAAGTGAAAGTAAACTATTAACGAGAGCTGTTTATCAGTTAGGAAAATTGACCAAACAGCAGTCTTGGTTTATCTGTTATTTCTGTCTATAATGTAAAGCCTATAATGCATAATTTTAGCCAACAGCTCTGTATGAGAAAGTCTTTCCTCTGATTTATATTTGGTGACGATGTCTGTGAGTGTCACCATTCAAAATTAAAGTGCAGCTTTTCGCTGATAATGTGTTATTGCTCATCATCGTCATAAATTAAAATAAGGCTACATGACAACTAAGCGGGACAAAATAAACCGTGAAACTCAATGTGAGGAGAGTTTACTCGCACATGACTTGTTTTAGCCATTTTGGTCCGTTCAGAAACTTTGCCATGTGAAAGCAAACCGCACCAGGAGCAAAGAGCAACATTGTAACAATTTTAATCCCCGTTTCGGATCAAGAGAATCGATTCACAGGTGTGAAAGCACCCAACGTTTGTCTTCAAACTTTATCATCTACTTTATTATGAGAAATGTATACAGTTGAAGTCAGAATTATTAGCCCCTCTGAATTATTAGCCCCCCTGTTTATTTTTTTCCCCAATTTCTGTTTAAAGGAGAGAAGTTTTATTTATTTTACTTTTATTTTTTAATATTTGACTAGATATTTTTCAAGACACTGCTATACAGCTTAAAGTGACATTTAAAGGCTTAACTAGGTTAATTAGGTTAACTAGGCAGGTTAGGGTAATTAGACAAGTTATTGTATAATGATGGTTTGTTCTGAAGACTATCGAAAAAAAATTAGCTTAAAGGGGCTAATAATTTTGACCTTAAAATGGTTTTTAAAAAATTAAAAACTGCTTTTATTTTAGCCGAAATAAAACAAATAAAACTTTCTCCAGAAGAAAAAATATTATCAGATATGCGGTGAAAATTTCCTTGCTCTGTTAAACATCATTTGGGAAATATTTACAAAAGGAAAAAAAAATTCAAAGGGGGGCTAATAACTCTGACTTCAACTGTATGTATATATGTATGTATGATATATATATATATATATATATATATATATATATACACACACACACCATATATTGTCATAGACGTTTATTAGCCATACTGAATCAATGTTCATTCAACAACTATAGGGATTTCCTGGCTTTCTTCTTAGGCAGCGTTCACACTGCACTTTACTCCCAATTGACTTCCATTCACATGCATGCAAATGCAGCAAACCTGAAACACAATCTGACAACTTTCACATGTCGCTGTGTTACAAAGCTCAAGCTTGGTGAACTCTGACCTGCGAAATCGCATCACATGACTGCGTGAGACCAATAGAAGATCAAAATGTGACCTCTCTGTACAGAAATTTAAAATATGGAGCAATAGCTTACCTTATTAATGTCTAATAGTCTTGTTTCATTCCTGCCCCATTTCTCAGCGCCTTACGACAGAATTTTGCATGCTCAATCTCTAGTGTGACCGTGGCTCTAGTTAGTGTTTCTGCATGAGTCCACCTACTAGCCTAGATTTACTACTGATCACAGATCTGTGCTTTCCTGACATGATGCATGACAATCACAGCTTTTGCTAAATTTTTATTTCATACATATATTACAAACATCTTCAATTATTCTGATGTATGAGCGTAAAATGGGAGAGTATATCCATACCTGGTCTTGGCTCATACCGAGTTCAGTCTTGCAACTCTTCAGTTCACCATGTAGCTCATCACGCTCTATCCTCCGTCTGCACACACACATACACAAACATTTCAGCCCACATACACTGTGAATGCAGCAGGCCAGCAGTCAATCAGTTTGAGTGTTTGTACCTATTTATTTGGCTTTGTTGATCTCTGATCTGCTCTCTCAAACACTCCACTCTTCCTTTCAGACGCTCCATCTCGCCTCTCATCATCTCCCTGTCTTCTTTTAACCTTTCCACCTCCTGCAGCGGAGGCCTTGAGCTGCATCTCTCATCTTCTGGCAATCTGACATAAAGAGAGATGATTTTATACTCTGACCCCTAGAATCAAGTCTGAACCTGTGCGGTTGTGTTTGTGTACCTGTGGTCAGAGCGATGCTGTATTATTTTCTCATTATGGTGTTTGAGATGCCACGCTTCAGCTGCAGCAGTGTCTGTCCAACCGAGACCCTCCACGCTGAACTTTGAAGCGGGCGTAGCTCTGAAAGGTGCAGGCGTGTTCTGTGAACTTGTGGGGCAGACCACAGGACCACCAGTGAACTGAGCAGGAGTCATCAGGGAAGAAGTGGGATTGCAGACAGATGCTGGAAGACAAACAGACAGACTGATATTGATGAAAATAAACACAGAAAGAAATCCAAGACATTCTCATCTCTCTTTTGTCGACCTTGTCTTGACCATATGAATGTGGTTTTAGGTTCACATTGAATCCATTACAGACACCTTAAAAATGACACAACAATCCCCTCCTCCTATGATATACTGGATAGATTCCAGTTTGAACTCTATAGGTATTGCAAATATAACTGATAAATCACTTATAGCACGACAATATTCAAATATCCTAATTGAGGGCTTCTTGGATAGAGAACTCAATACAATTATTGATTGGAAGACTGTCTGGGAGAACTGTTTTGTAACTTCAAAAAACCCAGCTCACCAAATGATTCATTCTAAATTAACTTAAGGTTTATGCTACCCCCTACCTGTTATTTAAAATGAAAAGAAAATCAGACCCTTTTTGTCCCTTATGTAACAACTCTTCACAAGGTACTTATATACATACAGTGCATCCGGAAAGTATTTATAGCACTTCACATTTTCTACATTTTTTTATGTTACAGCCTTATTCCAAAATTAATTAAATTAATTTATTTCCTCAAAATTCTACACACAATACCCCATAATGACAATGTGAAAAAAAATTTTTTTTAAATTGTTGCAAATTTATTAAAAATAAACAACCTGAAAAATCACATGTACATAAGTATTCACAGCTTTTGCCGTGAAGCTCTAAATTGAGCTCAGGAACATTCTGTTTCCACTGATCATTCTTGATATGTTTTAGCAGCTTAATTGGAGTTCACCTGTGGTAAATTCAGTTAATTGGACATGATTTGAAAAGGCATACACCTGTCTATATAAGGTCCCAGGGTTGACAGTGCATGTCAAAGCACAAGCCAAGCATGAAGACAGAGGAATTGTCTGTAGACCTGCGAGACAGGATTGTCTCGAGGCACAAGGCTGGGGAAGGTTACAGAAAAATTTCTGCTGCTCTGAGAGATACAATGATCACAGTGGCCTCCATCATCCATAAGTGGAAGATGTTTGGAACCACCAGGACTCTTGCTAGAGCTGGACTCTTTAGAGTGAATGCCAGGTGTTACGTTTGGAGAAAACCAGGCACCGAGGGAAAGATGAATGCTTCATAGTGCTCTTGACCTCAGACTGGGGCGACGGTTCATCTTCCAGCAGGACAATGACTCGAACCACACTGCCAAAATATCAACTGAGTGGCTTCACAACAACTCAGTGAATGTCCTTGAGTGGCCCAGCCAGAGCCCAGACCTAAATCCTATTGAACATCTCTGGAGAGATCTAAAAATGGCTGTACACCGTCGCTTCCCATCAAACCTGATAGAGCTTGACAGGTACTGCAAAGAGGAATGGGCAAAAATTCCCAAAGACAGGTGTGCCAAGCCTGTGGCATCATATTCAAAAAGACTTGAGGCTGTAATTGCTGCCAAAGGTGCATCAACAAAGTATTGAGCAAAGGCTGTAAATACTTATGTACATGTGATTTTTCAGGTTTTTTATTTCTAGTACATTTGCAACAATTTCAAAAAATCTTTTTCACATTGTCATTATGGGCTATTGTGTGTAGAATTTTAAGGAAATAAATGAATTTAATCCATTTTGGAATAAGGCTGTAACATTAAAAAATGTGGAAAAAGTGAAGCGCTATGAATACTTTCCGGATGCACTGTATGTTCTGGGAATGTCCGCAAATAGCATTATTCTGGTCCAAGGTACGAGACCTACTATCAAAGCTAATGGAAACTCAGATCCAATGCGATCCATAGCCTTTTCTCATGCTGGACGATTCATCACTCTCCTTATCCATCAATAAAAGAAGGGTTCTGTCAGTTGTTCTGACTGCTGCAAAAAAAAACAATCCTGAAAATATGGCTGGATCCATCTGCTCCGGCTGATCTATCCTTGAGGCTCTATGTACTGGACATTATTAGTTTGGAATACAACCCAGGCAAAACAAATGGTGCCAGTAAGAAAACTGTACAATTTTGGTTAAATATGAGAGAGACTGTATCAGATATGTTTCAATCCTGATTTTGTACCTATTATTACAGTATTACTGTCTTGATTTTATTATTTACTTTACTTTTTTGTGGATCTCGAGCTTTGTTCAAAATCAAAAATGTTCAATATAAAAGAATAATAAAAAAAAAAAGACAACAATTTTCTGAAGATCCTTCAGTTGCTCTGCTAGGTGTATGCCCTGAGGGCTTCGATGACAGATCGAGAACATACTTATTACAAATTCTACTTGCAGCAGCTTTGAAGTGCATCACATGCAGATGGCAAAATTCTGAACCTCTATCATATAATGCTTGGATTCAAAAAGGATGGGAACTGTATGAAATGAAACAAATAACATATGCATTGCGACTTTAAAAATAATTTTCCTGAAGAGATGGTTTCCTGTCATGCCTTTCATTTTTTTAATAAGGAGCCATACTGTTATGATCAAGGCCACTCCTTTCTTTCTCTACTTTATCCGTCTAATCGCCCCCCTTTTTATTTTATTTAATTTATTATTATTTAATTTATTTATTTATTTTATTTAAAATTTTGTTCTCT
Organism: Danio kyathit; assembly: GCA_903798195.1. NCBI lineage: Eukaryota > Metazoa > Chordata > Actinopteri > Cypriniformes > Danionidae > Danio > Danio kyathit. The sequence goes on from LR812523.1 coordinate 28,943,123, forward strand.
ACATGTACTGTATTTACAACCATTTTGGCAGCTAGAAATTGATGGACTAACATGCAAAACAATAATTTCTACATTTTCTTTTCACCTTAGTCTCTTTAATAATCAGGGGTCGCCACAGCGGAATGAACCGCCAACTTATCCAGCATATGTTTTACGCAGCAGATGCTCTTCCAGCTGCAACCCAACACTGGGAAACACCCTTACACTCTTGCATTCACACACATACACGATGACCAATTTTGCTTATCAAATTCACATATACAGCATGTCTTTGGACTGCGGGGGAAATCGGAGCATGTGGAAGAAACCCACACAAACATGGGCAGAACATGCAAACTCTAAACAGAACCAGTGACCTTTTTGCTGTGATGCGATAGTGCAACCCACTGCGCCACCGTGACACCCCAAAATAATAATAATAACGATTATTTTACACCGTATGGTACTCTATGCTATGCAAAGTTTTATTCTTTAATAAAAAAAATAAGCTTCAAAAAAGACACAACAGAACTTACTTAAAGTTGCTATTTCAAATCTGTTCAGATTTTATAATGGTATAGTTCCCTCAAAAAATTATTTACTTTTTACTCACCCTGAAGTAATTATAAACATTTTTAAGTATATTTCATCTGTTGAACACTAAAGGTGTTATTTTAAAAAGGCTGAAAAGTGTAACAATTGACCTCTATAGTAGAAAAAACAAATACTATGACAGTGAATGATTACTGGTTTTCAGCTTTCTTCAACATATCTTCTGTTGTGTTCAACAGAAATAAGCAACTCAATCAGGTTTGAAGCAAGTGGAAGATGAATAAATGGTGACAGAATATTTTTTTTTTTTTGAACAATACTTTTAAAGTTCACTTGAAGAGTTTAGATGCAAAAACCTCTAAATGCTGCTTGATATTTTCTTCTAAAATTAGCATTTATCTCCAACTCTTGTGTGTAGGCTCAGAAATTGTACTTTTACAACGACAAATAAGTTCTTTTCATTGCCTTTAAAGTGAAATAACTTAACATAAACATAGGAGGCTGAGAAAAATGCTCGTTTTAGGAGAACATTTCACATGACATTTAATAGAGGTAAAGTTGGTTCTATATTCGCACATTCGTTCATTTAGAAGTCTCTATATTGTTTACCATGTTACTTTGAATATTCGATCGAAATTAGCATGCAAGTGTGACTTCAAAACAACATTAACACTGTTTATTTGACTGAGAACAATGTTGGACTTTGATAGTCATTGGCTGCTAATATGATTTTGCTATTTAGAGTTTGCAAATAATACTTTTATGAAATTATATTATTAAGGGGAAAGTCCGAATGTGCGAATATAAAACCAACTTTACCTCTATTGACATTTAGAGGTTTTTTTATCTGAACTCTTCACTTTAAGATGCCGAACTGCATACATACAGTACAAATAGTCAATGTAGTCTGGGAGTTCAACTGAGACATGTAAACTACCATGACGATCATATGTATTAGTATTATAATTGAGTGAATGATGATTAAAATGCTGTTGCATTAACGTTAAACGGCTTTATCACACCTGCTCTCAATCAGTCCTAGACTTTGCAACCTTAACGTTAGTTGACATCAGACTAATACTGTGCTTCAAAACTACAATCAGCAATATTATACATAAAGATAAGCTGGTATATTTTAAGAGCTCTGCGTCGTTTGTGTTTGTTTATTTGGTTTATGATGGCTTTTATTCGGTTAACTGCGTTTGTTTACCTGCTTCAGCAGCTTTCATAAAGTCCGCCGGCGCGTTTAGTCTTTCTGATCTCCACATATCCATGCTAACCAATGAACATTACACAAGCGGACTTACAAAAACGTGTAAAATCAGATTCTTTGACGATTTTTAGTCATTGTTTTGCAAAGTGCTCGTCCTCCCCGCCGTTGAGTTCAAAGCAGTGCGTGCAGTTGTCATGACAGAGATTTCCGGTTGGTTTGAGGCACTACAGCGCCCCCTGCAGTCTTTGGGACATTCTACCAGAAACGTACATTTTCACTTTAAAAAAATGTGACAGGGCCAGACTCAAACTTGTCGTACTCATACAAATCATACAAAACAAGCATAAAATCATACAATTCAATGACAGAACGCATCCTTGATCACTGTCAGCTTTTCCTCCATCAAATGAGTCATAGCCTTAAAGGTGTGTTACGCCCATTTTATGTTTAATTTAATGCAAATGTGACATGACTGAATGAAACATGGGGGGCAATTGTAAATCTATTTGTATTATATAACTGTAGTATTTATTTGTGGAATTTATTTATAATTTCATGTTTTTAATCAATTAATGTGAATGATAACGACTTAAACTTGCAATTTATGAAGTTTTTTTTTTCTAAATAACAGTTTTTAGCATAACAAAACTATTAAAGCTGTGGGTTCAAATGGGCTGAGGACAAGGACAATGAAGGGGTTTGTACATTTGTAAAGTGTTTTTAATAAAGAACAAAAATCTGAAAACCAAATGAATGACAAATTCCTCTACAGAACAACTCAGAAATCAACCATCAGTCCATTTTAGAAATGTTTGGGATGAAATACTTTTTAATCACTTTATTTATGTTTTTATTTCAGGGACAGATAATGTTCGTTTGGGGTAGAACGTCCCCTCTATAGAATGCTAAATTCCGCTTAAAAGGATAGTTCACCCAAAAATGATAATTTTTACTCACTATTTACTCACCCTCAAGTTGATCCAAGCCCTCGGAAGATAACTTGAAGAATGTTAGAAGTAAATAACAGGAATACTAATAGTATGGAAGTCACTAGTTACCGGTTTTCAACATTTTTCAAAATAACTTCTTTTTTGTTCAACAGAAGAAACTGTGACAAGTGAAAGGTGAGCAAATAACAACAGGATTTTTAGTTTTGGGTGAACTAATCTTTTAATTGTTTGATAAATGCACTTTTAATAGTTCTGATAATGAGGGATGGGCAGTATCTATGATACAAGTATTTCAAATACGTATTTTACATACAAAATAGTATTTTGTAATTTCTATTTGGTGAGTTTATAAAAATGGGTTAATATTTTGTATCAAAATATTTTAATGTTGTGTACTTTTGTATTTTTAAAATACTGTAAAATACTTTGTAAAAATTCTAAATGATAACATAAAAATGTGGCCTTTAATAGTGGTGTTTTCTCAGTTATTTGCCAAGACTAGACTAGAAAATTGATTCATATTGAAGAAGTTGATCAATACTTGGAGTATGGATGGAAATTATGCAAAACATATATAAAAAACAGCTATTAAAAAAACAAATAGCAGGGAGCAAGTCACAATAAGACAGAAAAATAAGACAACATAAAATAAGGTCTACAGATATCATGCTTTATATTGTGTATTGTAGAGTACAATTGCAAAAAAAAAAAACATGATTTACGGAAAGACTAAGATTTTAGTAGATTTCAGTAATCGTGACTTTACATTTTTACTTTTTAAACAACTAAATTTATTTAGCAAATTATGTAAACAAAAATTTTTAAATAACCTTTTCATGTATTACCACTTTAAAATATAAGACTGTTACGTGATGTGGCAATTTTCACAATAGATAGAGCTAGTGAGATATACAGTATAGTACTATAATCCAACTCAATATATGCATCGAATGGTTTTTACAGTGATTAAAGAGATCATCTTCAAGACAGGAGTTTCTGTAAAACATTTGTACAAAATCTAAACTAAAATCAAAGAGAAACACAAGTTACATTTTCATGAATACCTCCTCATGTGTGGGTGAACGAGGTGCAGATATTATTTCATTGAATTTTTAAATTATTTTATAAAATTTGTCGGCGTGGCAACGCAGTGGCGCAGTAGGTAGTGCTGTTGTCTCACAGCAAGAACGTCGCTAGGTCGCAGGTTCGAACCTCGGCTGGGCTGGGTCAGTTGGCGTTTCTGTGTGGAGTTTGCATGTTCTCCCTGCATTCGCGTGGGTTTCCTCCGGGTGCTCCGGTTTCCCCCACAGTCCAAAGACATGCAGTACAGGTGAATTGGGTAAGCTAAATTGTCCATAGTGTATGAGTGTGAATGTGTGTGTGGAAGTTCCCAGAGATGGGTTGCGGCTGGAAGGGCATCCGCTGCGTAAAATCGTGCTGGATAAGTTGGCGGTTCATTCCGCTGTGGCGACCCCGCAAGGGACAAAGCCGACAAGAAAATGAATGAACGAATGAATGAATTTGTCGGTGCCAATAGCCTAGTGGTTAAGTGCGCAGACATACAGCACCTGGTGCTTACGGTGACCTGAATTCGATTCCCGGCTCGAGGTCCTATGCCAACCCTTCCCCTCTCTCTGCTCCCAATACTTTCCTGTCTGTCCTCCACTATCCTATCCCAATAAAAGGTGAAAACCCCCTAAAAAATTATGAAAAAACAAAAAAAAAATTATTTTATAAAATTTTTTGTTTTATTTGATTCTTTTCAGGCGACGCAGTGGCGCAGTAGGTAGTGCTGTTGCCTCACAGCAAGAAGGTTGCTGGTTCGAGCCTCGGCTGGGTCGGTTGGCATTTCTGTGTGGAGTTTGCATGTTCTCCCTGTGTTCGCGTGGGTTTCCTCCGCGTGCTCCGGTTTCCCCCACAAGTCCAAAGACATGCGGTACAGGTGAATTGGGTAAGCTAAATTGTCCGTACTGTATGAGTGTGAATGAGTGTGTATGGATGTTTCCCAGAGATGGGTTGTGGCTGGAAGGGCATCCGCTGCGTAAAACAAGTGCTGGATAAGTTGGCGGTTCATTCCGCTGTGGCAACCCTGGATTAATAAAGGGACTAAGCCGGAAAAAAAAATGAATGAATGATTCTATTCGATTTGTTTTGCTTTATTTCATTTATTTTATTAAATTGTATTTATTTATTTGTTTTGCTTTTTTTAAATTTATTTATTTTATTTTTTAATTATTTTATTTTTTGTTTTGTTTTAATTTAATTTGTTTTGCTTTATTTAATCAGGATTAATCGAAGAGGCCTATTAATGGAAGCTTTGCGAATAAATGTCATGCCCTCTTGTAAAAGTATTTTGTAGTATTTTTAAAATACAGTATTTTATTTTAATATTTGTTGTGGCTGCTGTATTTTGTAGTTTATTTTGATACCAAATACCTCAAGTTTATGTGTATTTTATTTTAAAATACATTTCAATGTATGATAAATGTACATGGACATCCTAGAAACCATTATTTGGATCATTATAATTAACTTTGTTATTTAAAGTGTTGCACATCCTTTGGTTACTTCTACATGCACTTGAAATTTCTAAAACTACATGAATAAACCATTAACTACATATATTTCCAAAACTATGATTCCGAGACATAATTTCACATCTAATTCAAAAGTTCTATGACAAACAGCAAACTCTTCACGTTTAGTAGAGATTTATTATACCGCGCTATTTAACATTGATCTCTGTCATTTGTTCTGTGTGGACATGTTTGTTCAGTCATTGATTCTTTGTGTGAATGAAGGCTTTGATTAGGCCACTAAAGAACACTGACCTTCTTGTTCATGACCCAGAAAATCTCACATTCTGCACTCATGGTTCACTGGAAAGATCAATGATGAAGCAACTGTTTGTTTTTTCCTCCATGCCATAAAAAACAAAGACAAAAAATCTAATTAATATAAAAATTCCAGGATTGCTCAGTAAAATGTACAGACTGGTAAAAGTGTTGTCTGTGGGAGCTGCTGATTAAAACAGCAGTGCTAAAGATGAGAAAGTTTTATTTTGTACACAAATAAAAATGCATAAACATTGTAAATGAAACAAGAGACATCTTGTAAATAGAATAAAAACATCTTGGTTTTTATGTACAGTCCAATACATTAAAATACATACACTTGCACACTTTTGAAAACAAGGCGACATTGCAGGACTAAAAATTAATATAAAAGTGGGAAAAATGACCAACTATGTGTGAAACACATTCAAAAGGATGTTTTCTTTCCAACCCTGCATGACCAAAAGCTCCTTGCTGAAATGCATTTACCTGGGATACATTTACCACGGTTACTTTTACCAAGATTTCTCAGCACAAACACAATCATCATGTTTCATTTTGATTAAGAAGCCATCCATGATTTCAATTACCCAAACCAACCCACAAGCTCAATCCTAAATGCAATAAACTACACAAAGGGGAAAGATTTATAGAATTTTTCACAGTGGAGCTTCTCCAAAATGAAAGTGAATAAAACATCAGAGACTCTCTTAGGACAGATGCAGTGTGACTGAAACAGTAGGTTGGATACCAAACATAAAAAAAAACAACAACTTAAATATAAATCAGCAACGATTCACATTACATGACACATTTTGTGTAAAACAAAATAATACATAAAATTATATTTTTTTTAGATATAACAATATATTATAATACCTAATTCTAATATTCAAAAAAAGAATTAGATATATCCTACAGAGAAAGCTTTTGTGTGAAAATGGGGGCAATGCCCTGGATGCAGAAATACCTTTGAAATTTAAAGCTGAAAAATAGATATATTTAAAAAAGTAATTAAATATGAAAGATGGGCATGCTTTTAAAGTTCCAATCAGCAAGTGCTTTGAGTTATTAAAGGACCAATTAAAAAAACTAAATCATCTCAATCAGCCAATCACAACCATACAAGTAATGAGTGAGGAATATTATCACAACACCAGCTTTAACCTACTTCTGGGGAGCAAAAACATTGTGAGTAATGGATTTTTTAAAAAGACTGGGGAATAAAACACACTGCAAGTCTAAACGCTTCAAGGAAAGCTGAATTATAAATTTTGAATTTAAAATCACACTTTATAAAGTCATTTACAACTGATTGTCTTTACAAAATTACCTAAAAATCAAAACTCCTCCGGGAGTTACAAAAAACAGCTATTTTTAAACCTCCGTTACAAATAGATAGGTCTGATCTCATGCTGTAAATGTCTGTCTGATGCCCTGCGGGCTGTTATATGTACAGATGGAAAGTCATGGTGTGTTTTCGGGAGGAAAAGATACACAACACCATCTTGTGCATTAGTCCATGGAGTGAAATCAGAAGAGGAGAAACAGGTCACCAATGCTCTCATTTACCCATATCAGAACATGGAGACATTCAGAACCTGTAGGACAAAAAGCACACAGACACCCAATATTACTGGAGTGATGAACCCAAGTCTGTTCACAACACACATTCACAATGACGTATTAAAAATACTGCATTTTTATTATGATTATAATATTCTCTTAACTCTCCTAAAGCAAAGTTTATACATTTTTTGAAAACGCTTTAGTATGCTATTTTCTATCCTGTTTTGACCTTTGAAACACACTGTTGAATGTCAGTAGTGACACTAGATAAAAACACAATCGACAGGCAGAGCTGAAGCAATGATGTAGAAGTGGAAGCTGATCCTCTTCTGTCTTTTACCGTGATGTCAAAGCAGAAGCCAAAATGAGTTTGTAGCTTGGTTTCAATATAAGATTTTTTTTCAAATTCCAACTAACCCAAATGTTTGGCTTCTGAAATTTAAAATATGTTTTAGAGTGCTCTAATAAAATTAAAAGTATGTTAATGTTTAAAAAAATGAATGTTTGTTTAAAGGTGCCCTAAAAAGAAAATCTGGGTATCCCTGGGCATAGTGGAATAATAAGAGTTTAGTACATGAAAATGGCCATACCGTGAGCTTTAAACACCATTGTTTGTAAATGTAAACAAACAAATCTTTGTTTCTTTTCATTTAAATTCCATGAGTGTAAAACCCAAGTGGACAAAAGGCTAATCAGAACACAAAACAGACACACCCTCAGCATTTGCATGCACAATGGACTTTCACAATCTATTTTATGGAGTAATAAAGGAAAATATAAAACCACTTTTGAAGATTTTTAAACTTATCTAAGCCCTATACCTACTATTTAGATATTTAACTAACAATTTAACTAATTAAACCAACGTACATTTGTATATGGCACCTTTAAGAAAAACTGCTACCATAGTGTTATGCAGTTCGTTAAGCCTTCTGAGTGGTTGCTGACTAGCACAAGAAAAACACAATGCTCTGATGCTGCCTTTAATTTAAGTATAAGGCATTTCTAACATGCAAATGCCTAAAACTAAACTTATTGAGTGGATTAATGCATGAGTGATGGAAAAAACAGAAGGAATGCTTACTGAATCGTCCATGATGGAAGAGGGGTCAAAGTAGTCTTGTTTCAGCTCTGATCTCTCCCTGCGGTTTTTGGATGGAGGCTTGAGAGGGACAAAAAAACAAAAGTAAAAACAAATAAAAAAATTAAAAATAAAAAAAACACTAACATGCAAAATTTATTTTCTCCCTATGTATGAGTGTGTTTGTATGAGTAAGCAATGTGATCAGAGTATGTAGTATGTAAAGATCAATATCATTGTGATTCTGACAGGAAATCTTTCAGAAAAAAAGGGTCCTCATTGGCTAATATGTGTTCTCTAATTTTGAATCCTACCAGATCAATGTCCATGGTGTCGAAGTCCATGCCCTCGTTAAGGTCGTCCAGACGTTCCTCTGATGACATCATCACATCCTCTACAATCGGCTCCTCATCATCCTCCATCAGCCCACTGCCACGGCGACTGCAAACAAGCAGAGAACAAATAAACAATTAATCTTCAATAATATATAATCGAATATTAGTGCTGGTGCAAGCATACACATGTAATATATACACATAAGGCTCACTTTGCTAAGTATATCTGTTCAGCTTGTTAGCACAAATATCTTATCAGCCAATCACATAGTAGGAAAGGCTTTAGGGATGTGAACTTGAGAATGTAGAATTGATCAATATGATATGCTAAAGTCCAAATCAAGCATTCGAATGGAGAAGAAAGAGGATTCGTGTAACTTTTAAATTAGCATAGCTTTTGATTTCAAACAGGCTGGTTTAAGTATTTCAGAATTTTCATGCACAACCATCTACAGCAGGCAGTTCTGAAAGCAAAAGGGTGTCCATCGGAGTACTAGTAATGTGTATCTATTAGCGTTGACAAAAGTACCGACTGTGAAACAAATTGATACTGAAATTTAAAAATGTGCCCATTTCTCGCTAATATTTGATTCTTAAACACGTCGCTTATATCTGCTCAGCGCATGAACACAACCACCAATCAGCTGTGCTTAAAAACTCAAGAATGCTTAAATGTTAGCAGGAAATTGACTCTTTTAAAATGTCAATATCAAATGGTATTGAGGTCGGTACTTTAGATCAGTGGTTCTTAATTCAAGTCCTCAGATCCTCGTGTCAAAATAAGAGAGACATACAAAATGTGCCGCACAATTTGACATGCTTTTTTTTTTTTTACAGCACATTGTGTTCTGCGTCCTGATTAGTGCATTGTGTTCTGCGTCCTGACTGGCTGTAGACCATTTTCAATCAATCTCCTCCGTGCCGTGTCACCTGTATATTACAGAATGCGTTCAGCTTGCCAAATTTACATGAATCTTCTAATAGCTAGCAGTGTGACTCTGAAGTGCTGTACTGTATGTTTGCAAGGTTTCTTCCCAACAAAACCCATAGTGTTGACGAAATGTTCTGCACCCTCAAAGGCACCTCTGGCAGCACCCAAAGCAGAGAAAGATGCTAACAATCGCACAAAAAGTTGGACTTCTGGACATGCTAAAAGAAGGTAGAAGTTACGTGGCTGTAGGGTGCCATTAATCAAATCAAAGTTTATTTCTAGAGCACACTTGATTACGATCTATGATCGACCAAGGCCGCATTTTGGACCATTTGAAGTCGAGAAATAGAAGATGAGGGTAGACCAATATATAAAGAATTACAATAATCTAATCACGTGGAAATAAAGGCATGGATAGCAGTTTCAAAAGCCTTCCTGCTTAGGAAGGGTTTAACTATGGCTAGTCGTCTTAGATGATAGAAACTTGAACTTACTATTTTACTTATTTATTGACAAGTTTTAGACTACTGTCTAGTAGACACCCAAGATTTTTAACTTCAGAGGTGTGGTAACAGTTTAATACACCAAAATCAGTAGGTGTTTTGCTAGAATGTTGTGGAGGATCAAAAATAATCATTTGGGTTTTCCATTATGGAATAAATTAATCTTTGGTTCGTTACATTACAGCCTTAAAACATATAAAGTAATTTTAAAAATAAAGCTGACTACTTTGCAGATTTTGTCTATAGTGAGTTATTTACAGAACGTAACTCCCGCGATTAACGAGGAACCACTGTATATAAACATGACTTATTCATATTAATAGCATTTTGAGGCCTGGTAACTTACAACCCAAATTTTTTTTTTCCTGAAAATTGGTTCAAAATACTGTGTATTCATTAACGTTCGATTGTAATAATCATTTTTTAAAGATTTTAAATTTCCCATTATTATTATTTTATACAATGTTTTTAGTGTCACGTGATACTTCACAGATCATTTTAATAAGCTTATTTAAAAACAGCATATTTTCAGATAAAAAAAAAATCATTTTAAAATGATCACTTTTCTTATTTCAGTGAAAACAGTAATTTTTTCACAATTCTTTGACAAAAGGACATCATTTATTTAAAATGCAAATCTATTGTGAACATGTTTTTTAGTTTAATGCATCCTTGCCTAAACTCCTCATTCCAAGAAAGAAAGCTCTTTTAAATAGTAGTATGTAGTGTTAAGGAAAACATAACAAATAACACAAGTAATGTATTATTATTAATTTTCTAAGTAACAAGTAAAGTTTTTTATTTGTATTTTTAAAGGTAAACGAAGCTGTAGATTATACAGTGCAGTGTTAACTAATGAGCTCCTCTGTTTAAAAAAGAAAAGAAAAAAAAACGCTGCAAGTTCTGAAAGACATCAAGCCTCAGCCAAGGTAAGGAAAAGTAACATAAATGTAACTCAAAAGTAACGTAACGCATTACTTAAGTAATGCAACTAGTTACTTTTTTGAGAAGTAACTCAAAATTGTAACTTGTTACTTTCAAACGTAACTTTCTCCAACATCGGTAGTATGTGTATACAGATGTGCACTCACATAGTGTGCTGAATGTGACCTCTCATCTTGCCGTACTGCAGGTTTGCTCTCTCCTGCTGCTGTTTTTGGGCCATCATCCATGCAACCTGAGAACTGAAAAAACAACAGCTCTCAAACAGCTCCTCACTAATGAATGCGTTACAGAGAATGTGTGTATAAACCCAAATGTGTATGTTTACTTGTAGTCCATGTGTTGATGTGGCTGCTGCAGGGGTGTGTGTTGCGCTTCGTTGCTCATACTGTAAACCCCGATGTACCCCTGCTCTGGCCGGAGCTTCTTTGCATCCCGCAGGACAGTGGAGACGATGTGAGGCGATGACATCATTACAGGAGAGTGCGGGACAGTCTGTACACGGTTCACCCACATGCTGACATCACTGCTGCTACAACTACTGTCCTCTGAGAGAAGATAATAAAAGAAAAGTTTAAGACTCTGAAGAGATCATAAGTATTTAATCAGGTTATCACTCTTTAACACACACCATCGGGCAGTTTTCTCTTGCTGGCGGCAGGTGGTTTGCCCCTGCGACTGCGGGCAGAGCTTCTGCTCATGCCACTGATGACGGACAGGGTGTCATCATCAGCGCCCGCCTGCAGAGAGTTACGGTAGGAGATGAGCGGCAGCCAGCAGTCGTCCCTCTGAAGGGCCATCTGAAACGTCATAAACCGCTCTAGATACACGTGCCTGATGTGAGAGAACATACACGTGCATAAATAGAGAGTCTCATTTAAAAGGTATCCTGTTAGCCCTCAGAGAGCCAGTGACAACATTTATCGCTGCAATTTCAGGAGCCATTACATCAAGTCTGTAGTGTCACATGATCCTTCAGAAAACATTCTAACGTAACTTGAATCTCTTTGGATTATTGCTAATCTATAATTTAAAAAGGTTTTTACTAATAATGTTTGGTTTTCTGCTAAACACATTTTAGGATACTTTGACAAACAATAAATAATGTCAATAAAAATGCATTAATTTGGTTCTCTCATTTATTTTAGCCTCAATTTACAAAAAAAAAAGTTTTCTTAGCATCTCAAAAGCTCGGAGCAGAAATTGAAAACTGGCAATGAGAGGAAGCACAAGAACAAGTTTATTCTAGTTCTGTGTATCAGGCATGGTTTAAAGGGGTGGTCCATTACGAGATCATATTTTACACTTTAGTTGATGTGTAATGTAGCTGTGTGAACATAAACAACATCTCTGAATGTAATACGCTCAAAGTTCAATGCAAAGAGAGACATTGGCTTTTACAGAGTTAGCTTAGCAAATTCTACAGCAAATGAACTTTTGGGACTACAAAAAAAATCATCCGTTCTAGTAGGATCACAAAGGCTTCAGGTTACGCGCATACATCACACGCACACTCCCTGTACAGCAAAGGGGCGTGGCCAGAGGCACTGTAATGTTATAGCAGAGAAGGCTAAAATGCTGTCCAAGCACTGCTATTTCCACAGAGCTTGTTCAGTTTCTGTATTTGGACTTCCAAAGCACATGACACAAAGATATATATATATATAGCTAGCATTTGACAAAGGACAAAGGATTCAGTTAAAACAGGGGTGACCAACCCTGCTCCTGGAGATCTACTGTGCTGCAGATTTCAGTTGCAACCCATATCAAACACACCTGCCTGTAATTATATAGTGCTGTTCAGATCCTAATTAATTGGTTCAGGTGTGTTTGATCAGCGTAGGAGCGGAACTCAGCAAGAAGGTCAATCTCCAGGAGCAGGGTTGAACACCCCTGAGTTAAAGGGATTAAAACTCCTACAACCGACGAAGGTGTGGATTGTGAGCCACAACCTGTAAGTGTTTTTATTTGCTAAATTTGATCTATTACATGCACAGTTTTTTAGAGTTAACGGTATGTTGTAGCGAGGGCGTAAACAAGGATTTAAACAACAGGAAATGCTGTTTGGCACCGTTAACAATTTAGCTACAAATTCTTATTTATCCATCAAAACAATGTAAACACCCACAATCTTCACCAGCGCTGCTGTCTCTCCATGAGGACACTTTCCCTGCATTATACATCTCAAATAACGAACTCGCAAAACATATTTGAAGCTTTCATATTACTTACACATGCTTCTTAACCGAATATATGTGAACGACACTTGTCAGATTTTGTTTTAGAGAGCAGTTTTTCTGTCTGATTCAGGCAGCAAACTGTTTACACATCGCTAAAGCCGGTGCTTGTAGGGACGTGACGTGGAGCTAATCCGTGAATCACAGTACATTATGTTAGCTGACCAATCAGAGCCTCTTGAGGGCAGGCCTTTCGGAGGAACTAGGACATATGACATATGTTGTTTTCATGTTAGCTGAGTAGCTGTATATAATCAAAGTAAGATATATGAAAAAATAACGTGATTTTCTACAAATGAAGCATGAGCACACATTGCTTTGCATCTTATAAACACAACCAAGCCTTAAAAGTGCACTTTGGACCACCCCTTTAATACAATGTAAGATCCTGCACCAACTCCACTTGTCTAAATTAAAGCTCTCTAAGATGTTTCCTTCCATGACCCACTGTGTGATAGATGCAGTCAATCTCCGCCATCGCTCGGTCACATGTTTTGGAGTTGTCCTAAAATACTTAATTATTGGATTTTAGTTTTTCAATCAATATCAAAAGTGGTGTATACCCTGGGCCTATTTTAGCTATATTTGGTGTCAGTGATGATGCAGAATTATCTAAAAATCAACGTACAGTGATTAGATTTATAATACTTTAGGCACATAGATTTATTTTACTGAATTGGAAAACATCCTCCCTGTTGCTCCACATTGATAAAAAAAAATGTCATGTCTTGCCTGCAACTTGAGAAGCTAAGACTTTCTGTACTTGTGGCAGTTTGTTGCAGCAGTTTTCCGATGACTCTGCAATTCTCGGTTACACAAAAGATCATGATGAAAGTGAGCATAGGTTGCTTTTAAAGAGTTATGCTGACTGGTGTGAAACAAATTGTCTTAAATTAAATACTAATAAGACCAAAGAAAGGATTGTTGATTTTAGCAGACATCCACAACAAGCAATGCCAGTAATTATACATGAGTCAGCTATTGAGATCGTTTCATCATACAAGTACCTGGGTGTATATCTGAATAACAAGCTCGGTTGGTCTGAAAATAATTTCAGGTGCATAAGAAGGGTCAGAGTCGCATTCAATTATTAAGACTACTGAGGTCCTTCGGTGTGTGTCAGACAAGACTTTTTATGATTCTGTGGGGTCTTCTGTGACTCTGTATGCAGTAACCTGCTGAGGAGGGGGACTGTTGGAGAAGGAGAAAAACTAATTAAATAAGCTTATAAAAAGGGCAGGTTCTGTTGTGGAGTGTGTACTACCCACTATACAAGAGATGATCATGCTCATGATAGAATGATGGACAAATTTGTCAGTATGATGAACTACGATAGTCATCCCCTGTTTGATACAGTCCAAGCCTGTGCAAGCTCTTTTAGCGTAAGAATAATTTAGCCCCGGTGTTACAGAGAAAGATACAGGAAGTCATTTTTACCAACAGTGATCAGATTGTATAACCAAAGTCATACTAGATGAATTATGCTGAATTGTAATAGCATTAGATATAGACTAGTGTCTACTCGTTGTTTGAAACTAAGTTGTGCAGTATGAATGTAATTTAATTTATGTTATTGTTTATATATATATATCAGTGTTTCCTCTAGGATTTTTTACAGCTGTGGCGGCAGGACTTTTTTTTACACAGATCTGCCAACTATTTCAAAGACAAATATTACATGCAGTATTACAAGTCGAGATAGCATTCATGTAATACGAGCATGCGAATCTCTTTATTTACACGTTCAAGTGCGTTCAAGCGCACAGCACTACTACGGTTACAGAAAAGTTTGCGCTGTTTACCTCTAATATGTTTTGGTGCGATTATAATCCGCTATAAAAAACACGACTAAATGTTTTAAATGAGAAGTTGTAATGTAGCTGTGGCGGGATGAATTTTGGCGTGGCGCCACGGATGAATGAATGTAGCGAAAACCTTGCATATATATATATATATATATATATATATATGTATATATATATGTGTGTGTGTGTGTGTGTGTGTGTGTGTGTGTGTGTGTGTGTGTGTGTGTGTGTGTGTGTGGTTTATTTGATCTATTTTTAGTATGGAGAGCTCTGCTGTGACATGTGAATTTCCATTTTTAATATTAAAGTCTAACAAACAAACAATAAAAATAAAACTAAGAATTTCCATGTAATATGGAATCCATTTATTGAGTACTTTAACAAGGGAGCAGTGATTAAACCCTAGTAGAAACACCACAAAACCCCCCACTTGGTTAGTTTTTATTTTTATTTTTTTTTTTAAGTCTTGTCCCTCTTCCCCCCCACTTTTCTCTGTATTTTTTTTTAAATAATTTAATAAATCTTTTCTGTAATTTTTATAATATTAACATGATGTTACAACTTTTTGTTTAAAAGAAAAAAAGTATACATATGTAAAAATTATCATTTGTACTGATGTAAAAAATATAATAAAGAGAAAGAAAAAATAGTTTTCTTTCTTTTTTAAGTTATCTTTGCTCAGGGGCAAAATAAAACTTTTGCGTTTTAGGCCTTTACAAATGACTTTTTTTTTGGCAAGAACTCCCATGATTACCATTAAACTAACTTTACCCTAATTCATTTTTTATTTTTGCTTAAAGTATATCGGGTCTTTTGTATTAAATTTTCAAAGCATCACAGTCTCAGAAAATAGGTGGTGATTCTAACAAAAGACAGTTGCAATGTGAAGCAAAATGGATCTAGTATATGAATTGTGTATATCAAAAGGGATTCCTAAGTCTCAAACTTAATTCCTGGAGGTCCGCAGTTCTGCTCCAACCCTAATCAAACACAGCTGATCTAGTAGTGTCTGGTGCTGCGTCCCAATTCACATACTTATACTACACCCTAAAAGCATGTTTTTTTTTTGTGAAGGAAAAATATATACTTTTGAGTGTGTGCCAGATGAGTATGCAAGCTTTGGGACATCCTACTTCCTTAATAATAGATCATTAAGTTGCTTAGTTATGAGCCCAGTCAATCATCTCGACACATCCTCCACATTTCTTTCCTATGTAATTTCCTACCTTACTGGAAAAGCAGCAGCAGGTTAATCTCCCATTCACGAGTCCTTCATGTCATGCAGAGAAATCTCCTCAGGTCTTTGGATAATTCTACATTCAGACGTTAATGTCCAAACATGTCTTTATATAAGTTCAGTATTGTTGTTGCAGATGAAATATAACACAGAAAATGTGATTTAAATATTTTCCAGTGGGCTAGATATTAACAGTCATACAAACATCTTTACCGAAGCCGCTCTACTTGACGGTTGGTCTCGCGTGTCCATCACATCCAACACGCAATGTACTGTGAGCAATATCAGCGGTTAGAGTATGGACGCTTCTACACTTAAAATTTTGACCAGAAATAGTAAACCATCCGGAAACCTTTGGTATACTCTTTTCAACATACTACAATTTGGCACATTCTAATATCAAGTACTATTTAGGATGGATAGTATGCGAATTGGGACGCAGCATAGTAGTCTTGAACATCTTGATTATTTGGATCAGCTGTGTTTAATTAGAATTGGAGCAAAAATGTGCAGAGCTGCGGCCCTCCAGGAATTGAGTTTGAGAGACCTAAGGATTAAATGAAGAACTTCAAATGACAAGTGTTTTTAAGAATTGCATTATGAATTGCATTTCCTTTGTATACTTATTATCTAATGCCTTATATACAAGCTGCATTTTATACTTTAATTTTATTTTGATAAACTCCTTCATATTTACTTTCATTTTTTCATACTTTTTTTTCCACTTTCACTTTATTTTTTTTTATCTTATGATCAATGGAGACCAAATATCAATATATGTGATCACCTTAATCATCATTTGATTGCTAATATTAAGATGGCTCCCAGTTCCAACATTGTTAACTTGGCATTAGACAGTGGTCAACATGTGTTCGAAACACTTGCCTTGTTTTGTTTTTTTCAATAAATTGCCCATAACACTTTATCTTGCTTGTGCCTTTTTGTTTTTTTTCTCTACACACCTGAATGGACTGTTTGAAAGGCGCAGTGAGTCTTGGTTGCTTCAAAGTCTCCAAGAAAATATTGAGCAGCAAAATCGAACTCGACATTAACAACAACAACAACAATAATAATAATAATAATAATTCAAACTATTAATAACAAATATGATGTTTATTTACATTAACGGGTAAATAGAAAATGCAATATTTAAATGGCTGCATTTTTTTTATATTGGTTTAAATGAATTACTTTTCTAATAAAGTTGTGTGCTGGAATTTGTGTGAAATTTAGCTTAATGCTTCTGTCTCCAAAAAATATTAATCGAATTCAACATTAATAATAATAATAATTCAAACTATTAATAACAAATTTGATGCTTCTTTTCATTAATAGGTAAATTAAAATAGTAATTTTTAAATGGCTGCATTTTTAATTTATTGATTCAAATGTACGACTTTTCTAATGTATTTATGTGCTGGAATTTGTGTGAAATTTAGCGTAATGCTCAAAAAAAAACGATGTGAGTGTCTTACACAGTCCTCTTGTCCTGCCTCAGTAGTTTGGAGGAAAATTCACTGAGGATGTCAAGGAAAGCGAGGTTGAGAGGAGGGCCGCCCTCGCCCTGTGGACTGGGTTCTTTAAAGGCAAATTCTATTCCATCCCTAAAACGCAGAAAACAAACACATTCAAGACTGTGGTGAGAAACGCTATGCAACAAGAACCCCATTGGGTCCTGACATCAAGCGGCTTTAAGATTTCTTACTTGTGGAGCATCGCAATGGCTTCTCTGGTTTTTAGCTGATCGAGGCCAAACGTAAGAGCAAAGCGTCGAGCCAGTTCTTTAATCCCACAGAAAGCAGATGTGGAGCGATCAAAGTTACAGCCCAGATCACTGAGCATCTCATTAAAGAGCTGAAACACACACACACACACACACACACACACACACACACACACACACACACACACACACACACACACACACACATCACACTCCTGTTATTCAGTGTTGCTGATAGAGCTGCTCTGTGTAAGAAGGAAAGTGGGGTCTCACCTGCTGCAAGCTGAGGATCAGAGTCTTGGCACACTGAATCTTGTCAATCTGACGTGCTTTACTCATGGTCTCCTTAATGATGTCACCGTAATCGGTATAGTACTAAACACAGACAGACAGTCCCTATAAGCTTCAAGTAATAGAGCCAGAGGTTCATTAAAGTGACCGTCGGGTTAAGTGAAACTCACCCTCATGTACTGTTTAAAGACATCTGCTCCTGTCTTCATCTCCACCACATTGAAAATGATCAATTTGCAAAAGGCTGCCAGTAAGTTCCTGCGTCTGTGAAGCGCTTCAATCTTACCGGCCTCATCATCTGCAAGACACATGCTAGAAATTAATGAACTGGACTGAATGGTCCAAAAACAACCAACAAATCTGTAGAATGCTTCAATATTAATAACAATACAAGTCCATTTTTAATTAAAAATTTTAAGAATTACAAGCGGCGACGCAGTGGTGCAGTAGGTAGTGCTGTTGCCTCAAAGCAAGAAGGTTGCTGGTTCGAGCCTCGACTGGGTCAGTTGACGTTTCTGTATAGAGTTTGCATGTTCTCCCTGCGTTCGCGTGGGTTTCCTCCATGTGCTCCGGTTTCCCCCACAGTCCAAAGATATGCGGTACAGGTAAATTGGGTAGACTAAATTGTCCATAGTGTAGGTGTGTGAATGAGGGTGCTTTCATACTTGGTTCAATTGCCTGGACCGTACCCAAGTTCGATTGTCCCCCCTTGCCACCTTCTCGGTTGGTTTGTGTTCACACTGTCTTTTTTCCTTCTGAACCCCGGTACGCTTGCGTCATAGAGCTGCTGTTTTGTTTACGGCTGTTGCTAGGTGACAGTCACGAAAGCAAAGCGCCAAAATGGAGACTTCCGCACATCGCGGTCGATTTGCTTTTACTGAATCATAAGTTACAGAATACAGAATACAGAAAGCGACTCGCGTCTGTCTGCTGCAAAAATATTATAAACATTAAGAACATCACACAGTGTCTGCAGAAGCTGTTTCTGGAGGAGACAAGCAGACATCACTGTGTATCACTGTGCTTGGCTCAGTCCCGCTAAAGGTACAATACGTGGCGCACATACACACACACACACACACACACACACACACACACACGAATGAACGTTATGAAAACGATAGTTTGTTGTACAGTTGCCGGTTCATTTCCGCTATTTGGTACGATTGCATTCATACCAGAAGTGAACCGTACCAGAGTTCGCATGAACCGTACCCCAGACCACCTCTTTCAGGCGGACTCGGGTACGGTTCACGGGTGCGCACCCGAGTTCAGAAGACACATTCACACTAGCTAAACGTACCGTACTATGACGTCAAACGAACCCGGGTGCGGACCAAAAGTGCTAGTGTAAAAGCACCCTGAGTGTGCATGGATGTTTCCTAGAGATGTGTTGCAGCTGGAAGGGCATCCGCCACGTAAAACAAATGCTAGATAAGTTGTCGGTTCATTCTGCTGTGGCGACCCCAGATTAATAAGGGGACTAAGCCGAAAAGAAAATGAATGAATGAATGAAGAATTACAAGCAAAGAGACAGGAAAAAAATTAAACATTCAATATATTACAAGGTTTCCACTACATTAATTCTTCCATGGCGGGGCGCCACACTAAAATTCATCCCGCCACGGGATAGGGCGTGTTTTTTTTTAAATAGCGGGTTATAATCGCACCAAAAACGTATTAAAAGGTAAGTGAATAACAGCGCAAACTTTTCTGTAACCGTAGTAGTGCTGTGCGTTATTTGTTTAACTCTTTAAGCTGACATGCTGACTGACTGGCAGGTGCATGATGCGTGAGGCCAGCAAACACAACGTATAGCTTTCAGTTATGATGAACACAGTTTCCATAATTGTACTTTATTTATAGATAAAGGTCTGTGGTTCTGCATACAACAAACAAAAACTTTATCTTGCTGGAGTTTACAGCCGTTTCACTTTACTTCAGGACGCATTAATGCCGCTCTGTAGGTCTATTGGAGACATTCATTAATATTCCTATAGCCAATCTAATAAATGTTGGAGACATATTCACTACACAAACGCGCTAAATTGCACTTCAGCAGCATTTATCTGAGAGCGCACAAGAAAATCTGGACTTGAGCAGAGTGTATATTTGAGGGCGTGCAAGAAGAAGTTTTGTGCACGAACAGAGGAAATCCTAGCGCAAGCAAGAAGATCTGCATGCTAGTATTACATAAATCCGATCTCGACTTGTAATATTGCGTCACGACATTTGTCATAGGTAGTTGGTAAATCAAAAGGCCTGCCGCCACAGCTGGAAAAAAACCTAGAGGAAACACTGTATTGACACTATATTCTAAAATACTACACAACACTATATATTTTCCTAGTAAAGAGTGATTGACTGTGAACATATAAATACATTTTTATACTGAGAAAAAGTTATAGATTATTTTGATTTATTAAAGGAGACCTATTATGCACTTTTCACAAGATAATAAGTCTCTGATGTCCCGAGAGTGTGTATATGAAGCTTCAGATACCACGCAAATAATGTTTTATAACTCTTTGAAACTGCCCCTTTTAGGTTTTGATGGCAGTTCTGGTGACTGTTGCTTTAAATGAAAATGAGATTGTGCTTTTTCTGAAGAAAAACAGAAAAACAGGACTAATGTTATCTGTGTTAAGGCTGGTTTATACTTCTGCATCGAGCAATCGCAGTGCCCCCACTGCACATGTCTTGCACACAGCTGTGCATTTATACTTCTGCGTGCTGTTTGTTGCTCTGCAATAACACTTCCGAAACGCTAGCTGGCAGAAGGTCATGTTATGTTATGTTCCTCTGTATCAAGTTTCTTTGCGGCTGCTGGGTTTTTCTGAACGCTTCCTTAAATGTACAAGTAGCAAACACTCGCCTTGTTGGAAAACCAATGTTTCATTCATCATTCAGAAAGGCTCTCAAAGCTGAGCCCGTGACCGGAAGGCGACCTCCGGTGGACAGTAGCAGTTCCGCATGAGGTTATTAATTAACAAATAATATAAATATTACAAACGTAAACATTAGGTGAGCGGGTTACATTTTAACCCGGTGTCCTAACAACATGTTAAATGTAGATGCTGAATCACTGATAAGTCACAGTTCTAAAGTTCAATTTCAAATGGTTTATTTTATTTTCAAGATCTGAGGTGAATATTATAGCAATAAATGTCATGTAAAATGGCATTCAAACTCACAATATGAGCATTTAACACTGAATAAAGCACATGCTCAACTGCAATAAATAGAAGCCGTTTCTAATATATCAATTTGAGGAGTTGGTTAGGACAAAAACTCCTTTTAATATGGAAAATATTCCTTCTATCGGGTATTGTTGCTTTTATTTAGAACACGACTTAAATCAGCCTTTAGGCTCGATCATCAGACTCACTCCTGTTGATCCTCAATCTGGCAACCTGCACTTGCGTTTGTTTTGATCCAGGAATGCAATACCTAGTTCAACCACTGGGTGTCAAGCTTGCATACTGCAGCTTTAATCATAAGGTAAACACAAAACAAACTTTCCATCTGGAGCTCATTCACGGGACTCGACACTCACTCCATCAGGCTCGCGGCTCTCAGCACTGGCCACACTCAGCACAGCTACCGAGCTGACCAATCACAGAGCTTGCGCTACGCGTTGTTGCAACGTGTAGTTAAATTTTTTGAGAGGTGCTCGTCAGCCACGGCGAGGACTATGTGACCACGTGAAGGCTGAGCCGAACAATATGCGTGCGCAGAAGTATAAATCAGCCTTTAAACTGAACTCAAATTCACACTGCAGTGCTCGTCATTGTTATTTCAGACTAGATCAGAAAAGTCGTGTTTGCCGTTTACCTGTGCTGCCATCCTCATCCTGGTCAACAAACACATGATCAAGAATGAAGTTTAGTAGCTCGCTCTGTAAGGATGCATCTGGACTGAACACCAGAGGCTCTAGAATTTCCCGCCCCGATGCCACAATCTGATAACTGAAGATCAGAAGGGCATCGCAGAGAATGGTGAAGGCCTGAAAACACAAACACACACAGTCAGTTTCCCAAAATCCCCTGTGTCTAAAAGAAGGGTAGGGTCTGGTATGTGCCGTGTCAGACTCACCTGTTCTTTGACAGCAGTGCTCATGCTGTTAAGGTATCTCTGACACATCAGACAAAAGGCTCTTACCTGCCTCCGCAAGAGCACCATATCATCCTAAAACGAGACGAGAGTGTGACTCCAAATGACAAATGACACTAGCACTCTGGTCTGGCGGTGTACGAGCGTGTTTTACCTTACTGGCACTTCCCTCTGAGACTTTAGCCAAGTGCCAGAGTATGACATAATGAGTGCACTGGAGGGCATGAGCCACAATCTATAAAGACAAAGCAAAACAATTCATTAACAACAGAAGTGCCTGGAAAATTTGCTCACCTTCAGGCCATACAAAATGTAGGTGATTTTCCTCGACAGTAAAACATTAAAGAAGCTTTTTAGATGAATTTGTGATTCACTTAATGCAAGTCAATGGTACACATTATTAAAAAAATAAATAAAAAACCCTATAAGGGAACAAAATAAACACCTGGAGCAGCAATGAGCCTTATGAAGAGAAACTTCATCAGTAGACTGTGATGGTAACAACTTATTTAATTAATATATACTGCATCATCAAGAACCACAGTTTGAAATATCTTCTTCAATGAAGAAAAAAAAAATCCCCTACATATTGGATGGTGGGAGGGTAAGTAAATTAACCCCATTTCATTTCCTTTTTTCCCTTTAATTACCAAATTATGCAGGAACATTATAATGGTACTTTCCATTTGCTCCCCTTTTTTGTTGTAATAAAAGGTGATAATTTATCCGCAGATAAGCTCGCATTAGGCATGCAAATCCAGCCTATTAAATGAATTAAAATTTGTCAACGCCTGGATTAGCTGTCAGTACCTGCTCAGGCATATCTCCGTTTTGCAGGCCAGAGTTTAAAAGTCTGTAGTTGCTGGTGAAAAGATCCCATTTAGTGAGGTCATGGGCACTGCAGAGAACACACACACACACGTTATGATGAACAAACACTATGCTGTTTGAAGGTTATCTTCGCTATATAAAAAAATCTAATGAATAATATAAGATCTTGTAATTTGCTTAAAAAACAAAACTGTTTCAGCTCAACTCTGTCCAATTTGAACACCCAGTGTGTGTTCTTACTTGTGGAAGGCTGTGATTCTTTTGAGGGTTGACAAAACTTGATAGGCGTCATCTTCATCAGGCTCTTCCCCCTTTAACACATTAAAATAACTTAAACTGCTTAAACTGGTGAAAAATCACACAAAACTGTTTAATATCAAAAAACTACCACACATAAACACACGAACCTCCAACAGGAAGTCTTCCAGGAGGCGGTGGAACTTGTCGATCTGTTCGTCGAGCATCTGGCTGCGCACAAGGTCTACGCGGTTATAGATGGTGAACTCATCATTGCACAGTGCTTGGAATGTCATGGAACAGGCCTCTAGTACATCTGTGTCTGTGTGCTTCTCCACCACATCACGGACCTGACGTAGCAGAGCATCAAGGTGCTGCAGGACATCAGCACAATTAATACATACAGCACTACTATAGCAAAACAACAAGCAATTCTTTTTCATCTTCAGGTATAGTTTCTTTATGTTGAAGCAACTACACTTGGGCTGCACAATATATCATTTCAGCATCGATATCGCAATGTGCACATCCACAATAGTCACATCGCAAGATATGTAATTTTGAGTCTGAATTATAGTTGATTAGAAGCTACAGAATTATATTAGTGTACTCATACAAAATTTGTACTATTTAAGCAACAAAAAAAGTTCTCTCACTTAGAATTTTTGTCTTGTTTTTAGTCCAAATATCTACATTTCAAAGTAAAAACAAGATTATTTTACTTAACCCACTGGCAGATAATTTAGGTTGTTTAAAGAAAAAAAAACTCTTAATTTTGACTTATTTCTTATAAAGACTAGAAAATGAGAAAGCAAGATAAGAAAAGTATTTTTTGGATTCAATTTCTGTACCTGAATACTGTTAGACACCCCAGAAAACTGTCAAATAGTGCCATTTAAAAACAGTAACAGTACTTCTGAAACAGTATTTATATTGCAATATTTATTGAAGAAAAATAATGTATTGCAATATTAGATTTTTACAATATTGTGCGGTTCTAAACTACACCAAATAAATTAAAAAACACAAAACAATAGGGAAAATAATAAAGCACCTTCTCCAGGCGACCGGTTGTATAGATCTCCAAATCAAAATACCGAGGAAACTGCAACAGATTAGTGACCTTTTCAGGGTCCATTGAATACTGGGAGAGAAACAGAAAAGAGAGTCAGTTCAAAAATCAATTGGTTTGTCTCCTGATGAAGATGCCAACAATTTAGTCAGATTATTTGTGTGCAGTGAGTTGTAGACCATCCATTCTTATCCCAAAACACCCAATCAGGTTTGAAATGAATCTTTTCTTGAATACCCCAAAACATAATCAATTAACAAACTCGATTAAAGAGTAAACAAGTCAACCATTCACATTTGTTCATTACACCACTCATGCATTATGCACTTTCTGGCAGGCAGAGAATCACGTACTTTAGCCAGTAACAGAGGAAGAGCCACAGCAAATGTTTCTGTGATTTTTGTTCGATCATCCAACTGGGTTTTCTTTTCTTTAGCCGTGAGAACCTGTAGCAGAATAAAAGCTTAAAGGTTTGAAGATACAGAATTTATTTTTTATGGGTGTTTTCAGAATATATGTGAATCTGCTAAAATAAAAAATAAAATAAAAATAAAAAATGAAGTTATGACTTTTATGGTGAATAAATTTTTTTAGGTCTTTAGGTAAACTTTTAATTAATCACTGCTTTCAAATACAATGGCTGTTTTGGACAATTTAGGGATTTAGAAAATAAGCTCCGTTTTAAATGGGACGTCATCACTAACATAGCAAAACCAAAATGTTTTGTGTGTCTTACCCTTTTCCCTGTGCCTCGACCGATGGGTGGGTGACACTCACAAGTCTGTCTGACAGCACAGAACATGATCTCAATCAGAGCAACTTCCTGAGCATCACTGAGAGCTGAAACGGACAACGAACAGTTGATCGCTTGAAGTAATTTTTCTAGATTAATTGTGCTCCAGACACAATGAACACGTAACAGATGCAAGTGTGTGCATTTGATGGCCATATTACCCTCTTCTCCAGGAAAGGGTTCATCCAGCAGCAGGCTGATCATACTCTCCCAGTCCTTCAGCAGCTCTGATGCACAGTCCCACAAACTGTCCACAAGGTAGGCACCATGCTCATGCAGCTAAAACATACAGATTATTATTTAGAAAAATATCTATAAATTTCATCAGTTAATCTAGAGGGAGGATGGGTGGACTTTAATTATTTTTTGAATGTACGTACAGACAGACAGACAGACAGACAAACGGGAAGATAGATGGGAAGATAGACAGAAGGGAAGATGGATAGACGAGAAGATAGACAGACAGATAGTTTAAAACATTTTGTAGACAGACAGACAGACAGACAGACAGACAGACAGACAGACAGACAGACAGACAGACAGACAGACAGACAGACAGACAGACAGACAGATAGATAGATAGATAGATAGATAGACAGACAGACGGGAAGATAGATAGACAGACAGAGAGACGGACGGACGGAAGACAGACGGGAAGATAGACAGATGGGAAGACAAACAGACAGACAGACAGACAGACAGACAGACAGACAGACAGACGAGAAGATAGACAGACAGATAGTTTAAAACAGTTTGTAGATGGATGGATGGATGGATGGATGGATGGATGGATGGATGGATGGATGGATGGATGGATGGATGGATGGATGGATGGATGGATGGATGGATGGATGGATGGATGGATGGATGGATGGATGGATAGATAGACAGAGGGGAAGACAGAGAGACAGACAGACAGACAGACAGACAGACGGGAAGACAGAGAGACAGACAGACGGGAAGACAGAGAGACAGACAGACGGGAAGACAGACAGACAGACGGGAAGACAGACAGACAGACGGGAAGACAGACAGACAGACAGACAGACAGACAGACAGACAGACAGACAGATAGATAGATAGATAGATAGATAGATAGATAGATAGATAGATAGATAGATAGATAGATAGATAGATAGATAGATAGATAGATAGATAGATAGATAGATAGATAGATAGATAGATAGATAGATAGATAGATAGACAGACGGGAAGATAGATAGACGGGAAGATAGACAGACAGACAGACAGACAGACAGACAGATAGATAGACAGACAGATAGAAAGACAGACAGACAGACAGACAGACAGACGGGAAGACAGACAGACAGACGGGAAGACAGACAGACAGACAGACAGACAGACAGACAGACAGACAGACAGACAGACGGGAAGACAGATAGATAGATAGATAGATAGATAGATAGATAGATAGATAGACAGACAGACAGACAGACAGACAGACAGACAGACGGGAAGATAGACAGACAGACAGACAGACAGACAGACAGACAGACAGACGGGAAGATAGATAGACGGGAAGATAGACAGACAGACAGACAGACAGATAGATAGATAGATAGACAGACAGACAGACAGACAGATAGATAGATAGATAGATGGGAAGACAGACAGACAGACAGACAGACAGACAGACAGACAGACAGACAGACAGATAGATAGGAAGACAGACAGACGGGAAGATAGATAGACAGACAGAGAGACGGACGGACGGAAGACAGACGGAAAGATAGACAGATGGGAAGACAGACAGACAGACAGACAGACAGACAGATAGATAGATAGATAGATAGATAGATAGATAGATAGATAGATAGATAGATAGATAGATAGATAGATAGATAGATAGATAGATAGATAGATAGATAGATAGATAGATAGACAGACAGACGGGAAGACAGACAGACAGACAGACAGACAGACAGACAGACAGACAGACAGACAGACAGACAGACAGACAGATAGACAGATAGATAGATAGATAGATAGATAGATAGATAGATAGATAGATAGATAGATAGATAGATAGATAGATAGATAGACGGGAAGATAGATAGACAGACAGACAGAGAGAGAGACGGACGGACGGAAGACAGACGGGAAGATAGACAGATGGGAAGACAAACAGACAGACAGACAGACAGACAGACAGACAGACAGACAGACAGACAGACAGACAGACAGACAGACAGACAGACAGATAGGAAGACAGACAGATGGGAAGATAGACAGACAGACAGAGAGACGGACAGACGGATGGAAGAAAGACGGGAAGATAGACAGATGGGAAGACAAAAAGACAGACAAACAGACGGGTAGACAGACAGAATTCTCACAAAATGATTTGCTTTAGCCAAATAAAACTTTGGGCTTGCATACTAAAATAATACTTTTCTCAAATGAACATAACATTCTTTCACTAAAAAGTGGGTTTCTTCAAGAAACTGTGTATGTGCTACTAAATATGCTGCATTCTAGAAGAAATTAGCATTTGCAAGCAAACGTATTGTGTTCCCCTGAGAAATTTTGTATTCTCTCACAAAGCATTTACCCAATAAACTTTTGCACTGTTCCTCCAAGAAACTTTCTGTTCAGATACAAGAGAACTGGAATAATTTTTTCCCACCCACCCTTACATTATCTCCATCACAAAAGACTTTCAAACAAACACAAAGTTTCATGGGAAACAACAAGACACTTTCGTGAGAGAACACAAAAGTTTTGCCAGTAAAAAAACAAAAGCACTGAAATATCATTTTTCATCCAGTCTCATTTTTATAACCACCACCGTATCCCTTTAGAAGCTCTGTACAATAACCTACAACTCATGTACTTGTTGCACAAGCAGAAGGGATAAATCATGCAAACATATTGCATGATGCCTTTGTTACAACCTATTCTCGTACATTTGCATCTCAGAGAAGGACAATGTTTACTTGAAATACTACAGATTTCTTACATTTAAATAACATTGCATTTATTATTAGTGGAGAACATCAAGCACACCTCACTCTCCAGAAAGAATAAGACAGTTGTTCTGATGAGGTTAGCATTCAAACACTGTCTGCCTCTCCTGGGCCGCCCCTCATCCTCTGGACCGTGATGGCTGAACAACCTGTGAACACGGCACCAGCACACATGCAAAATCTTAGTGTGCTACACAAAGCTGCCACATGATGGGATCAGAGAGTATGGGTTGTTAAGGATAAGATCAAATGAGCTACTCTGGTTTTTATTAAAGCACAGGCTATACTGTGGAATAAAAAAAATGGTGCTCACTTTTTGTAGAGAAACTCCCCTGCTGCCACAGCAACCGGTCGATGGGCGGAGTAAACCAAGTGATAGACACTCTCACAGTCTTCAGCCATCAAGACTTCATCACTGCTCCTGTGTGCACAAACAAACACACTCGCCGAGTAAATGAACACATCAGAAGAAAGTGCACGAGTCTGAGTGATGAATGATCAATGCTGAACTCACTGCAGAACCAGCGTCAGCAGCTTAATGGCCTGAACAGCAACATCATATTCCTTATCCAGAGTCATGGACACGATTCGATCCTACAGACACAGAGGAGGAGAAAACGGTCAATAACAAAATACATTATTCAGAGCCCTTCACAAATATAAAGTCACAAAGCGATACCAGGGGCAGGAAAGTGTTTTGCAGTATCAAGCGTCCTATTGGAAGACTCACCTTGAAGCGGCTGGTGAAGAGTTCCAGTCTGGCGTTGAGTTCTCTGCTGTAATACAATCCCTGAAGAGCTGTAAGACACTTCAGACGCACCTCACCTTGCTGGACAGAAAAAAAATCATGCTTGTTCATTTTTAACCTGCATATGTAGTGGAGATCAAACATCCTAACAAGAGCAAATGAGCAGTGTTTGTTTGTTTGTACACTCAAGAAAATATTTTGCTGCTTGTTCAAACTACTTATTTAAAATGAGCTGAATCAACACAATTCTTGGGTTTTTTTAATAGGACAACTTGATTGTTTTATGTTCAATCTACTTAAATTTGTAAAAAGAATTAAGTTAATCGATTTTTAAGTGGATCTTTAAGGGACAACAGGAGAGAATTGTGTGGAACCCAGCATTTTTACAGTGTGTAACTTTTGTCTTTGCCTCAACCAGAATAACAAATTAGTAACGGCATACAATAGAATAAAATCACAATCATTAAATCACATAAAAGCAAAGAAATACATTGTGATACCATTCATGCCTGCCACACAGTTAAAGGTGCAGTAGGTGATTTGAAACATTTTTTGTTGTGCTGGTTGAATGTCTCTTCACATTCCAATAGTACTGATTAAAGTAAATGATATAAATGTATTCATATGTATTTTTATATTCTGAGTAAAGCATAAGATTAAAAAATGGTTATCCTATTAAAATTTGTTGGGCCGACAAATAACTCAAGTACAATAGGTAACTCAAACTGTATTTCTCCACAGCCTGTTTGGACAGACAGATCGGTCATTTGTGCGTGCATGTGAAGCATGGCTCTACGGGTGATATCGAGGAATTTATTGATTTGATGTATTGGTGAATTTCTGATGATCACATTACTTTCAGTTGTATGCTTATTTAGATTACTTCATTATTATTCTTTATGTTTTTATGGTTCATTTTATGCCATTACCTTATTATCATCCTATATATGTTGCATTGTTATTATTATAATCTTTTGTATGTTTGATCTTTATACTTTTATGAGGAAGCCATTTTCAAGCAAACTGTAGTCTGATGAGAAATGCAAAGATACTGTGTGTAAACAGCCAGAAACAGCAAAAGAATTAAAAGAGCAGGATGTGTAAGTAACGTAATGGGAACAGAGCTAAGGTCATAAGGGAACAAGGGCAGTAAGGTCATAAGGGTACTTGCGTTCTGTTTCATGTGCGACTCATGCTCGTGCACACCTGCACACTCAGACATGCACTCACGCTCAGTTGCAATGACTTCCAAAATCCTATGACCCTAAAACTACCCAAGTAAACTTACAGTTGACAACTCAATGTACAGTGAACAAGATATATTGCTGTGCGTTGTTTCTGCTGAATTGTCACATTTGAAGCAGGAAGGAAAGACCTTAACCTGCCATGGGTAGGATCCCTAAAAACATGAAATTCTATAAGTGGTAATGAAATTACTCAATTGGCCATGGGTAAGGAGACCCTGCAAGAACTAAGATCCTATTAGTGGAGAAGCTAATGGAGATGTGCTAATGTGTAAATTTAAAAGTGTTAAGACAAAGAAGTGTATTTAAACTGTGTGCTGGCCTACACTCATCAGACCTTCGGACGATTGTCTCTATTGTTACTATTGCTGTGACAATAAATGCTTCTGCCTAGCAACTTTGAAGACTTCAGACTTCATTCTTTTTTAAAACTTGACTTTTTTGAAAACTTAGAAAATGTTTTTGCAATCCAGAACAACTTTCCACAACACTGACAGAGTAAATGACATCAGGTAAACTCAGCATCAACTTCTTTCTGAAAGACCCAACGTGGCCTTGTATCCATAAAAAGAAAGGTTGTTTTTTTAAAGGGTTTCTGCCAGAAATGCAAAATCAAAACTTTTCTAAATCCTAAATTAACTTCGGAGTTACTTTTAGACGCTGGAGGGAATGACGTTGTGCAGTTCAAAACCACGATCAGAAGGATGACACCATGGCTGAAGTATTATTTTAGACAGATATGTTTGAAAACAATTTAAGTCATGCAAAGCTTATGTAGATTGTGTTCTTGTTTATGAATGGGTTTATATGCACAGAGGTGTTTTTCAGCCACTAAAAACATCCAGCAAAAGATTGACTGTTTTCAAGTTCATGGAGTACCTTTTAAAGCATCGATAATATAGTCAGTTAAAAAGACCCAAGCATTCGTTTAGTTGTTCAAGTGTAAAAGGAGAAGAAAACAAGTGCTGTACAAGGATCAGCGAGAACAATTGAAAATGAAGTCACTTTTTTCTTGGTATGAAAGTGTAATGTAAAAAGATGACAGGATATTTCTGTTTTTAGCACTCCTTTTTACTGATCAGATTTTTATTTAGTTGAATAACAAAACATAAATAAATAGTGCTCTTCTGCCTAACCAGCTTTACTGAGGTGAAGTTTGATTTATATTCGCACATTCGTTCATGTCTTAACAGCGACACACTCCCACTCTAACGTTACTTTGAATATAGGGTCTGAAATAGCGTGTAGGTATGACTTCAAAACAACATTAGCACTATTTAATTGGCTGTAAGTAATGTTGTATTTTATAGTCATTAGCTGATTATATGACTTTACTATTTAGAATTTGAATACTTTTCTGAAATTATATTATTAAGGAGTGTGAATACAATTATAATATTAATAATGTGCAAATATAAAACCAACTTTACCTCAATGGCAGTTTTGGGGAAATATAATTCCTGCACCCGCTGGCCTGTCAACAACTAAGCTGGACAAAATGCGTGTCTCCATAGAGTTTTCTAAATGGTGAATGACATGATCTAGTGTTGTATAAGGTTGTATATCGTCATCAGATCGACATCTATTCTGTGCACGTTCGTGACTTAAGGAGGTGTGGCTTCGGACGGCAGGGGAGGGATGTAAATTTTCAAAGCTATTATGCTAACGTTAGCAGTTTGGCAGATCACCTACTGCACCTTTAAACACTTACTGAAATTATTATTTTGATTGCATTTGGAATGAAACCTTTTAAACACTTTTTTTATTCACTAGAGAAGCTCTATAACATCTGTCTGACTTTAAAAGGCCAAAAGAGAGGATGAGAACCATCAGTAACGATTAACTCTCACCTATATTTCTGTCCTTTCTATGTACAGTTGTGTTAGTTGATTCTGAGGCTTGCCAATTATTTTATTTGAACATTATTACAATTCTGGAAACTTTATTCTTGAGTTTGCTTTTTGGATGCTCATACCAGGCAGGCAGGTAAAAGGTTAAAGCACTTTTCTATAATGGATTGATACACAAGTTACATGATATGATTATACGAACACCAAAACCACTAAGCTTAATACTTTTTAAAGCACATTTCATGAGTTGCACATATTCTGAAGCACAGCATAAAACACTGATATACCAGGGGGAAAAAATTGAGGAACACTTTCAAATACCTCCCAGCTTTAGTGTTATTCAGCAACTAGTGGTAAATTCCTAAATTATCTGGCAACCTCTATTTAACTGACAGTATAGACCTTTTTCTTGGCTGCTGCATGGAGGCCGCCATAGCGACCAGCGTCTTCCGGTGAATGGTTAGAACTTCCGTTTACAGTGTTTACAACTGGTAATTTGCGCTCCGAAAATGGGTTTCAATAGCGTTTTGAGTGGATTACGGAGTGATTTGGTGACACACAACTTTGAAAGGTGTGTGTTAAAGCCTTTATGATCTGTCAGATGTGGTTCAAGCGCGAGAGAAAAACGTTCTCCTAGTTCACGTGTCTGCCGTCAGAAATACAGTGTGTGCGTGTTTCCCCTGCCTGTCAGCTGTTAGCTCAGCGGCTCTTCAGCACACACACGCACGCAATACTTCACTGCATCATAGAGCAAACTAGATTACTGGCATGAAACATAACAGGTGTGTAAGTCATGCAATTTACAAAAATGTCCAATAAAAGTCTGTTACTGATACTCTGCTGTCTGATTTGCTGTTCATTCTAATCGCGAGCCGTTTATGCTTCATTAGTGTGTTGTGTTTACCACGGTTTGTGTTTTTCTGTCATTTCAAAACGTCACTTTATTTTCACTTTGTCACAGTTATTAAATCAGTGTGTTAGTGGGACAGTACAGTAGGCTACGTGTGTGTTAAACATTTTGGTGAACTATATTTGTTTGGGCTAGACTAGTTATATATCTGAAAGAAAGAGAAACTGTTGACTTTAGCGATGACGAGGTTTCATTTAAACGGCATCTTCTGTCTGTCAACGAGAGAAAAATGCCTCAGCCATCGTATTAGATCACATTTTTTTAAATGATCAGTCCAGGAGGTGGCGCTGATCGACAACAGTATTAGTTCAAAAATGATAAAAGCAGGTAAAATAGATTAAAACTATCATTTCAAAGCTGTCCAAATTAGACCGTTTACACGCATCAGCTGCCGACTGGAAGTTCTTAGCATTCTCCTTGCGCATACACGCAAAGCATAATGGGTAATTTGGCGTTCCATGAAAAAGGTCTATAAATTGACAGTTTTCACAGATTTTGCAAGATGGTGAGCCTTTCTAAAGTGACTGAAACCATCCAACAGGAGCCACCCTTTCAGCCACAGCAGGTAAAGTTTGTTTTTCCAAATGTGTAATTTCTAGCACGCCACATCTTTTTTTGTTACTAACTTAAGTCTTCCAGAAAACACTGGCTGATGATAAAAAGACAAAATAGAATCGGTTGAACACAGTACTGAAAATTTCTGTAATCTTCCTACTCAATTCTGACTCTTCTTTAGTTGTAATCTTTCTTTGTGCTGCAGTGATTTGCATTTTGATTTCCACAAAATCAAATGCCTTTGATATTAGATCAAACATCATTCTTCTAGTAATTCTTTCAAATGTTGAATGATAAATGATACATTTTTTTTTTTGAGGGAAACATCGTGTTGACATATTGTTCTCTGGTTTTGATCTCCACTGTATAACAATCAATCTGTGTGCATGTGTTTGAGATACCTTATCATACATGGTCCAGCCCACGTACTTCAGGTAACTGTCATTAAGAAACGCCTCACTGTACATCTTCATCCACATGCCAATCTCCTCAATGCAGACGACTCTGATCTCAGCAATCACATCCCTGCACATACATAAAATAATAAATACATCAGCTGTTATAAAATGTTATTATTTTTCTAAATATTAGTAATTCAGTCAGTTAATTACATTTTTAGAAATCTGCTCACCTGTATCTGTGGATGAATACACCTTTAAAAATGGCATTCATCATATTCTCGATCTCATCCTGGTTTTCCTGGAGCTAAATATTGCAGAAAAAAGTACATGATTGGATCAGATTTATTGGCTCATTTTGCACCAAATGAAGACAAAAAGTTGAACCTTCACAGTTACTGGTGAACCAAATACGCGTATTAAAATACTAAACATTATGTCTGGCAATAGATTACATGTGCATGTGAATATGTGCCTCACTTCTTTGCGCTTCTGCAGCAAAAGTTCCAAGCGTTCACTGGCTCGTTTCCCGATGCTCTTGTTGCGTTCAGTCTCATACTGTCGTTGTGTGTTGTCCAAATTGATGCTCAAATTTAGAGCAACGTTCACCAAAGCAGTCATCATTTTCATGGCTGAAATACAGTGCAGATAGTAGAGTTTAGAAGTACACTTCATTCATTTATCATCCTTGCTGAATATTGCATAACATAAAATGCAACCACTGCTGCTTTTCTGCAATTTTTACATTTTAACCTCCTGGCAGTGCAAACAAATAATCAATCGAAAACATGTTAAAAAATGATTTTTATTTCACTCAATATTTTTTTTTATCACACAATGTAAGATGACGTAAAATGCACAAACAAAGAGTAAACAAATGTAAAAAGACATAACAACAATATGCTACTGTTCAAAAAGTACTAGGTCTGTTTTTTAAAATAAAAAAAGTTAATCAGCAACATTGTGAAATATTTATAAAAGATATTAATGAATCTTTTACAGTGTAATTTACTCCAACAGGTATGATGACTACTCCCAACTTTTAGGAGTCATTACTGTTACAAGATCAGAAATGATTGTAAAATGCTGATTTGGCTCGCAAAATAGATTTCTCCTATTAAAGATGTGCTGCTTAACACTTTAGTAAAATCTATGAAACGTTTAGTAGAAAGTTCAAAAGAAAAGCATTTATATAATCTGATCTATCACAATGTCTTAATAGCAGGACTTCTGCAGGAATAAAGTCAAATTTAAGACATTTTAATACATTTTAAGACTATCATGAATCAAATTTCATTTTTTTAAATTGAAAATATTTTATACTTGCCACATCAAAAACTCATTTCAAATCAATTTATTTCTTAGCCACATATTTTAAATAATGTCAACGGTTAACAAACTCTTGTTACATGCATGCACTTTTTAATATAAGATTTTTTTTTTTTTTAAGTCTAAAAACTATTAAAAAAGGGTTTAAAAACCTAGAATAAACACTATGCATGCACAGCAGTCTGTCCAGATCAGTGTCCCCACCTAAATACATGTAGAACTTTTAAACAAATGTTTTTATAAGGAAGATTATTAAATCATATTGGTAAATAGAGTTAAAATGTAACTTTGGTAAAAGTTCTATTGAGATGGATTGCCGGTGATTGGATGTGTGTTTGCCCGATTGGGTAAAACAGGAAAACTGAGACCTGTTGAAAATGTTTTAAGACTTACAATACAATATTTCAGTGAATTTACAACTTTTTAAGAGCTAAAATGTATTTTTTGAAATTGAAATACATTTTACGAATTTTTAAGAAAAATCAAACACCATTAATAATCATAAAAATAAATTCTTTTAATAATAAATTCAGCTCCAAACCTTTGAGCATTTGTCATGAAAACTATTTACACTCAAGTGTATTGCTGGTGTACTGTGGTAATATGCTGAACACTGAATGATAGCCAGCCTGAGTTCACCAACCTGCCAGAGTGCTGGTGTGTCTGAACGCTCTGACCTGTGAGTCTGACAGGCCGGTGAGCAGAGAGATGAGTGTGTCCATCATGTACTCATCATAGATGATGCTGTACTGGCACTGTCGAACCAGGGTCGCGATGAACTCACACAAGTTTGTTTTAAACTTCTTCCACACTGGACCCGCCATCGCCAGCGGATAATCGCCACTGTCCTGAACACACAAAAACAAACTTTATACACACATCCACTGGCTAGGTTAGTGTGAACAACATTCTAATCAGCCAACCAGATTTAAGGAAAAGATTTACAATTCATGATTACAGTAAGACTTATGTGCTTCTACATCTATGCTATCTAACTATTAATCCCCTTTGATTATGAAATTAACTTACAGTTAGGGTTAGAGTTAAGGTGTATATTTTTGAACAGGAATAACATAGACGTTAATCCAGGATCACATCTTACTTAGCAATTATCAAACCCACCAATAATATATGCTGACAGTGTGCAGTGATACTACTATAAAGCATGATGGCAAAGTTTACACACACACACCTAATCTCAGACGGTCAGATAGTGATTCATCTTTTATAAATAGTCACAATATTAGTATCTGGGATGCAGTCCAGAAACCAGTAAAGATTTGCTATGTTGTGTGATTTGACTAAACAGAGATCATAAAAGCCAAAAGAATAAAACCTTGGACCCCAAAACAGCAAATCATATGTCAGAACTTAAAGGGATAGTTCACTCAAAACTGAACATTTGGTAATTTTTTACTCACTTTTCACTTGTTCCAAACTTGTTTGGCTTTCCTTTCATCTGTTGAACACAAAAGAATAGATTTTGAGGAAAGCTGGAAACCTGTAACCATTGACTTCTATTGTATTTTCTTTCCTACTATGGAAGTAAATGGTTACAGGTTTTCAGTTTTCATCAAAATATCTTTCAACAGATACGATGAGTAAATAATGAGTGAACTATCCCCTTAAGAGTTTTCCTTTTAGTGGCTTCAATATCTTCTCTCTCCAAGCAAACACATAGTTTTACAAATCATACATTCGACCAGCGTCAGCTTCTGTGGTGTATCTCGCTCATTAACATACCTCATCAAACTCTTCCGTCATTTTCCTGATGATCTCAGAATTCTGCATGTTTCTGAACATCTCGAAGCTCACCGTACCTACAATAAACGTATGCATTCAATAAAACAAAACACACTTCAATTATCCAAACTTATTTAAACCCGGAAGAGGCACACCTTTACAGCCAGAGCAGTGGATGAAGAAGTTGATGAGTTCCAGCAGAGCAGAATCTCTGTCAGTTTTATAGGACTCGATCCAGTCATCAACCACTGACTGCAGGATGAGAGACAAAATACACACACTTGCTCAATAATACACACAGCCTACACTGAAAGCACAAACTGCAGTTAGACCTAGATATCTTAACTAATCTCACACGCAACTGATGTACGTGATAATATACTGGAGCACCTTGAGTGTGTTTAAGGCTCTGTTTACACTAATAAGTTTTAGTTTTAAAATGCATAAGTTTTCCTACGGTTGTGCCACACCACCCTGCAGTTTTCACTGAAGAGGCTGTTTTCATTTTAAAATGCTGCTGCTCTGTGTCAGTGTGGATGGGGGGGGAAAGGAAACATCTGAAAACGGAGGCATGCTGCAGACATTCACCTATCTGATTGGGGCTTTTTCCTCAATATTAAGTACACAAAGTTCAGAGTCTTGCACCCTTAAGCTCAGACTCCCGAGGACAGGTCAGGTAAATCTTCAAAGGGAACATATTAACTTATCTTTGTGCTCAGCCAAAACATGTTACCTGAGAACAAGTAATAGATTCAAAAGACCGAAATGTCGTTAGATAGAGACAATATGAGCTATATATCACATTTAACAACTATAGTGAGATGAAATCCAGCAGTATATCCATGATGAACTGTCCGACGTGCGCTGCTCTCATCTGGGGAGGTGTGCTCAAAGAACTCACTGATTGCCTGGAGCTCAGACGTTCACATACGCTGCAGTGCATGCCAGAATGTGTGTGTGGTCACGTGATGTGCGTTTTCAGCAGTGTTGTGTGGACGAAGAACTTTTCAGAAACGCGAGTGTGGACGTGGATCGTTTTCATTCTAGAAACCCCGTTTTAAAACGAAAGCATATTAGTGTAAATGGGGCCTAAGACTCTAAATGTGAATGAGGACGGTGTAATATTTCAGTGTGTGTGTAAATATGTTTGCGTGTGTGTTGGTACCTGTGTGGCACTCTTGCCCAATCTGACAATCTCAAACAAGCTGAGATTCTCCATGTCATTCTCCTGATGGTGGCCATTGACCCGACCTCTCACCTCTGAGGACTTAAACTTCTCTCCAATGCTCTTCTTGCCCTTCTGGTAATAAATAGTAAAAAGCAAGGGAAAACAATACATCAAAAAAAGCGGATGGCTATTCAACCTCAGAACTAACTAAAATAAATTCTTAAGAAACAAAAATATAATATTTTACAGTATAACGATAAGGTTTCCATTTAAAAATCTTAAATGTCTTTCTTTTTAATTGTTTATTTATTTATGTTTTGATGCCATATCAGCAGCATTGGCTATATTCATGGCAAAACCTATCCTACATATAAATATTTATAACATACAATCATATCAGTTTCCTAATAAACATTCATTGTACAAAAAAAAAAAAAAAAAAAAAAAAAAAAAAAAAAAAAACATACAAATACCAACAAGCCTGAAATGAGTCACAATCTTTTAGTTTGATAAAGATAAATATTCTAAAATTGCTCCAGAAGACACCTTTTCAAACATTTCTCTTAAATTTTTTCCTGAATAAAACGTTCACTAATATAATTTGAAATATACACATTCTACTAAAATACGTTTTATCCTAAAATATACTTACACAAGTCACACACAGGTATTTCTTCCCCTTTCAATAAATGAGTGTGTTAAGTCTTGCGTGTCCCATTCTACATTTCTTATGTACAACCTGATCATGTCCAGTTTAAAAATGGTAATTATTTCTTTCATTTACAAATAGACTGAGCAGTTTCTCATTAATATACAGCTTTAAAACAGGCTTAATATCAGACACAGGAATTTTACATTCTGTTATGACCAACTGTAGATTTCAAATGTTAAAATGACATGATTCATTTCATGGAAAAATGCAGTGACCCGATGGATAAACTCTTATAACATTTAGCATATACCATAGTTACATTTATAACAATTTCATTTTTACATTACAATTTTAAAATGACAATATTAGCATTTACAGCTGTTTTACTTTATTAACTTTTATTCTGACATGAGTCTTGCATTTAAAGCTTCTCTTTTATTAACAACACTTAATTACAGTTTTTCTCAATTGCTTTGGCTCAATTCTCAATTGAAATTTTTATTTTTCAAAACAATAGGTTTAGATCTCTGAACAATTAGCTTACTGTTCACTTCAGAGTGGCATTTCTTATTGATTTAAATAGCAAATGCTTTGGCACATGTCTGCAAACAGTAAGTACAATTTTCTATAGTTTGGACAAAAACTAATTGCATATGGCTTGTTGATCAAAACTGATAAATCGATTTTCATTTAAACTGTCAAAGTATTCACAACTTTTCAATCATGTTTCATTGTGTAAGCCATTACACTCAAAACTGTTTATTCAATTATCAAACATTTGTATATGTATATTTTTCACCATAAATATGTGATGTTGACATTGTTTGTAATGTTTGCAAAATTGGTAAATGACCATTAGCTGCAATACAATTTGCGTTATCTATTTATCATATATGGTACAAAATATAGTTAATAATATAGATTGCCTTCAACACAATCACTACATTCACAATCCTGAACTGCCCCAACATGCTTGTGGAAGAGCAATTGAAAGAAGTGTAATCTCTGGCAAGGCCAACAAATGTCCACCAAGAATAATTTTTTTCATGGATAATATTTTGTAGTTTGTGTATTTGTGGTAACATAAGAAATATGAAGTATTCATAACAGTAATTGGCCAAGTAAGATTGCACTTTGCATGCAATACATTTGTACACAAATAAATGTACTGTATTAATACAAGTGTTCATTTATTTTACTATTGACTGTTCTCAACAAATATCAGATTTTTTTAAAACTCAACTTCCACGGTTGACTGTCATGGTGAATAAACAACTAATCATTTTTGTAGTGTGGCTCACATGATGACAAATACACTTTATGTTTTGGTGGCCTTATCCAAATTAGTGACAAAATAACTAGGTTTTGAAGCATGAATGAAATGTTTTGGGGGAGTAAATACATTTTTCAGACATGCAATAAAGTTCTGAAAATCCAGCAAACAGTTTTGAGATTTGCACTCAACAGTTTAGAGAATATTAACTCTGTTTTGAAAAATGTGCCAAAGCAATTGAGAAAAACTGTAATAAGCTTGGAAAGGTGCTTGCCACACTGCAATTTCAGCTTTTACTTATGAGTAGGCCCACACGGAATCTGCGCGCGCAGAATTCCGCAGATTTTCCGCAGAATTCCGCAGATTTTTAGCCCATCATTAATTCTGTTTATTTACTTGAGTAAATGTGTGTAAATCTGAATTTATTCAGTTTTTAAATTACACATATTTCACATATTAAGGTTTTAGTTATGAGACTCCCAAAATAATTCCGCAGAAATCCGCAGATTTTTACCAATATTCTCCGCAGAAATTGCAAAAAACGTCCGCAGATTCCGTCTGGCCCTACTTATGAGCAATTCCATGCAAATGTCAACCTTGCAATAAAATTTTTTTTAATTTTCACCAAAACAGCGAAACCGTTTCTACATTTTTTGTGTAAGGAAGTATTTTACAGTACTTTGGAAATATTCAAAAATGTATCTGTCAGTGTTTTTAAACTATTATATTTGATTTACCAAAGTCACACAAGTGGCAATTTCACATCAGTCACATCCATAACGGAAAAGTGTCACATCCATAACAAAGCTTTTTCCTCATAAATGATAAAATGTCCACCAAAATAAAATCAACGATGTTTGTTCTTTAGTGAGCCAACTATTATCCTCTTGATTAGCTTTATTTCTTTTGGGTTGTGCAGTTTAATTCCCAGGATTTCCACAAAATATACTGTATACTGTAAACTCACTGACTTTATTTGTCACATCCATAACGCATGTTTATTTTCCACATTTAAAACATAAAAAATGTTTATAGGATCAGAAAAATATCTATAACTCTGTGGTTAGTTGTTTTGCAAAATAAAAACAGTTGCTTCAATATCATGTTAACGTATACTTTCTATGTGAATTTATATTTTGAGTTTTTACTGCAAACGTCACATCCATAACGCTGGAATTGCTCTTATATTTATATTTTTTAAAAGTATATCTGAAAGCTGCTTGGTTGAGTAAAGAGAACTCAATGCACGTATGAAAAAGTTACTGGCACACACACACCTTTCCTTTTGCAAGTTTGCCATTTCGCCCTTCATGATCTTCAAGATCTGTGTCCGAGAGCAGAGAGTGTCCTTCCCTAAACAAACAAAGTACAGCAGTGTGTAAGTGGACAGTAATTCAGCTGTGTGTTCAACAATAGGTTAGGTATGCTTTGCGTGAGTACAGTGCTGAAACACTCTAGATGAAAATCAGCTCTTTAATATGCTTGAATACATTATAGCTCATGTACATAAGCAAGTTGGCATTTAGCAGGTGCAGAACTCAGATGTGCCTATGATAGCCATAAATGCTGTCTAGGTAAGGAGATATCCATAGTTTGAGAAACAGACAAGCTCTGTTGAAGAAAAAGTGAGTTATGTTGTGTGTCTGGCACTTACTGGTAAAAGTCTGCTTGAAGCTCTTGAGCTGCTATCATTTTCTCAACATCTTCTGTCTCTTCTGGAGTTCAAGTGTCCCCACACTGCAGTAGACAGACAGACTCACAAATGAAAAAGCACACATACAGCAGCATAAAAACATTATATGAAAATGTCAGCACATGATATCAACATCTACGTATGCTTTAAAATAATCATAACGACTTATAATGCGGTTTCTCAATAAGGTTATTAATGCGGTGGATGTTAGTGTGAAGGACGTGTGCATTATGTGTGTGCACTTTATTAATAAATATCAAGCATTTGCAGTCGAAACATTACTGTAAACAATATCTAACCGCTAAATATCACACAAACTCACTAAACACACACAATCCTTATGTATTCGTCTAATGTGTGGTCATTTATTTAACTGTGTTTTTAATGTTCAGTTTGATTTCCGTAAACACGGGCTAGCATGCTAACAAGCTAACGGGGCCTCCAGCTCCTCTAACAGTCATTAAAACCGCCCCAAACCCACCAAACAATGTCAAAGTCCCCGCAAAACCACATTAAAACTTTACGTTTTGTCACAATAAACACATTATAGTGTTTCAACAATTCTCACAATTTAAACTAACGGCTTAAACTGCTTGTCATATGAACGACTCTGGGAAATGCATCCCACCGCGAACTCACAGTAAAATGTCTTCAATTTGTTTTGTTTTTTTCTAAAATCGCTGATATTTATGAGAATCGGCCGCCATTTCCTCCCTCACCTCCCTCAGCGTGAGTCCAGCAGCATCAAACCCGCCCAGAGACGCCGCCGAACGGAACCGAACCGGACCGGTGCTCCGCGGTTAAAGCATTAAAACATCATCCAAGTGGAACTGGCCCAGTTCTGTTGGTGTTTCGGAGCTGGAAGAGGCAGTTTGGTGCTGTGGGTGGACAGGAGTAAAAATACAGCCTCGAGAAACCCAAAACACACTTATTACGCGTCCACGCACACCCACATTCTAGTATCCACAGACACACACACAAACACACCCACACACACACATACATATTCACATCATGGGACTCCCACAGAACATTTCTCAACTATTATTCTGTTGCTTTTATTATAAAGGTTTAGTTTCTTAATGACACTGTTTCTGTTTACAAACAAAGAAACGAAAAGACTTGAATATTGTTGACTTTCTTCATGTAAACTGATTTTGAAGTGTTTTATTTTGTCAACCATTTCAAATGCTATAGTGGTATAGACTTGATATAAAAATAACAGTACTTAAAAAAAGTGTCAAACATCTAAGTTTCCAAATGAAAATTGAGGAACAATTGGTAGCCTACAGTAAAGCTTTGACAGATTAAATTCAGCTACTGAATTCTGAAATTAAAAATCAAGCTACAGAATGTAAGAAGCACCAAAATTCTGTGGAGCTTTGGTGTACAATCTAGTAAGATAGTAAAAATTTGTGTGTTGATAGTCAGGACATGCTGTGGTATGAAATATATTGGAAAAAAGCACATACATATAACTTCTCAACTATTATTCAGTTGTTTTGTTTATAACGGTTTAGTTTCTTAATCACACCGTTTCTATTTACAAACAAAGAAACGAAGACTTAAATATAGTTGACTTTATTCTTGTTAAACAGATTTTGAAGTGTTCTATTTTGTCAACCATTTCAAATGCTATGGTGTAAAAAAATATATATCAGACCTAAAA
The DNA here is from genome assembly GCA_903798195.1 of Danio kyathit. NCBI lineage: Eukaryota > Metazoa > Chordata > Actinopteri > Cypriniformes > Danionidae > Danio > Danio kyathit. Next base: position 28,986,570 of record LR812523.1, read on the forward strand.
ATAACAGTACTTAAAAGAAGTCAAATGTCCAATTTTCCAAATGACAAAGAAAACTGAGGAACAACAATTGGTGCAGTAAAGCTTTGAATATTCAGGTTTCTACTGAATTCTGAAATTAAAAATCAAGCTATAAAATGCAAAAAGCATCAAAATTGTGTGGAGCTTCGATGTACAATCTAGTAAGATAGCACAGAATTTGTGTTTTGATAGTCGGGACATAGCTGTGTTATGAAATATATTGGAAGAAAGCACATACACAAGGTAAGAACCTGTCAAAAACTTAAGCAAGTTTGCATTGTGAACAAAAAACAACAACTGAAAACACATTAAACAGAAAAGCAATAAAATGATTTAGTTTTGTTCAACCAAATAGTAAATGAATGACAGTTTACACTGAGCAATGTTGATACAGCTTTTTTCCACTATATAAAATTATACATAGCATAAAATGTAAAATAAAGACTTCCTTGTTTTATGAGGTGCCTTGAACCCGTGCACTTGAACGACTAGAGATGAAACATACAAACATCTTAAAATCCATTTCTCCCTTTCATGTCAACAGTAGACAGAATTAAAACTTATTTCCCATACATATGTAAACATAAACTCAGACCACATTATTTTCCACAGTTTACAGAGTTCCCAGGTTTATTTCTGCAGATCTTTCCTTTAGAAATAAGCTGATTGAATCTCCCTAAAAACATCGCATCAGCATTTGTTCAACTGACTCTTAACAAAACAATCACATTGACAGACTCAAAATGTGACACTTTACATCCCAAAAACACTTTCAAGTAGATATGGCACAATTGTTTTTAAAAAAAACATTTGACATAGCTATGCTTTAAGGCACCTTTTGGAGTAAAAAATACAAAATAATACAACTTCACTGCAACTTTATTGCTTTTAAATTAAGCTATTCCTCACAGTACTTACAGAGGAATTAGTGACCATTTACATCCAGCAGAGGGCAGAATGGTGTTTCTACTTAGATCAGCAGGGTTGGCAGTAAAATGTACATGGACGAATCCCACTTGGCTTTCTTTTTTCATGTTTAGTGAAAAGTGTAAAACAGTAGGGGATCAGCCTCATTAGGTGTTCAATGTTTATTATTTAGCCCCATATAACCTCTCAATGTCCTTCATATAATGATTTTTTAGCTTGTTCCTCTTTAATTTAAAGGCATCTGTCACCAGTCCCGTTTCTGGAGTCCAAGGCTCAGAACTTAAACGGATCTTCTGTGGAACCTCAAACCTTTCCAGTTTACCTATAAAAGTAAAACATAGACAAATTTAATTTACAATTTATTTACAGTTTACACACACACACACACACACACACACACATACTCAGGTTGGTATTGGTGGTTTTCATTGAATCTCTGTAGGTATAATGCATTAGGGTAATAAACTCAGGGCTGAATATGGCCCTACCCTATCAAGTATGATTTTAAATTTTTAAAGCATTTTTACATTTTGAGAACACAAGGTATATATATATATATATATAGCAGCCATTTTATAAGGTACAACTTACAAGTACCGGGCTGGACCCCCTTTTACCTTCAGAACTGCCTTAATCCTTCATGGCATAGATTCAACAAGGTACAGGAAATATTCCTCAGAGATTTTGGTCCGTATTGACATGATAGCATCAGACAGTTGCTGCAGATTTATCGGCTTCACATCCATGATACGAATCTCCCATTCCACCACATCCTAAAGGTGCTCAATTGGATTGAGCTCTGGTGACTGTGAAGGCCATTTGAGTACAGTGAACTCATTGTCATGTTCAAGAAACCAGTGTAAGATGATTAGCACTTTATGACATGACGTGTTATCCTGCTGGAAGTAGCCATCAAAAGATGAATACACTGTGGTCATAAAAGGATGGGCATGGTCAGAAACATTATTCAGGTAGGCTGTGGCGTTGACATTATGCTCAGTTGGTACTAATGGGCCCAAAGTGTGCCAAGAATATATCCCCAACACCATTACACAACACCCACCAGCCTGAACCGTTGATGCAAGGCAGGATGGATCCTTGCTTTCATGTTGTTGATGCCAAATTCTGACCCTACCATCCAAATGTCGCAGCAGAAATCGAGACTCATCAGACCAGGCAACGTTTTTACCAATCTACTATTGTCCAATTTTGGTGAGCCTGTGCGAATTGTAGCCTCAGTTTCCTGTTCTTAGCTGACAGGAGTGGCACCCGGTGTGGTCTTCTGCTGCTGTAGCCCATCCGCCTCAAGTTTTGACGTGTTGTGCGTTCAGAGATGCTCTTCTGCATACCTCGGTTGTAACGAGTGGTGATTTGAGTTACTGTTACCTTTCTCAGCTCGAATCAGTCTGGCCATTCTCCTCTGACGTCTGGCATCAGCAAGGCATTGGCGCCCACAGAACTGCCGCTCATTGGATGTTTTCTCTTTTTCGGGCCATTCTCTGGAAACCCTAGACATGGTTGTGCATGAAAATCCCTGTAGATCAGCAATTTCTGAAATACTCAGACCAGTCCGTCTGGCACCAACAACCATGCCACATTCAAAGTCACTTAAATCACCTTTCTTCACCATTCTGATGCTTGGTTTGAACTGCAGCAATGTGTGAACATTTTGTAAGTATGGTTAAAAATACTGCCTGAATAAAGCCTGCCTGAATACTATTTTTTATATGAAGGACGTGAGACGCATTGACTGGTAAAATCTAAGCAAATGTACACTCCAATAAACCTCTCTTCTCTATGACACATGAAACTGATGTGTTTGCAATGTTCAAGAAAATGCTGAAATATTTATTATTCGATACTATAATGTTCTAGAAGGGTTTCTTCTCTTTCTTTCTTTCTTTCTTTAGATATTACAAAGAATAATGGAAAACAGAAGCCATTGAAATTCATAATAAAAAAACAACAAAATATTTTTACTTTGGATGTCAATGGCTACCAGTTTTCCACATTCTTCAAAATATCTACTTTTGCGTTCTACTAATGAGAGAACCTCAAAGTGGTTTAGAAAAAGTGAGAGGAGATTAAATGGTGACAGAATTTCTATTTTTTTGTGTAATCTAGCTTTAACAGTATATTGCTGCAAAGTGATTTCCAAATAATTTTTTAATCAGAGAATGAAATAACAAAACACATCAGCTTTAAATACACAACATGATAAATCAGGTTATGCCACATAGCTGGGTACATTTACGGGCAAGTAAACAAACGAGTTAGCAACCTATTTTCTGAACAAAACACCAGGGCAGGTTTTGTTCCAGAGTTAGTTTATTACATAAAAAAAAACTTCAAGGTCTTACTTGTGACTGCAATCTCTTTGATGACTTTCAGCACCTCCTCCTCCATCATGGTGTGGTTACAAATGTCATCCCACTCGCCCTCGATCCCGCTCTTTTTTGCCAGCTCAGTCAGGTTCTTCTGATTGGGCACCACAAAGCTGATCACATAGTTCTGATCACTAATGAAAAACACAAGAATTGATCTGATGAGTATAGTCTGTATCAGTGTACAGCTCATTCAAATAGTTTAATTTTGGAACACACAAGAAACATGATTTTTTGTGGCTTTTAATCACAGTTTGAGGACATAATTATTTATGTATTCATAAAAGTTGGCAACAATGGAAATGTACTACTGTTTAAATATTTTCAAGCATCTGTCATTTGCTAATCTCATTAAATAACCTGTGCTATTTCTCCAAAAAATTATTACAATGGAGAATAATAGTTTTCAACATTTGATATTCCTGTGACATGAAGAAATGCTGAATGAATCGGATCCTTCAGAACTCATTCTAATATGTTGATTTATTGCTTGATAATAAAAAAAACAAATGGAATGGCACATCGTAATGCTTGGTAGACTATCTGCAATTACACAACTTTCCTCTCAAACGTGAATAGGATTATTTAGTATCAAACTGACAAAAATACTAAAAAAAGTAGAAAGAATATATGAAGAGTTCAGATGCAAAACCCTCTATTTTTTGTAAATGAGCATTTTCTATCAGGCTCCTCTGGTTAGGTTCAGAAGTTTAATTTTATAGATAATGATAAGGTAGTAAATAAAATAACTTTTTTTTCAAAAATGTCACTTTACACAATTCTTTGGTTTTTAACAAGATAGATTATCTTTTATGTCAAAACCAGCTAAATCCACTTCTGCTTTTTTTTTGCAAAAACCTCTAAATCCACCTATTGTAACAAGACAATTAGTGCAATAAGCTGAAAAAAATCACTAAAGATGCCATTAGAAATTATTTTACCAAACATAACACATAACACAAACCACCTGACGTTAAAAACACATAAATCTGTCAAGTAAGTGGTTCATTCCGCTGTGTTAACCCCTGATAAACCAGGGACTAAGCAGAAGGAAAATGAATAAATGAAATCTGTCAATAAGTGCATTAATTAATAACATTAAAATCGACATTAATTAAATCTTAACAATCTGTTGTCGTTTCAGATATTTGGGATTTAGATTTAATGGAAGTAGAGTAATGTAAACATTGTAAATATTCTAAACCAAGCTTGTTACATTTAAATAATGTGTAAAAACTTTGTGACACATCAATATCTGTGCGTTGTCAATTAATATAAAAGCTTATCAGACGTATAGGTAATATGATGTAATATAAATAATGTATAGTTTTATACATTATATTTATCTTTTTTAAAATAGCTTGCATTAGCAAATAAAACACAAGGTGGGCCTACTGTGCAAAAAGGAGATGTCTCTCAGACTCTTTTAAAAGCTGTCATTCATTCATTCATTCTCACCATACTCAAGGTCTTGGTCTCTTTTTCGTCTCGTTTATCCTCATAGCATCCATGTGGAATAGAAAAACGACATCTTAACTTCGTCTTTCGTGAAATGGAGTTTCTGTTTAATATATAGTAAATCAGACTCAAAGTACCGTTGCTGCGCAAAAAAACGTTATGAATGCATGTTACACTTCCGACTGTACAGTGTGTTTTCTTTTTCTTATAATGCTTTTTCTTATAATTTTGAGGTAAGGGACGTTTTTATTTGCCATCCACTGACAGTCAGACAGGCTCATGCAATTCATCAAACTCCATCTTTTAAAATCGGAATCAAAAGCGGAATAAAACAGTCTCCTCAAAATCCGGCGTGTCAGCGCGCCGTTACATTGAAAACTGAAAACAGCCTTCTGATTGGTTCTCGGGATATATCGGCTTTTGCTGTCAAAGGCAAGTGACGTTTAGCATGCCTAAAAGCATTCGCTCAATGCCATAAGCTCATTTTTGTCAGAAGTGGCATTTATCGGCTTTTGCATCTGAACTCTTCATATATTCAACTTATCAACAAAATGAAAAGCATTGAACATCATATTACATCAAGAGTTGATAAAAAACATATGATAATAATAATAATATTGTTAATAATAATAATAATAATATTTAAAAAAAGAAATCAGGGAATATCTGTAAACTATGAATAATTATGAATAAAATGTAATTATGCAATTATTAATAACAAATTATCTATAATACCTATTTAAAATTGTATTTAACTGCAATAGAGTAACACTAAATTCAACAGTATAAACACCTACTACGAACAACAATTAAAAAAAAAAAAAAAAAAAAAAGAGTGGTTTCCATAGATAAAATCATTATCAAATATTATAAAATTAACTGTTATGGATTGCAATAAACACCCATCAAAATGTCCTGCCCATCAATAATGGCTCTTAGTCATGAACCGATCATAATCCTACTGGTTACAATAATGCAAAAGCAGAGTTTGACACCAAAATGTAGTGTTTATATGGGTTAATCTCTCTTTTGCAGAATACAGTGCAGTGTCTAATAGGTTTGTTTATAAGGTTCTGCTGTACCTGCTAGCATAGACGCAGATGTTATCAATGAGGGGGCTGTTTTTCATGGCAGCTTCAACCTTCCCCAGAGACACATATTCACCTGCCTGCAGCTTCACCAGGTCCTTCTTCCGATCTGAGAACAGCAGTGCATCATTGGCAGGTTCTGTTTGATGTAACTCAGCACCAGATGACTCTGACGTAAGATGATTCTACTCACCCACAATTTCCAGACAACCATCTGGATGAACCTCCCCGACGTCTCCAGTACAGAACCAGCGCTGGCCCGCTTCGTCGACCCAGAAGTTGTCGTTTTGCCCCTCCCCCTCACTCCCATAATATCCCATGGCAACATTTGGTCCACCAATCAAAATCTCCCCTCGTGGGTGAGGCTTGTCCTGGCTGGTGTATCCACCTAAGAATGACAGGGGTTGGTTGAAAGTAAGGAATATGAAACCAAGAGGAATAAATTATACTGCTGGCACAAATGTGTATAATGAGATGGGTATGACAGATATTATGAGGAAAACGTGACTTTAGGGACATTGCCCCAATGTCGCCATTTTTCTAAAGGATTATAAACAAAGACTTGTGAAAGACTTGTATATGGTGAATAAAGCCCCGCCTACTAGTACAGGAGCCAATCATCGATCGCTATATGACGAATAAAGCCCGCCTACTAGTACAAGAGCAAATCATTAATAGATATATACTGACGATACTCCAGGGAAGGGGCTCGGACCAGATGTGAGGTTCTGCAGATTTTGTGTGATTTAGATGTTTAGAAATGAAACTAAAGACACAGTTGTTGTTTAATTTTATTGATGATTCCTAATATGAAATTCAATCGTAAGCTTGGCAACCAATTTTGAAGAATTTGATGTTTCTCCATTTAAACAGAATGCCCAAGCATACTGCCCGAGAGGTATTTCAAAGATGGCCGCCAAGTGAAATGACTTAAATAAAGGGACTTTGATATAAATTATCAGAATGAGGTTTTTGTTTAAGAAAGTAAAAATGCACAAACTTTCCTCTAAGGGATAGGGTTAGGTGTAGAGTGGGGGTAGGGAAATAGAAAACACAGTTGTGTAAATACCATTACACATATGGAATGTCCCCACATTTCACAAAAACATGAGTATGAGTACTTATTACTTTGTGAGGATCAAATGTCAAATCAAAAGGTTTTTCGCACTGCGCTTATCTCTGGGTTATGGTGCTTCTAAACACCACTTTAACCCTGGGTAAAGAAATGGTGAAATGTTAAAAATATGTTCTGACCACTTTTTATGGGGTTATAAAAACCCTGCAAAAAGATAACATCGCAACTGTGGTGTTAACCCTTCATAGCGCTGCTAAGTTTGTTCAATGTGAAACAGAGTTGTGTTTACTTGCTGCTGCTGGATGGTTTGGCAACAGACACCCAATTAGAAACTGAGTAGCTAAGCTCATGTCACGTCAGTAACATGACAATTAAATGTTCTTCTTGTAAACAGCAGCCAGTGAGAGAAAAGAAAGAAACTGGAGCGATGAGATTGTAAAAACAAAACAAACAAAAAAAAACACTATTTGCTATTTGGAACAGCTTCAGCAAAGTAACAGTTAAGCAAACTGAGGTATTAAACCCCACATAGTAGAGTTGAGGCTTCAAGTGATTTAGTGAAACGGTGAGAGTCCCAGACTAGCACGCAGAGATGACTGGTTCAAATCCAGAGTGATGCAGCTATAGATGTTAGTTTTTAAATGCTCTGTTCTTGTAACATGTTTTGTTTTAACATTGGTCTGACATTCAAATGAAAACTGTGAATAAATATGTCTTTTTGGTAATAAAACAGTAGCATTATAAAAACAAATCAAGTCATAGTTTCAGAGTATTTGTACAAGTCAGGATTTGAACCCAGGCCATTTGCAGCACAGGATCCACTAGGCTACATAAGGTTTTTCTGACCCTATCAGTGAAAAGCAGATTCGCCAGGTCTCGAAACGCTACTGAAAGTACCAATGCATTGAATCACTTTAGTCAATCACGTGACTTGGTGTTTCGAAACACTTCAGTCACGTGACCTGTGTGTTTCGAATCACCATAGTCCCCCTAGTTATGAAACACTTTGCCCCTTGAGATTAGAATGGCTCCATCACTGTCTATTTTAAAATCACTCCAAAAAAACGTACCAATTTAGCTTGGCTTTTAATATTATTTTTATAGTCCTTTTTAATGCTTCATTTTAAAATTTATTCAGTTGTTTCTCATGGCTTATTTTTGTTTTTATATTCTGTCTTTTTATTTTACTTTGACATATGTACAGGACTTTGGTCAGTTTTTAAATGCGCTCTATAAAAAATGAACTTGAACTTGAATCTTAGTCACGTGACCTGGGTGTTTCGGATCATGCTTCGGTGCAGTGTTTTAAAACACTTACGCTTCGAGATCTCGACACTGTGTTGAAACGTCAGTTTCACATCAGCCATCCCTACCTTTTACCTGTTGACTTTAATATGTTTTGGATAACCCCTGTTGTTGCTGTCTATGCCTTTTGACCATTGCCTGTACGACCATCCTTTGCTTAAAAAATAAAGCTGCATTTGGAACTTTTACCACTTTGTCCGCACCATCATAACACTTTTTGACCTTGTGAGAACTTTCTTTGTAAAACATTTGTGCATGCCTTTGTTTGGTAGAACGCTTTGTTAGTTTTGCCATTTCACTTTCATTTTGTTATTTTCATTTCACATGGGTTTAAAGGCATGAGAACTTGGGATGTCACATTTTTTTGGCATACACGAGAAGAACAGCTCACAAACCATGGAGAATGAGAAAGTATTTAAAAAATGTCAAATACATTTAATGGTTGGGTTTATGGGTAGGGTTGGGTAGTGGAAATAATGTACAAACTGTACAGTATAAAAATCATTATGTCTATGGGAACGACCCATAAAACATGAAAATCCAATGTGTGTGTGGTCCTGGTATTCCTTACATTGTGGGGACAAAATTTCACCACACTTGTTAACACAAGTAAGCTTATGGGTAGGGTTTGAGTAAGGAAACAGAATACAGCATAAAAATCATTACCGTACGTCTATGGGAAGCCCCCAACAACACAAAAACCCAATGTGTGTGTGTGTGTGTGTGTGTGTGTGTGTGTTTGTTTTACCCTCAGGCCAGTCTTGCAGCTTTATTTCAGAGCAAATGAGAGGAGCTCCAACTCGTCCTGTACTGTAATCAGAAGCTACAAACACAAGCCTGAACATGTTAGCACAGGGATATAGCCATAGAAACACACAGGAAAAATGTCACACACCTTTTTTTGTGTGTACTCACAGTCTGATATAGTGCCAGCTCCGCACGTCTCTGTAAGGCCATAACCCACAGCAATGGGGCAGAAACACACGTTCATAAATCTCTGTGTGGAAGCAGACAGTGGAGCCCCTCCGCTCAACATACGGCGCACACAGCCTCCCAGAAGCGCATTCACCTGCTTGAAGAACAACCTGAGAGAAAAACACAATTACATCATAACAAAACTTGAAGAGCAAATCTCTGGCTTAGCAAGTTGTCAGATTCTGTTATGGTGTCTTTACAGTTTTTTGGCAGGTGTTTTTTATATATATATTCTTAAAATATGCCCTCAAGATATATGCCCTTAATATATGCCCTTTTCAAAAAAAGAAGAAAAGTAAAGCCACCCAAATGAACCAAAACTATTTATATCAAGCCATTCAGACAATATTTGCATTGGGGTATAATGTGGAAATAATTTGCAAACCTGCTGGCCATTTAGGTCACAAAATGTCACCGCAATTCAACCAGTCATGACACAGGTTTGTGAAAAGTTTAGTAATTATACTATTTCACCATTTAAGTACTGTAATAAATACTGAAGCTAGCATAAATGTACAAATTAGTAAATCATGTTTTATTTATGGAACAAATATGATTAAAAACTTAGAAAACCTTAAAAGGATCTTTTTTTTTACATCTTTTGATACATTTTTGAACAGTGCACTGAATATGCTCTATTGTGTGGAAACAATTTATATAAATAAAATATATTTTAAAATGTAGTCTATTGAATTTCAATGCCTTATTTTGAAAAAAAAAAATAGATATGTTAAGTAGACATGTTAAGCAGTGTCAGCTGCTGATATAAACTGTGACTTTAGTGAGCTCTGACTGTTAATATGCAAATGATTTACTCTGACAAAACTGCTGTTGTTTGTGATGCATTTCAGAGAGTCCGTTTCTTACGCATTTCTGCTACAATTGGTTTTGTACAGCTTTTTTGCATTGCTTATATTGTAGACAAATAAGCAGCAATTATTCATTCATTTATTTTCCTTTGGCTTAGTCTCTATTTCAGAGATCGCCACAGCAGAATGAACCGGCAACTATTCCAGCATATGTTTTACGCAGTGGGTGCCCTTCCAGCGGCAACTCAGTACTGGAAAACACCCATACATACTCATTCACACACATACTCATACACTATGGCCAAATTAGTTTATCCAATTCATTTATAGCGCAGGTCTTTGGACTGTGGGGGAAACCGGAGCACCAGGAGGAAACCCACAGTAATACAGGGAGAACACTCAAACTCCACACAGAAATGCCAACTGGCCTTGTCGGGACTCAAACCAGTGACCTTCTTGCTGTGAGGCGACAGTGGTAACCAATGAACCACCCTGCCACCCTAAGCAGCATTTATTTTTGCCATTTAATTTTACAGTTATTTGTCTGGCTAAAATACATGGATGGATGGATGGGACGGTACAGAACAGGGACGGAACTGGATGGGATGGGATGGATGGACGGGACGGAATGGGATGGACGGGACAGATGATACGGGATGGACGGAAGAGATGGATGGACGGGACAGAATGGGATGGACGGGACAGATGATACGGGATGGACAGGAGAGATGGATGGACAGACGGATGGAGGGGATGGACGAGATGGATGGGATAGATGGACAGACGGGATGGACGGACGAGATGGATGGATGGGATGGGATGGATGGACTGACGGGATGGACAGGACGGGACGGAATGGGATGGACGGGATGGATGGATGGATGGACAGGATAGACGGTATGGACGGGACGGACAGATGAATAGGATGGACAGGATGGATGGACTGGATGAATAGACGGACGGGACCGGATGGATGGACGGATGGATGGAATAAACGGGACAGATGAGACGGGATGGGATGGACAGGACAGACGAGACAGGACAGACAGGACAGACGGATGGATAGGATGGACAGGATGTTTGGACGGACGGACGGGATGGACTGGATGGATGGACGGACGAGATGGATGGTATGGGATGGATGGACGAGATGGATGGACGGATGGGAAGGGATGTACATGATGGATGGGACGGGATGGGATGGACAGGACAGGATGGATGGACGAGATGGAATAGATGGACGGGATGGATGGATGAATGGATGGACGGACAGACAGACAGACAGACAGACAGACAGACAGACAGAATCTGTATAAGTGACTCACATGTCACACATAGGAGAATCGGCTCCTTTTGACACCTGCTGTAGTTTATAGTCGAATCCCAATTTAAACAGAGTCCTCTTTATGACTGACATCTCTTGCAGCTTCCCATTAACATTCTTGCAGATTCGATCCATGATCTCCTACACAAAAGACACAAACACACCAAAGCTGAGTAAAGAGAGGGGAATGAAAAATAAATATACTTGAAGGAAAATGTCCTGTATAAGAAATCTCACCGGCACTGTTGCTATTAGAGTAGGTTTAAGCACAGAACAGTCTCCTTTACTGCCTTTCTTTATTTTACTGGACTGAACAGACAACAGTACAGGTCAAACACAGAGAATAAAGAAATTAATGATGAATAAAGGACAAATGTGTGTGTGTGCCTGTGTTACCTGGTCCGTGAGTGTGTGTGGGGAGGAATATCCAAGTCTGCAGCCATGTGACAAACAGGACATTTCTGCTGTCAACTCCAGTACATGAGCAAGTGGAAGATAAGATACTATTGTGTCCTGAGACCTGTATATACACACAAACAGCAATGTTATGATCAACTAAAACTATTACCATTAGTTATTACCAAAAAATATTACCAAATTAATTATTTGTTTTATAAATATATTATAAATACACACGTAAGTATTTTATATTATTAAATGTATTACAAAAAAATAATTGAAATACTTAATTACTTTAAAACTTAATTTAGAAATGCTGTATATTCCAATAAAAAAGTCAATTAAACTTTCTTTTTAACAAAGTCTCCTGAAAAAAATTGTATGAGAGTATTTCAACATTGTTAAAGACATGCTACTTTACATTGCCATCAGCATATTAGAATTATTTCAAAAACCATTTATGATGAAGTACTAAAATTACTACAAAAGACAAAAAAAATCAATTTAAGTAAAATGTGAAGGTTTCAAATAACAAGAACTATTGAAAGAAATTCATTTTAAAATGGCTAAAAATGTAACTAGAATTAAAGTGAAAGCTAAAACACGAGATACTATACACTATAGCAAAAAATGAATAAATAATATAACTATATAGACATTCCATTTATTTCAAACGTTAAGTAAGTTTCTTTTTTCTCTTGAACACAAACATTTTTGATTTTGAAGTATGCTGGAAACTGGTTACCATTGGCATAATTAGTATGAAAAGAAAATAATATGGAAGTCAATGGCTGCCATTTTCCAACATACTACAAAATATCTTCTTTTGTGGTCAACTGAAGAAAGACTCTCTAACAGTTTTGGAGTAAGTGGAAAATTAGTAAATTATCAATACCTATAAAGTCTGCATGAACCAGACTTTTATTTCAGTATGTTGATGTACTTCCAACTGAAACTGAATCCGCTTATTAAGTGGTGACGTATGGAATACTGTTTCCGAGTCCAAGCTGCTACTCATTTGAATTGAGAAAATATTCATTTATGGCCACTTTTTAGTCATGTCACACATTAAAGTGAATTTTATATCAAATCATAGTGTACACATCAGTCTCTGGACTTGCTGCATCACAAAAACCAAAATTTTAACAATTTATAAAAAAATTAATCACTTTCTGGCCATCGGATATTAGGCAAGGATGTATATATTGATAGAGCGCTTGGACCCGGAAGCCGCTTCGCGTGACGTCACATTTAACAAGCAGATATTGAGTAGTGGGCGGGGCTTTCTTTTTGCACATCATTCCCTCATAGCAAACTAACGGTAAGAATATTGTGGCTGAAGCCATCAAACTGACATTAACGAAGAAGGATCGCCACTACAAAAGCAAAAACAAACAATCAGACTTTGACCAAAGATTACCAAATCAAATATTTTTATTCATTTTTATATTATTTTTTAAATAAAAACTTGCACAGATTAATTGTAATATTAATAATAATAATTCCTTACATTTATATAGCGCTTTTCTGGGTACTCAAAGCGCTTTACACATTGGGGGGAATCTCCTCATCCACCACCAGTGTGGAGCATCCACCTGGATGACGCGATGGCAGCCATTTTGCACACCACACACCAGCTGATTGGTGGAGAGGAGACAGAGTGATGAAGCCAATTATGATATGGAGAGGGTTAGGAGGCCATGATAGACAGAGGCAGATTTGGCCAGGATGCCAGGGTTAAACCCCTACTCTTTTACGAAGGACATTCTGGGATTTTTAATGACCAGAGAGTTTACCGTCTCATCCGAAAGACGGCACTCACTGAGCAGTATAGAGTCCCCGTCACTATACTGGGGCATTAGGACCCACACAGACCGCAGGTTGGGCGCCCCCTGCTGGCCTCCCTAACACCACTTCCGGCAGCAACCTAGCTTTCCCATGTGGTCTCCCATCCAGGTACTGACCGGGCGCAGCCCTGCTTAGCTTCAGTGGGCGACCATGTGAGAGATGCAGAGAGCTAGCTACCGGCGGAATGGTTCATCTAAAGAATGAAAATGCACGCTATCAAAATAAATATTGAACATTTTGATTTTAAAGGACCAGTGATGTTTTTTAGATGTTAGTATCAGTATGTTAGTGTTGAGGATATCTATAAGCTAGTGTTCTAAAAAAAAACAGTAGAATATAACAGAATATACAACGCAATACTTTCTCATACGCATTTGTACACAGCACCTAATATCAATTCATTCATTAATTTTCTTTTCGGCTTAGTCCCTTTTAATAATCCGAGGTCGCCACAGCGGAATGAATTTAATAATCCGAGGTCGCCACAACGGACAATATAGCCTACCCAATTCACCTGTACCGCATGTCTTTGGACTGTGGTGGAAACCGGAGCACCCGGAGGAAACCCACGCGAACGCAGGGAGAACATGCAAACTCCACACAGAAATGCCAACCGACCTAGCTGAGACTCGAACCAGCGACCTTTTTGCTGTGAGGCGACAGCACTACCTACTGCGCCACTGCGTCGCCACCTTATAACAATATACAGTGCAATACTTTCTCTTACGCATTTGTACACAGCACCTTATAACCTGTATATTTATAACAAATCTGTCCATACAATTCAACATTCAGATCTTTTGACTAATTGCATCTCTGTTTAATGTTTAGCATATTTATTTTGTGTTGTCACTTGTCACTTTTTTTACACTGGAAGCTTCTGTAGCCAAAACAAATTCCTTGTGTGTGAAGCACACTTGGCAATAAAACTGATTCCGATTCTAAATATTTGAATTTAGAAGATACAAACACCCAAAGCTTGCAGTTTGTCACTTCCGCCCAAGTAGATTAAAGTATCTGACATGTCCCGCACCCTTAAATTTGCTTTTATTTTGCTTTTGATTCTCTTAACTCAACCACTCTCAATGGCAGAGCTGTGATAAAATGAAACACAATTGGCAGTTTTTTTTATAAGGGAAGGGGCCACTCTATGTCCCGCCCTCTCTTTATGTTTAAGTTGAGATTACATCAAACATTGAATAATAACTGCACATTTCAAAGCACTTCACATGACCTTTAAGCTGTGTAAAACATACAAACTTGTGAACTGGTGCTGGACATTTAGGTTGCAAAATGTCACCACAATTCAACCAGTTATGATACAGACTTGTGAAAAGTTATACAATTACACAATTTCACCGTTTAAGTACTGTAATAATATTGAAACTAGTATAAATGTACAAAATAGTATATAATATTTTATTTATGAAGCAAAAATGACAAAAGAGCTCAGAAAACTGCTAGTTCATTTACTCATTCCTCATATTTTCAATACATTTTTGCACTGTGCTGTAAATATGCTTTATTGTGTAGGAACAGTTTATAGAAATAAAAATATACAGTATACACTACCGGTCAAAAGTTTGGGGTTAGTAGGATTTTTAAAATGTTTTCAAATAAGCTAATCCTGCCCACCAAGGCTGCATTTATTTCATCAAAAATACAGTACAAATTGTAAAATTGTGAAATGTTATTGCACTAAAAAAAAATAACTGTTTAAAAGTAGGTTATCATTTAATTTAATCATTTATTCCAGTGATTTTAAAGATGCATTTTCAGCTTTATTACTCTTCAGTCACATGATCCTTCAGAAATCACTCTAATATTTATTATTATTATTATTATTATTATTATTAATGGTAATAATAATAATAAAAAGCAATAATTTCATTTGAAACTACATACAATAAGAAAGCATTTATTTACAATTTGTATAAATATTTAACATAAAACATTTTTTTACATTTAATAAATGCCTCCTTGATGAACAGAGTAAAAAAAACATAGAATAAACATAGAATAATAATTTAAAATAAAAAAACATGAAAAAAAAGTAGTGTAAAGGTAGTGTAAGATAGTGTAAATATTTAAAAATGTTGCATGTTGAACTGTTGTGATTTAATGCTGGTGTTACAGTTTCTCACCCCAGGCCCGGGATGCGCTGACACTGACCCGCCATCCCAGCGATCAGATTACTGTGCTGCATCTTCACTCCTTTAGGATTCCCTGTAGAACCACTAGTGTACATCACCACCGCCAGATCAGATGCACTCGGCCTCTCATACTCTACACTTACTGATCCACAGACCAGCAGACAGACAGACAAACAAATAAACAGAGTGTGTATAAGCTTGTGAACCAGTTCAGATTGGCTGCAAGTAATTGATTTACATGCTGCTCACAGTTCTCTGGCTTCGCCCCGAGCTCTGTAACTTCCTGCATGCTGTGGATGATGAGGGATTGTGGGTAATCAGCTTGATGTACTTCACCACTGCCTACATAGATAACGTGCTGCAACCCAGAGACTGCACTCAAAACATTCTGTGATAGAGAGAAGCTTTCAGTCAGATCACACAGATACGCAGAGAAACACGGCCATGCCTGTGTGTGGTTTTGTGTACCTTCAGCTTGCTTTGCAGCAGTTCTGTGCTGGTAATGAGATGAGTGGCGCCGCATTGATTGAGCCCATAAGCAACAGCATCTTCACCCAAAGTCGCATACAGAGTCACCACTGCACACACACATACAGTATTGATGGCTGCTGACATTGTGTTACTTTAAAAGAATGGCTTTGTTTGATGTTACATCTGTTTTGCGTTAATCTTACAAAGAGATAGTAAAATGGACTTGAAAATCTTTGTTGTACTTTCATTCCTTTAAACCTGTTTTAACACATTTTGTAGTCTGTTTTAATTGTTTTTTATAACTCGTTGTTGTTTTTATTTCTTATACTTGATGTTTCTTTTATTCTTGTTCATGTAAAGCCCTTTGAATTAGCATTGTGTATGAAATGTGTTCTATAAATAATCTTGCCTTGCCTTATTATTTGTTTTATGCTTGTGAAGCACTTTGAGCTGCATTTTATGCATGAAATGTGTTATCCAAATAATAAAATTATTATTCTTATTTTTATTCAAACAGAACAAACAATAAGTAATGAAAATACTAAAGTACTTGACAAAAACTGTGAAGTGAAATCTGAAAAGCTAATGCAAAAACAATATATACAATATGTACAGTTGAAGTCAGAATTATTAGCCCCCCTGAATTATTAACCCCCCTGTTTATTTTTTCCCCAACTTCTGCTTAACAGAGAGAAGATTTTTTTCAACACATTTCTAAGTAGGGATGCCATGATCGATCGGCCAGAAATCGGTATCGCCCGATAATCACATTTTATGATTCGATCGGTACTCGCCAATCTGGCCGATCTCATGAACTGATCACAGGTGTCTGTTTACAAGTTTATATGCAGAGGAACTAGACATGCTAGTTAGAGAGCAAAATATTGGAATGGTCTTAGACCTTTTTACATATATAAGAACTGAGAGTTCTGTGTTTTTGACATTTTTACAAGTTCCTAAAACCTGGCTGAAATGCAATTAAAAACGTAAAAAAAAATGTTTTAATTGAATATTTCATAATTTACCTTTTTGTAATATACTTACTGCAATAAAAATATATATATATTTATAGATGTGCAATTTAACATCTTATGCATCAAATATGCACTTTTTCTTGATTGAGACATGTCGAATTCTTCTTCCATCATTTGCAATATTTCCAAATTGCTTTGTTAGTTGTTTTTCTTACCATTTTTTGTATCTGTTTTATCTATTATTTTCTGTAAAGTTGCTTCTGACCATGACATGTCCACACTAAATGGTTATAAGAGACATGCTTGAGGGATTATATGCAACATTCTTCATTTATTCTCTGAGGTGTAAGGCAAGATCTCCACTTAATTATCATCCTTAGGGGGAAAATGTGCTTCTTGTATTATAAAGCTTGAAGCATCAGAATCGGTACTCAGTATAGGCCGATCACCATCACAAAGAATCGGTACTTGGTATCGGCTGCAAAAATCCTGATCGGAGCATCCCTATTTCTAAGCATAATAGTTTTAATAACTCATTTCTAATAACTGATTTATTTTATCTTTGTCATGATGACAGTAAATAATATTTGACTAGATATTTTTCAAGACACTTCTATACAGCTTAAAGTGACATTTAAAGGCTTAACTAGGTTAATTAGGTTTACTAGGCAGGTTAGGGTAATTAGGGAAGTTATTGTATAACGATGGTTTGTTCTGTAGACTATCGAAAAAAAATAGCTTAAAGGGGCTAATAATTTTGTCCTTAAAATGGTGTTTAAAAAATTAAAAACTGCTTTTATTTTAGCCCAAATAAAACAAATAAGACTTTCTCCAGAAGAAAAAATATTATCAGACATACTGTGAAAATTTCCTTGCTCTGTTAAACATAATTTGGGAAACATTTAAAAAAGAAAAAAATGTCAAAGGGGGGCTAATAATTCTGACTTCAACTGTATAAATAAACAATAATATAATAATATATTTATATTGATTAACGCTGAAAAAACAAATAAAGTAGATGCTGCACTTGAAAAAATAGTATTAATGTCAAATGATGACAGAAATGACACAAAAAGCAATGTTACCTTTAAGTTACATGGTGAAGCAAATTTGATTTAATTCCATATTTTAAATCTTAATGCGATATATTTTTTATCCACATCCATATCACTCTGCAGCCCAAGACTAGTTACTTACTGAAGCTAAGCAGGGCTGAGCCTGGTCAGTACCTGGATGGGTGACCACATGGGAAAACTAGGTTACTGTTGGAAGTGGTGTTATTGAGGCCAGCAGGGGGCATTCAACCTGCAGTCTGCGTGAGTCCTAATGCTCCAGTATAGTGAAGGGGATACTATACTGTCAGTGAGTGGCGTCTTTCGAATAAGACGTTAAACTGAGGTCCTGACCCTGATGTGGTCATTAAAAATCCCATGGCAGTTCTCGTAAAGAGTAGGGGTGTAACCCCAGTGTCCTGGCCAAATTCCCTTCATCGGCCCTTACTGATCATAGTCTCCCAATCATCCTCATCCACCGAATTGGCTTATTATCTTTCAGCTCCACCTATAGCTGGTGTGTGCTGAGCACACTGGCGCCATTGTCCTGTGGCTGCTGTCGCATCATCCAAGTGAATGCTGTACACTGGTGGTGGTGTGGAGATACCCCACTCATGATTGTGAAGCACTTTGGGTGTATGGTCATACACAATATATGCGCTATATAAATACACATATTAAATTACATATTTTTTAATA
Organism: Danio kyathit; assembly: GCA_903798195.1. Classification (NCBI taxonomy): domain Eukaryota; kingdom Metazoa; phylum Chordata; class Actinopteri; order Cypriniformes; family Danionidae; genus Danio; species Danio kyathit. Next base: position 29,005,529 of record LR812523.1, read on the forward strand.
GGATATAAACTACATTTTTTTCTTATTTTTCACTTATTGGACAGATTTTAATTTCTTCAATTATTCTGTTTCTAAATTCTGCTTCTGATGCATTGCTAAAACAGTCTGAATGAATAATTCAATGAGTCACTAATAAAAAAGCAAGTTTGTTTGTTTGCAAGTTAATGATTTAATATACTAAACAATTCTTGTTCCAAGTGTGCCTGACAAGACTTTTACTATTGCGATATGGAATAACATTTTAGTGTGTGTCTTGTGTAAATGATGTATAAGTACATGATAGTTTTGATTCATTTTGATTGAGCAGTGTTTAGAGGAGAAGCTGTGATTGTATTACATGGGTAGTTGCGTCTGAAGCAAGCCTGCGCTGTGATCATCCATTCTGCCCGTGTCTCGCAGAAGATGGCAATGGTTTGACGTGGCTTTTGACCCAGAGCTGCCAGACCGCTGCCAAAAGACTGCACTGCTTGGTCGACGGCTTCATAGGTCATCCAGCTGTAGTTCCCCAAGACCAGCTAGAAACAAATACACATACTCCAAATCAGCTGTTGGCAACAGCTTTCAGGGTGACCATATGTCTGTTTGGTCAGTGAGGTCAGTTTTTTTAAATACCATGTCTCCATACCTACTGTGGAGTTGTGTGCCAGATGCTCATTTGTTGATTGCATTTGTTGAAGCTCATGCCCTTCTTCTAATATCATCATTCTTTTATATTGCGCAAAAAAAAGTACCAAACAGAATCTTAAGACAACAACTTTTCTCTCACTATACTGATTCAGTATTCAAGTCTATAGACATAGTCATAGTCATAGACCTGACCCCCATAATGATAGTCTCTTATTTTATTACTGAATGAATAAACCATTAAGAACAAATCAGTTGAATGAAAGAATTAATAAATGACTCATAAAAGTTGCCAGTTCCCAGAGTCGGGTTAAAACCCAACTAAAAAGAACGAATAATAGTCAATTTAATTAGCCAATCTCAACCACGAGATGTTTTAATTTTTCTATATTTTTAAGCTTTACACAAATAATTTGACATTTTTATGTGCATGTTTAATTATTTATTATGGTTTTTTATTCTAATGTAAAATTACATTTTTAATTTTATTAAAATTTAAGTTTGGAACATTTCTCCCTCTTTCAGTGGTACTAACTTGGCCAGATATTCATCCCAGTAATCAATGCATATTAGTAAAAGGATATTTTTACACTTTAACTTCCCTACAGATACATTATATGAATGGCATTTCCAAAATAGCCATTGTGCAGAAAAAAATACAACTCTGGCAACATTATGTTTTGCCAGTTTAAATTTCATGTTTAATTTCAGATTTTTTTTCTTCATAGTTCTATATTCAATATTTTTCAATTTAAAATATTTTTAATTTAAAACATTAATTTCATAACTTTATTAATAAAATACATTAATCTCTGAGCAGTACATTAGTTCACTGGGAACGAGCCTAAAACGTTTTTGTTAAAATATTTTGTAATTAAATTAATTAAATAAATATAAGATTCTACGTTACATGCATGATGATTAGAAAGATGAAAAGTTTTTAAAAATGCTGCAAATATAAACCCTTTTACCAAACAAATACAAACAAAAATCTGTTGTTGCTTACAGTTTTTAGAGCAATGGTAGCAAACTCAATTCCTTGAGGGCCGCAGCTCTGCAAAGTTCAGCTCCAACCACCTCAATCTCACACCTGCTTAATAGTCTCTAGTAGTCTTGAACAACTTATTTATTTGGATCAGCTCTGTTTGATTAGGCTTGGAGCAAAACTGTGCAGAGCTGTGGCCCTTCAGGAATCCTCCAGGAAACCTATGTTTTACAGTGTTTTATCCTATATTTGCCTTCATTTTTGGTCCACTTTCCTGACTGTGGTAATCTTATACAATTAACCCAATACTGAAACTCATTCAGTGAATGAATTTACCTTTTTGAAGATCTTCCCATTGGGTTGTTTTTCTTCTTCTTCGCTAAGCACCTCTCTGGTGCCCAAACAGGGAGCCTGATTGAATCTCTTCACAGCATGTACAAAAAGTTTGTCCAGAGTGTCCACTCCTTCAAATCCCTGCGTAGCCAGTGCATCGATGCTTTCTATCGCCCGATACGGCCCTTCTGGACGTCCACTTATACTCCTCGCTCTCTCACACTGAGGCAACATGACCTGCACACACAACACACACAGACCAACATATTTCCATATGATCAATCATCAATCATCAAGGACGGAAATAGTAAAAACACATGATCAGGAACCTCAATCCTCTCTTTGTGTCCAGAATTAGAGCAGTAACCCCTGTGGGTGACTGAGAAGACACTGAAAAAACTGTTTTCTATTGGTTAGACAAGAAGTAATTGTCTAAAAGAGGAAAACAGGAAGAGTAAGAAGATTTAGATGCATGTGCGTGTGATTGAATGGCTGATTTAGCAAGTACTTCACCACAAACCAACTGCTAACACTCAAAAAACCCTTAGGAAGCATCAAGAAACATCCGTGTTTGTAGAGTGCACTATCAGACTAAATATTTATTCTGAGCAACACAGATACACACATACATCAGATCAAACACAAAGCGGATGTGTAGGTTGTTTGCGTGGCAAAAAAAATCAAGAATTTAAATGAAGAGGTTAAATAATGGTTTAAAGTTTTTTGTACAGTTGATATCAGAATTATTAAACAAAATTATTAATTAATTTTTTTTTTTTTATATTTCCCAAATTACGTTTAAAAGAGCAAGGAAATTTTCACAGTATGTCTGATAATATTTATTTCTTCTGGAGAAAGTTTTATTTGTTTTAGTTCAGCTAGGATAAAAGCAGTTTTTAATTTTTTAAAACCCATTTTAAGGTCAATATTATTAGCCTCTTTAAGCTATATTTTTTTTCGATAGTCTACAGAACAAACTATCATTATACAATAACTTGCCTAACTATCCTAACCTGCCTGGTTAACCTAATTAACCTAGTTAAGCCTTAAAATGTCACTTTAAGCTGTATAGAAGTGTCTTGAAAAATATCTAGTAAAATATTATTTATTGTCATCATGACAAAGATGAAATAAATTAGTTATTAGAAAGGAGATATTAAAACTATTACGTTTAGAAATGTGTTGAAAAAATCTTCGCTCTGTTAAACAGAAATTGGGGAAAAAATAAAGGGGGGGGGGGTAATAATTCAGGGGATTTAATTATTCTGACTTCAACTGTAGTTAAGACTGAAAAAGCCACCTAAACTTGTTTCAGAAGCACAAGTTCAATTATTCTAATGATTGCTTGGCTGTGAATGATCAGATTACTATTATTAAGACCACCGTTTCAAACTGATGACATCATAGTTTAAGGAGGGATTCGAGCAATTGCACGTTCAGGAAGTCAGATGTTGACCCACTTAAACATGTGGAAAAACTGTCTAAAACACTGAGGCATCTGTCAAGCAAACTCGCATCCTGTGTGGAGAAATCACATTTTTCTAACGTGAAAAGGTAGATGAATCAGAAAATTACGTCATCAGGTTGTCTGGTCTGTTTTTGAGCAATATATGATACCATACAAAAATTAGGGCTTGGTAGATTTTTTTTTCAATAGTATTTTTGAAAGAAAATTGTTACTCTGCAAACAGCAAACCTTTTTAGATTGAACACTTGCTGAAGAAAAATGCATCAAAATTTAAACTTTTTTTCAACATTGACAATAATAACTAATGTTTCTTGATCTTTTTGATCTTGAATGTTTCTAAATCTGTGTGAATGACTTCTGAAGGACATTTAAGACTACTGAATGTATGGCTGAAAGTTTGGAAAAAGAAAAAGTACGGATACTGAAAGATCAGATTTTTTTTTACATAACAGGAATAAATTATTCTTTTTTGAAATACACAGAAACACTGAAAACATAAGAGACTTCTTGAACCCCAAACCAGAACAGAATGATAAATGTTTTTAAATAGCCACATCTAACAGTAGTATTTTATTTAAATAGACAATTTTAGCATCAGTTAAATAATTTAACATTAACAATAACAACACTTCTACAGCATCCATCTTTAAGCTCATCTATAAAAAGCAAATATTTGTTACTGTTTACATGTGTTAACATGCTAATGAACAGTAACATGACACATTTAAATGTTAACAGAGAATAATAAACAGTGTGAACATTCAGGACACCTCTCACAGTGTTGACTAGAAATCAAAACTAGTTTATTTGTACGTACAATGAATGTAACTTTTGACAAAGATAAACTGTCTTATCTGTATTTTTTATTTCATTATATGCATAATACATACTATGTTTATGAAGGAGCTATTAAACTTCAAATATAAAACACGTGACAGATTTGGTAAAGTAATAACTGATCAACCAAAAGTATTAGGTAAAAATAAGAAATATGACTTAACATACACAAGAGTTTTAGTTATTTCCGATCCATAGATCAAGACAAACTCTCACATACACAAACCTTTCTTTTTCCAGTAATACCTACAACTGCTTAGACATGCAGTAGACATGGTGTTTACAGTAAACACTTCATGTCTCTCTAAACACATCTTCGCTGCAGATAAACAGCATTAAAACCAAAAAAGAAAGCATCTTCATTTAGTCAAACTTCATACTCAAGGCAAAAGACTAAAAGAAGCTGAATTCCTACCTACAAATAAACAGAGCACAACAGTTCTTCTTCTCCTTCTTCAGACAGACGGCCAACAACTGCAACAAGAGGTCCAGGCTTCCCTTTTCTCACTCTCTCTCTCTCTTTCTGTGTCTCTTTTGGCTGATTGGTTGTATTTCGTAGCCGCAATTCCAGTAAGCCTCGTTTTGGGCCCACCCGCCAGAATGAGCCAATCAGAAGGCAGCGCTGAGGAGGAACTTCTGAGATTTCGTCGTGAGTTTTCAGAGGGAATATATCAGACTGGAGGTGTTTCCTTTACACGCGCAGTCTTGCCAAACAGTTTTTCCTTTAGCTCACTTACACAATGTGACACGTCAGAGCTAAGAACTTTTACAGACATTAAAGGACACATAGTTCAGTAAGTCAAACACTCCATCTGTTGATTCACATTTATTGTGTGAAGAAAAAACATAGAATAGGCATGTGAATAATGACTTTAGGGTCATTGGTCATGGGCCAGACAGCTGCCAACAGAACAGGTCTGACAAGAACATGTGCACAAGTGTAGGGTTTCACAAATGTCGTCCATATAAAAAACATCATGGAGCTCCATGTGGGTTTCTAACACTTGTCTTCAATGAACTGTTGACTCAAAAATGAAACCTATCCTTCATTTGACTCACCTTCAGGACAACCTAAGTGAATTCCTCTTTCAGGGGTTTTATTAAAAATACCCTGTCTGCTTCCAAGGGCAATGAATAATGCATGAGTTCTGGAAAAAAAGTTATCCTTACAATTATTGTGGGTTAATGAATGTCTTCTGAAGCTAAAAGAAGAAATATCCACTTAAAAACCTCAATAGCTGCAGCTGCAACACACCTTCTCGAAGGAAACAAAGTTTTTTTTTTTTTTTGCAATAGTGCCATCGAGGATCCATTTTAGGTTCCACAAAAAGTCTTTCCTTGATTTTATAAGTACTTAAAACCAGTGTTGTGGGGTAACACATTACAAGTAATGCAAGATACGTAATAATATTACTTTTGTAAGTGACTAACGAGTAAAGTAACACATTACTTTAAAAAATTAAATAGTAATATTTGAGTTACTCTTTTAAAAATGTAACTCAAGTTACTTATAATAATTAATATGCTTTTAAAAAATAAATTAATAAAGGGACTAAGCTGACAAGAAAATGAATGAAATAAAAATTAATTGCTGAATTAAAATAATAATAGTAATAATATTAAATCACACTAAAACCAAGATTACATTTCTGTGATGGTAGTATTCTCATTAGTTTGAACACATGGAAGAAAAGGGGATTATAGTCTCAATGGACAGGGATTTACTGCACTAATAAGACAAAAATACAAAAGTAGCAAACACATTTCTTTCAACTTTCACTAAACTGTATATACGGGACGTACAGCATCAGGACATTCTCAGAAGGTAACATTATTCAAATTTTTTAAATTTGTGTTTTTTAAGGTAAATAAAGGTGTAGGTTATACAGTGTCGTTAAATGCAGAGCTCCTCTATTTAAAAAAAAAAAAGAAAAATACCCTGCAAGTTCTGAAAGAGATCAAGCCTCACGCATGAAAAAAGTAACTCAAAAGTCATTACTTTCCATAAAAAGTAACCAAGTAACACAACTAGTTACATTTCTGGGGAAGTAACTCAATATTGTAATGCATTACTTTCTAAAGTAACTTTCCCCAACACTTAAAACCCCTTATTTATGTGGAGAACATTTCTAATATAAAAAAAAAACTTTAGTGGAAATAAAAGGCTCCATGGATGTCAAAGGGTCCTTATGGAACCATTGTTCCCTTATTTTATTTTTAACAGTTCTGGGGGTCCCATGAAGAACCTTGAACCTGTTCAATCCACAATACTGTATGTGTTGTCTACTTGTTGTCTTTAGAAGGTTATTCACACTAAGCTCTTTCAAGACCTTTGACTCAAAGGTTCTTTGGGAAAATAAAAATGGCTCTTATATAAAATTGATGCATTTAATTTTGGAATCTTTATTGGAAGAAAAGGTGAAAATGATGAATGTCGAAAGAAAACAGAACTAGAAGTTGAAAATGAGTTTAAGTGTATCTTTAGGTTTTTAGATAGGCACAAATGAAACATTTTAAGATGGATACTAATACAGAATCTACAGTGCTGTCAAAGCAATTCACTTCTGATTGTAACACTCCAAAGACAGGTCATAAATTCCCAGCTGCATCTACGCCGATGCCATACATCTAAACTCTCGTGAATTTAGGTAATTTAGGTAATGTTTATGAAGTTTTAATATGACTATTTTTCTTACAAACCCCCATCAATTCATTCGTTCTCCTTCGTCTTGATCCCTTTATTCATCAGGGGTCGCCACAGGAGAATGAATCGCCAACTTATCCAGCATGTTTTACACAGCGGATGCCCCTCCAGCTGCAACCCATCACTGGGAAACATCTATACACACTCATTCACACACATAAACTGCGGCCAATTTAGTTTATTCAATTCACCTATATTTCTCAGTACTGGATTGCAGGTGGAAGGGCATTCGCTGCTTAAAACATGTGCTGCATGAGTTGGCGGTTCATTCTGCTGTGGTGACCCCGGATAATTAATAGGGGCTAAGCGGAAAAGAAAACGAATGAATGAATTCACCTATAATGCATGTTTTTGGACTGTGGGGGAAACCGGAGCACCCGGAGGAAACCCACGTGAACAGGGAGAACATGCAAATACAGAAATGCCAACTGCCCAGCTGAGACTCAAATCAGCGACCTTCCTGCTGTGAGGCGACAGTGCTAACCCACATCAATTCACTTCAAAAGGAATGAATTTACACACTCGTGTTTTTTGGAGCATTAAAAGAACTCAGGCACTATTCCTAAGCTAGAAAGAGCCAAGATATCAATTAATATAACACCGTATTCATATGAACAATAAAAGGCATATACACCTAGAATAGCTTGAGTGTGAGTAAAGGGGATGATTCTCATTTTAGAGTAAACTATTCCTTTGAGCATTTCCTACCACAAGCCATTTTAAAGCAGTTACTAGCTGTTGGCTTTCTATCAGGACAGCTTAACACATCCTTCACAGCTGGTTTTCTTTCTAAGTAAATGGTTGGGGCTACTAATAGACGATATAATCACACAAGTCTTTGAAAAACGTATTGAGGGTAAACAGAAGAGAACTGGCTCCCTTTTCTGGCCTCGGTTCCACACTTGGTATATTAAGGGAGTTTTTCTGTGAACCTGTTGACCATAACTTGCTCATTGGGGGCATGTCGCTTTGTATGATTGCTTTGATACAATCACTATTGTTAAACGTCCTAAATAAATAAAACTGACTTGAATGGAGAGTATAAAGCATGCTGGAAATGACAGCTCAAATTACAGACAGGGGCATAATTGAAAGCCCTTGTGAAAGAATGCATGTCAGGTTGGACGCTGTTCAATTTCTCAAGCCAGCTCTGCTTTTATGAAAGGAGAGGACAGAAACAATACTCTATAACCTAAAGCAACAAAAGAGCACACATGAATGGTTTTTAATTAATGTCATACTTAGGACGAACAGGGACCATGGTCATTCAGAGTAATATTATGGACACAAAAAATACACAGTAAAAGTACATGTAAATAAAGCACATGTAAGTACAGTAGCAGTTTTTTTAATTCCATTTATTAATACCATTTCCAATTCAACTAATTAACGGCAGAACAGAAAGACCAGATTTTATAAAGAAGCACACATATTTACTAAAGAGGAAAAAAAAAGTTCTTAAAAATGGCTGAAATACAACTCCAACACGGGACATCTTTTATTTAACATATTTCTCCATGAATTTCTTGTGGAATTCAGAGCGCAGGGTGTCGTTAACAAAGCGCTTCTCTTTTCGAGATTCATCCACTCCTTTAGCACAGTTCTTAAACACAACGTCATCATCCCACCTGCCAAACATAAAAAATGTGAATGTTTATATGTTACTGAAAGGAGTCTGTTTAAGCTATATTAGGGGAAAAAGCACTTTGGATACTTAGATTATAACTGCACTTTACTTTCAAATGATCATATCAAGCTTTCTTCAGTGCTGAACCATAAAGTCACACCAAAGGGACCTTTTTTGTTTTATACCAGTAAGCACCGTTTCTGAACTCCTTCAAACATCTCACTTCTAAGCCTTTTAACACAATGGACACATGCAACATTACATAAACTAGTATTTTGTGTGTTTTAACAAAGCTGTGTGTAGTTGACAGCGGACATAGAAAATAAACAGTGTAAAAGTTTAAAATCAAGAGTTTAAACTGACAAGGCTGGACTGACACGTTCATTTTTTTTTTCCTTGTATATGTTATGCAGGATTCTGATTTGAAATGTCAGCATCAGAGTTGACTGATTATTGACATTATTTGCTACCGTTTTTCAATGATGTATGACTTGCATTGACAGGTGAAAACCTGATCTACTCGTTTACACAAAATGCAAATACATGCATCTGATTCGCATAGAATTTATTTTCACACATGAAAACAAACCGATCAAAGTACAGAGGTCACTCGTTATTCGCAGGAGTTGCGTTCTTAAAATAACCCACAATAGGTAAAATCCACAAAGTAATCCACTTTACTTTTTTTTTTTTTACAATTATTAAAGATGTTTTAAGGCTGTAAAACCCATCACTACACACTTTTTACACTTTTTTCTCCTGTTTAGCAGTGCAATATGTAGGTTTGACACCCAGTGATTGAACTAGGTATTACATTCCTGGATCAAAACAAACGCAAGTGCAGGTTGCCAGATTGACGACCAACAGGAGCGAGTCTGACGATTGAGCCTAGATGTTTTATATATAAGCAACGGCACCTGACAGAGAAATATTTTCCATATTAAAGGTAGTTTTTGTCCTAACCAAAACCTCGAATTGATATATTATAAATGGCTTCTATTGGCTACTCTTGCAGCAGAACAACAGAAAACTGACAATGATCACCTCAGATACAGCTCATGTGCTTTATTCAGTGTTAAATGCTCATATTGTGAGTTTAAATGCCATTTATTGCCATATACTGAAAGCAGCAGCAGATAGTTGACCTCAGATCTTAAAAATAAACCAACACATATCAGTGATTCAGAATGTACATTTAATAGTGTTAATGAGGTTTAATATGTATTAATTAGACTATAAACCTTACCATTTCATGAGTCAGTGCACATTCTGTGCTTCTGAATGGCTGCGTTTAAATTTCTGTCGTGTTTCTTCTGGTACAAACAGCCAAATTGCTTATCACTGCAAATCTCGTCTTGTAGCGCGTTGACACTGGGTTACAATGTAACCTGCTCACCTAATGTTTACGCTCGTAATATTTATATTATTTTTTATTTGCACCTCATGTGGAACTGATTCTGCGTCTCATTTCGGAGTCTGCTACTGTCCACCAGAGGTCGCATTTCAGTCACGGACGCATGCTTTGAGCCATTCTGAATGAATGAAATACTGAGTTTTCCACCAAAGCAACAAAGAGTGCTCAAATATAATTGGCTAAACTGGCATTGGGTGGGTTAAAAGAACCAAAACAAAGAGAGCCTTTCAGCACGTAACTCGCATTTTTAAAGCAGAATATCTGACTTCAGCATTGCTTTTCAGATGAACAAGTATGTTCACTCAGCATGTTTCTCAAACATCTGCAAACATATTATGGTATTTTTATGCTTTAGAAGAGTCAAAAACTTACATACAGCACCTTCACACACTCTCAAAGTTCTAACCTTCATAGAAAAATAAGTCCAGTATTACAGAATGAAACCAAAGATCGAAACCTGTTGTCAGGTGCAAACATTTGTCACTGTCAGAAAAGGTTCATAAAGCTTTTTAGCTTTTGTGCAGATAATGTTGGCATCCGGAGTAATGCTCTTTTTTCCTGCAGTCACTGACTTGTGGTGTCGGAGTGCATACTCCTATACAATTCTACAATGCATGGCGCAGCGCATTCAGTGTGTCACCCCCTTTACAATGGTCTTGCTGTGGACAGTTACAACCCATCTTTTGTATCTTTGTTGGAACACTGCTAGCGATTGACAATTTATGTTAATTTGGCAAACTGAACGCATTCTGAACTGCACAGGAGACATGGAAGAGATTGATTAACAATGGTCTACAGCCAATCAGGACGCAGAACACAATGCGATGTAAAAAAATAAAACAAAAAGGCACGTCAAATTGCACTAAAAATCTGCGAAACTGCAAGGCCACGAAAGGTGAACAGTGTTATAGCAAGGGGCCACTGTACTTTCGCAATCATGTATTTTTTCCTGCTTGTACGTAGACCTTATCTGATCTGTGCCACATGAGAAAAAAATTAAAAATATCTTCATTTTGATTTCTGCTGATAGATTGGAACAATTGATGTCTTACTGATTCTTTATAATTGATACTGTAACTCTCTGACTAACATGCATCAATAATACGAAGTCAAACTAATAAAAAAAAAAAAATCGGAATTAGGTCACTTGAAGCATGTGGTGTAAATGTGGCCAAAGTTACCTTCTCTTCACACTGAACGCTGTCTTGGTTTGTGTTTGTTGTTGTTGTTGCTGCTGCTGCTGCTGCTGTTGCTGCTGGCCAGCCAGATTAAGCAGAGGATTCCCACTCAGAATATTCTCCATGCGTATCCTCTCTTCCTCTGCCTTCTGTTCCCTTTCCTTCACAAACACACAGACACTATTCAATAAAATGCCTAGTTGCTTTTAAGGCTAAATAAGAGCTATAACGGTGGTTATAACAAAAGATACCCTGACAAAATAATCAGGATCATCTTGATTAATCGATAATAGTCAATTAAACATTATTTGATATGACAACTATTGGTGGTAAACGATCAGTGAGGTTCACCTTCCTCTCCTGCTCCTCAGCTCGCTCCTTTTTGATCTTCTCCAGTTCGGCCAGGAGGGCGGCAGTGTCATCATCACTGTCAGAATCGGAACCAGAGTCGTCTTCATCCTACAACATACAGAAACTCATGTTTAAACTGAAGTCAAAAATCAACCTGCAACCATGTCTGAGTGTCTGTTAGAAAGTGCATGTACGTCAGTAAGAGGATCATCTGCATCCAGGTTGGCAGCAGGAATCTGATCCAGACGTGGCCGCTTGGAGGAGGAGGATGAAGAAGATGAAGAGGAGGAAGTTGTGTGTTCTAAAAGAAAATGGGATCACAATTAATGCTCAGATATTAAGATAAAGATAAAACTTTTCACATATTGCTTATCATCAAAGCTTTGCATGTTGATTAGAAATGCCTGTCTTTGTCTGATCTGAAATACTTACCTTATTTGTTTTAAAATGCTACTTTTTAGAATTTAAACTGTGATAACAAACCCACAGAATAAAATTCACCACTAGAGGGCATATATTCACAACCATCAAAGGCGCCGTTGGATGATGTTGTGATTGAGTGTGGAATTGTCAAACTTATAGTAGTATGAATCACAGTAATGCTTCATTCACACTAGCAGTGACTTTGTATCTGCTCTGGGTGATGACCTGCTGCAAATGCAGGTCTGTGCAGGTCTACAGCATGGAGAATACAACTGGCCTGAACCAGCTGAGAGAGGATTAAGTGAACTTTACTGGTGCTTCTATTGGCTGTCGCTCAAGAAAGTCGGTGTTCATTTGCATAAAGTTGACCTGGTCGCCAACGGTTGCTATCGCTCACGTAGACGGAGGTCGCTCACTCTCTGCTGAAATAAATGATCACTAGGGATGCAACGATTAATCGATTTCACTATTAACCACGATTTAATTAGTCACTATTAATTAATCGTAAAGGCTTCTCAACACCGCGTTTCTGCATATGCCAACTGTGCGCTAGTTTAAAATTCTGAGGTTGTACACCGAGGCTAATACGCATGCACACTGGAATAACTACAGCTGAGGCTATCAACTAAGGGCCGTTCACACGTTGCATCTTTTGTGCACGCAAGATCGTTATTTCTAATGGAGGCGAACACTCCATGCAAAGGGGACTACATTTGTTCTCTTTAAAAGGGAAATACTTAGCTAATATGATGCTAAGATTTATATTAGACAAAGACAATTGTTTTAATTTATACTTTTTTTTTTATTATTCATTGTTTTGTCATTTATTTTCAGTGTAAAATTATTAATTATGTTTAAAAGCCAGAAACAAAGAGAAGTCCAAAGAGAAACGGACTATCGTTTTTTTTATTTTTTATTTTGTGCTGTATTATTTGGTTACTGAGCCGCAATAAATAACACTTTAAAATTAAAAAAAAGTAATTATAAAAAAAAAAAAAAAACAATGAATGTTTTGAAATCAATGAATGCATAATAATCGTGATATAAGACTATAATCGTACAACCAAAATCTATAATCGTTGCATCCCTAATGGTCACTTGTCGCTTTGCCACTGCGAGTCGCTTGTAGTATGAATGAGGCTCAAGACTAAAAGCCGTCAAAGTTAAAAGAGAGCTAAAGCAATTGCTAATGAGAACTGAGCATGAAAAATAATTACATTTTAGGCTTCTGTTAAAATGCTGCCCTGTGGAATCTAACAAAACACATATTAATGCGGTGTTTCTCAACCACGTTCCTGGAGGCCCACCAACACTGCATGTTTTGGATGTCTCCTTTGTCACACCCATTACAGGTCTTTCACTCTCTGCTAATGAGCTGATGATCTTAATAAGGTCTAAAAATCAACAGAAGAAATAAGACCGGTGGTCTTGAGGCAAAAAGATTCCAATGGCTGCACCTACTCGTACATGCATAATATGGTCAAGTAAAACACACTTCCTCACCTCTCGCTCCTCTGTCTCTGCCCTTGACAGCAGCTCTCTCTCTCTCCTCCAGTTCGCGTCTGAAATCACGGGCTCTCACCTCCTCGGGAGCATCCTGAGTGGGCTGCCTGCAGGGACACATGAGTTAATGAAACTCTCTCTGCCTCGCAAAAATCCTATATGACTTTCACACATGGAGTAGACACATTTGAAAAAATTAATTAATTATTTTGCTAAAGAGACATCAGTTTCACCTGTATTTGATCTTAGTGTGTCCTGGCAGGTCCCTGCTGGAGTACTGTTTGGACAGAGCACTCAGGTCACCCTCTCCTTTGCCCCGTCCTCCCCGTGCGGGCTCAAACGTTGGCCTTGCTGCGGTTGTCATCTTCGGTTACCTGAAATGAATACATTATTTTAATAGTTCACCAATAACTGAAAATTCTGTCATTTACTCACACTCAAGTGATTTCAAACCTATTTGTGTGTTTATTTATTCTGTTGAACACAATAGAAGATGTTTTGAAAACCTATTACCACCGATGTCCATAGTATACATTTTTCCCACAATGGAAGTCAACGGTTACAGGTTCTCAGCTTAAAAACTAAATTTGAAACCACTAGAGCAGGGGTGAGCAAACTCGGTCCTGGAGGGCCGGTGTCCTGCACAGTTTAGCTCCAACTCTAATCAAACACACCTGCTTATAGATTTCTAGTGATCTCAAAGACACTGATTGGCATGTTGAGGTGTTTGATTAGTGCTGGAGATCAGTATCAGCCAATAATCTCATTTAATGACTCGATCGGTACTCGCTGATCTGGCCGATCTCTTGAACCGATCACAAATGTTTGTTTATGCATTTACAAGCCTAGGAAGATGCACATGCACACCTGGGTTATACATACAGCAGCTACTGCATGTATTTAGGCCTTTTTACATAAAAGAACTGAAAGTTTTGTGTTTTTGACAATTTTTCAAGTTTACTAAAACCTGTCTGGAAATATTAAATAAATAAAAAAAAAACTAAAATTATATTTTAACATGGATATTAATAATAGAATCTTGTAATATACTTATTGCAATAAACTGTAGTTATAGGCCTATTACCTTTTAGTAAGTAATGGATTTAGGTGTGCATTCTAACTTCTTATGTATCAAATATGCCTTCTTGATTGAGACATGTTGAACTCTTCTTCCATCATTTGCAATATTTCCAAATTGCTTTGTTAGTGAAAATGTTTTTACCTACTAGAGAGTGTGTAAATAGTGATTAATTTTTTATTTTGGGGTGAACAATAATCAAGTAGTCTTCAGTTAAGAGAGACAAGTTTCTAATTTTTATTTATTTCAGTTTGAATGCCATATCAACAGCATCGGCTATATTCATGCCAATACTTGTACTAAATATTCAACTTGTAATTTTGTATCATAACTATTTCTTAACCATTAAGTGTCTAATATAGCAAAAATGCAGTAGTACTTGAATAAAATTTCATGTAAACACGAGATGTTTTAGATAACAGCTGCATCTGGACATAGAAATAGGAGATTACTTTAATAGGAGATCTATTTTCTTATCAGCTTTGTTAATTTTCTTTTGGCATAAAAGTGTGTGTGCAGATCAATGCATGTATTTCTCAATCTATCGATTCCAATGGTGCATTTGCAGATTTTAACAAGGATGCCATTTAATATATTTGTTTCTGTTTCTAACGTAACTAACGTTAGCGTTTCGTTAAAACTAAATTCTAAAACGGAAGTCGGGTGCTTTTAAACGCAATTTCTTTTAAACAGAAAGATCGTAAGTATACTGTTTAATAAACGTAATGGATCACGTGTATATTGTATAACAGTTTAAACAGTTTACTTTAATGCTAACCTAACCTGTTAGTATTGTCGGGTGTTTTTGACATAACTTTGCGTTGCATTATTTTGACTCTTACCTGCAGCAGGAGGAAATAAATCCCACCGTTCGCTAAAATATATCAAGGCCAAAATCTATTGCTCCAATGCCAAAACGACTAAATAATTAACGCCAGTTTTACAGTTTCTTCGAGACTAGCTCGGCTGTTGCTGCCCCTCGCGGATATCCCATCAGCCACCGCGACACGAATACACAATCACGTGTGTGCGTGCGTACGGTAGTCGCAGAGGGACAAATATTGAAGCGAAAAGTGAGTCTTCCGCAGACCTCTTGCATAATAACTCACAACAAACCACCCTAGCAATTCGTTTAATGAATATTTATATATATATATATATATATATATATATATATATATATATATATATATATATATATATATATATATATATATATATATATATATATATATAATACAGTCAACCACAAAGAAAGATCAATGTTTATTTCTGTTGAGAGCAAAGCTAGCCTTGAATTATACTTACACCTAGCAGTGCGACTGCAACATCACCGATCAGTCATCATGACTCATTACTGCACACGGGCTTTCAACTTCAGTCAGCCAGCCCCAGGGCATCCGGTCATCCCATACAAAATTGCCGCGTTAAAGATCTGATTTCTTTAAAAAACAGCGATCTTCACTGCCTGGCTGAGATACGATATAAAGTGGTAAACGATATAAACCAAACAAGGAGCACTGCATTAAATTATATTTTTCCAGGCCATGTCTTTAAAATATGGAAATTAATATTACCCCAATATTTTCAATGAAGTTACTGCACTAACCTGCTGCTAATGAAGTTGTCGTCTTTCATCTCTTTTTATGCTTTAACAACCAAATGGATGCTCAAGTCTATTTAACTGATTTCATTTTAATTACATTACAACAGCAATGCTGTAAAAGGAACCTTATAGAATTGAACATAATGGTGAACTATTAAACAAATGTTTCTGTAAGAGAAGTAATGCTTGTAAATAAAAAAAAGTTTTATTGAGATGGATTGTTGGTGAATGTATAGGTGTCAGTGTCCAGATTGGGAAGATTAGGAAAATTAAGACCATTAAAAAAAATTAAAGCCCCACAACATAATATTTCTGTAGATTTAAGATTTTTTAACGTCTAAAAATTTGCTTTTGCTTATGATTTCACTTTTCTAAAATGGTAAGTGGCATTCAAATTAAATTATTATTCTAGTCATTATTACTATTACCATTAATAATAATAAATTTATATTAAGAGTGTTTTCTGAAGGATCAGGTGTCGGAAAATTCATCTTTAAAATCACTGGAATTAATTATAAACTACTTTTGAACAGCTATTTTATAGTGCAATAACTTTTCACAAGTTGTACTGTATTGATGAAATAAATGCAGCCTTGGTGAGCAGGAGAAGCTTATTTTAAAACATTTAAAAATCCCACTGACCCCAAACTTTTGACTGGTAGTGTGCTTTTTATATATATATATATATATATATATATATATATATATATATATATATATATATATATATATATATATATATATATATATAAACACTGTAAATTGTATTTATGTTATATTACAAGAACCCTTTTAAGTATGCTATAAACAAGTGAGGTAAAAACTATCCTGAAAGTATTCCAAGTAGTCAGAATACATGATGTAAAAATGAGTACTTTAAGAGTTACTTACTTTGGGTAAACTATAATAACAATATAATAATAATAATCTTAATCAAGTTAGAAAAATACAAAATTATTAAAGCAATGCACCTTCTGAAAGTATGCATAAGATAAGAGTTTTTAAAGGTTTTTTTTACTAGCTTTAATATTCCTGAAACGTCTGTGTTGCAGAAAAAAAAAAAAAGTACAAAAGTGTCTGACAGTAAAAAGATGAGAATGCATGGGGGACATAAAAGAGCCTCGCTCACTAAAACAGCAGTGTCTCATACAGGCCTGCAGAATTCATCTCTGAAATATCACTAATACAAAGCCAAACAAAACAGAGCAATCAGTTAATATACAAAACCACATGGTTGACCAGGCAGTAAGACATGCAGTAATACAGTCTTTCCATGATTCAGATAGATAGAGAGAGAGAGAGAGAGAGAGAGAGAGAGAGAGAGAGAGAGAGAGAGAGAGAGAGAGAAATAGAGTAAAGACATAGAAAGAGAGAGATGAACTGAGCATATATAAAACTGTTCAGCATATCCAACACATGTTCAATTCGTAATATTTCCATACATTTGTTGACAGCACCTCTGCTTCTTTCTGTCAGTTTTCAGAAACTCTGAAACATTTTGCATATGAGATCTGAGGCTGGAATCAGCCAGGGCTCCTGAAATGGCTCTATACAGTCATGTCTGTTTTGTAAATATACATGATTACTAAAACAGTCAAAGGAAAAACAAAACAATAATAACTTGAGAGATTTGCATATGTGACATCATCAGAATAATAAAACACAACACACAGATAGTGTGTGAGCGATGGAGGGTGAAGCTTCCTCACAGTAATGACACATTAGGGTAAGGGGCCGTTGCTATGGCGTGAGGTCATTGCTATGGTAACAGCAGAGAGCTGCCGCTGCGGTCAAACTTCTTGCCTTTTGAGAGAGCAGCAACCTGTTTCAACAGTTCTCGGTTCTTTGCCTGAGAAATGAACAAACACACAGTTAGTGAATAATATATACACCACCAATGAAAAGATTGGACTCAATTTTAAATGCAAATGTGTACTTTGGTTCAGCATGGATGCATTCAATTGGTGAAAATAATAATGCACTAATCTATATTTAAGCAGTACTTGCTAAAGCAAATATATGCAGTCTCCTTTTGCAGATTGTGTTTACAGTGCAGTAGATGTCTGTCATTTTAAAATCTCTGCAGATATTCCAGTGAATGATCAAGCTAATTTTCCTGTTTCTAAACAATACACAGTGCTCAGCATATACAAGTACACCCCTCACAATTCTCTTTTAAATTCATATTTTTAATAGGAAGCTCTACAATATTATATTTGTGCATATACATTAGATTAGTCAGTACTGAAGCCAAATCTGGAGCTTATCTAACAAAATAACTTATAATAACGGTTCAAAAACGAATAAACCCAAATTTATATGTTATAGAAAAATATTAAATACAAATTTAAAAAAAGAGGAAAAAATCAAGAAACGCAAAACAAAAGGAAAAATTTTGTTGAAATTTTATAGGTTGTTGTTTATATTTATTTTTTGCAATATTTAGCTTGAATTTAATTGTTTTATCTTTCAATTTCTAAAAGTTTGGTGGCTAAAATATTATTTTGAAAAATATATCGATTTAATAAATTTGTTTTGTTTAAATGCACCAAAAAGGGTAAAAGGGTAGTCAAAATCAAGATCAGTGCCTTGCTAATCACAATTAAACTGATCTATATATTAATAATTGATTCTTTTTAACACTTCAGCTATTTTTATACATACATATACACACACAATAAATACATATATATATATATGTTTATACATATGACGTGACCCTGGACATGACAGGCAACATGCTGCCTTCCCCGCCCACCTCCAAACACTAATCCAGTCAGGCACACGCTGCACTAGCTCGTAAAATGGCTAACATTAATGTAATCCTCCTAAACCAACAGCAGGTCTGGCGTTTGGGAGCACTTTGGTTTCCCTGTAAGTTATAAGGTTGATGGCAAGAGAGTGGTGGATAAAAAAAACACTATGTTGTTGGATTATCGCATAAAAGACGTGCGAATAAAGCTGCGTTTCCATCCAACGAGTCAAAGCAAACAAAACAGTCACTTCCTGATTAACTGGCGCCAAATATCAACAGTAAAAACTGAATTTGCTCTAGTAGGAGAAGCTGATTATTTTGCGTTTAAATTAAGAATTTTGCAGGATCACAAAAATTTGCGACTTCGTTGATTTTGCGTTGGATTCAGCGATCGCAAAATCTCGAAAATCTAGGGGGTCTGTTAACAGTGCGTATACAGTAGTCAAAATTTGAAGTGGATCATCCCTTTTCATCAAAGTTGTCCTAAAACTATTGAACACCCATTCTTGTCCTAAGACATTTCTGAAAAGCATTTCTGATTCACTTCGAATGTTGACTACTGTACGTCACGTTTGGTAATGGGATAGCTCGCTTGGTACCTCACCTGAGGTAAAACTAAAAAAAAAAAAAAAAAATACCAAGCACTGGGTATGGAACACAATGGCAGGCTTCAAAAACCGAAACTAAAGCATGTGTTGGATAGATTACGGTGTAAAGTGACCTGTTGCTGCTCCATGGCCTCTTTGTGCGCTTTCTCCATGTTGTTCATCTTCACCCGCATATTTGACTCCTGATACTGAAAGTCTGCCTTCAGCTCCGTCAGCTGAAACAGTAAACACAATTATGAAATGTTCTCTGCAAAACTATTCAAGGACAGAAGTCATTCATTTATCTACTGTTTTAGTTGGGTGCTGATATCATTTATGGCAATATCCCTTGTTTTATTACCAAACAAACCCTCATAGAACATTTCAAAACAAACTAAAGCCTCTGAAGAATGTTCAATGTTTTAAGTTACTTTAAGCTTCAATACAGCAAGCTCCTTCAAAGAAAGTCACAACAATCACAAACCCAACTGCACCCAAACTTTAATTATGGACTTCAAGTAACGGCTCAAGTGTGATTATCTTCTTTGGCAGCAAATGGACTGTGAAGTGGGCAGCTGATCACAAACAGCAGGAAAAGCTTAAAGAGATAATTCTAACAATGTGTTAATTGACATGTTTAGAAACCCATAAATTTCTGTGTACTATTTCGGAGAAAGTGAGTCATTCTGGAACAGCTTGCAGCATCAGGAGATGACATCACAAATTACCTTCCTGTCTTTCTCAAGGATGGTCTGGTCTCTCTGCTGGAGCATGCGCTTAAGTGACATCACTTCCTCTTTCAGCTGGCTAATCAAGATGAAGTTATCCGTGCCTCCAGAATCCATTGATTGAGTGATTGAACTACTGGAGGGAAAGAAAGAGAAATGGCTTTAGCATTAAAAAGCAATGCGTCAACAGATTCTCACTGAGAGACTGACAAACACAGTGAACAGTAATTACCTGTCTCCATTGGATGGCTTTGTTTCTAGTTTGGGTTTTTTCTTTGGCGTTTCCTTTTGAATGCTATACAAGAGAACCGAATTACAGTCAATCTATCTATAAAACACACACACAAAACAAAGTAAAAGAGATGAATCCCACCTCTGCTTCCACAATCCCTGATCCTGCTCTGGACTTAAGTTTCCACTTATTCTGTAAAACACAAACAGAACAACAACATTTTTATTAGGACTTCCATTAAACAATTGCGTCATTATGTAATTAATCATAGAATTAAATTGTAATTAACTTATGTTCTGTGGTATTTTATCATCTGTACTCACTTGTGGTGTGAACTTCCGTGTCTGTGGTGGTGCTGATGATGATGATGGTGTCTCTGATGCTCCTTCTCACTGAGGGAAGAAGAGTTGGAGTGGGAAGAGCCGAGGCCTTTCCGTTGCTCTTTCGTTTTTTGAAGAACGCGACGATACGACAATGTGCATAGCCAACACAAGAGTTTCCCATCCACCTGCAGAACGAGTAAACAGACATCTTTAGTTAGCAAGAGTGTGTAGAATCATTTTCACGTTCTTTAAATACTACGGGGCTGTTGAAGGCACAATCCTGATTGGCTGATGAACAATATTGAGGGAAAGTACAAGTACATATCACTACGCTGAATGACTTCAGATATTTCTCAGCCTACAACAGTCAAAGTTTTAAACTAAACAAATGGCTCTGGATTAGGCATGGGATGATAACCATTTTCAAGGAATTGTGTTTTAAAACCGCCAACATTTTCTTTAATACCGTTCCTAAGGTAGGAGTAAAAAATTTTATTTACATTTTTTTTGGACGACAGTATCTCCAGCAGAAAATATATCCAAATATCCCATTTAAAATTGTGAAGAAATCTGTGTTTTTGAAGCAAATGATGACAGAAGAAGTTTTTTTATTCAGCCTGACATGTTTACTGTTCCAAAATATAATAAATCTTTCGGAAAATAAAATATATTGTTTTCAAAGGGGAAGGGGAGTTTTTGTTTTTTTACCCAGACATTTTATTTATATATATTTATTTATTAGTAAGTAAGTAAGTAAGTGTATATATATATATATATATATATATATATATATATATATATATATATATATATATATATATATATATATATATATATATATATATATATATATCCTATTCTGGATAAGATGATTAAGGGAAATAGTCACACAAATATAGGTTATTCTGTCAAAAAAAACAAAACAAAAAAAACACTGCTCTTCACTAGGGGTGGGAGGAAAAAAAAAAAAAAAACATTGATGGACTGTGATTCTCTCTCAAAGGATTCTGATTAAATTCTCAAAAGTTCTCAAATTAGTTTGTGATGATATGGGACTGTGCAGGTGTGAGCTAGAAACAGAATAATAAGCACCGTCAGGCACATGCGTACACTGCCGAATTCAGTTCACTTGGAATAAAGATGGACCAACTTAAAACGCATTGCGTCATATTCCTGCCAGATCAAATTGGATTGTGATTACCAGAATCAGAAAGGACATTTTCCCAAGATGGTCATCATCATCTTGAATCCTTGGAACAGTTTAATAATTGGATAAAAAAATAAAAAATAAATTATATATATATATATATATATATATATATATTATATATATATAATATATATATATATATATATATATATATATAAATGCCTGTATATTTATATGTATTTATGTATATATTATATAATCTTTGCATCAAATTACACAAAAACAAATTACCACATGTGTGAGGCATTTCTAATAGAGCATACATGGACAGGAGAGTAAATTTGATGTTGCATTATCTGTCTCACACAATTCTTTTCCTTCTTCTGAAAGTCTTAATGACACCATCATGGAGTTTTTCTTTTAATATTTCAGCAAAAAGGATTGTAAAAAGAAAAAAATTCTTGTACTCTCCCATTTACTGCGCTCCAAGTTTACCCAACTATGATGACTTCCGCTACTGAGAAACCCGGAAATGTCACCTCTAAATGGAAAAAAAAATGTTTTGAGAACATCTTAAAATTTTCATGGCAAAAAAAATAGTTATATGGTATAAAGTTAGTCTAAATGCAGTCGTTGGCTCTAATTCAAGGTTAATGGTAAGCATAACGGCAATATGGTTGGAATATTTTCAAGGTGAAGTGAATTTCTGTACCACCACCACCAGTATAATCAAGTAGATTTGTAAAAATAATATTTTTAAACCGGTCAACCTTCAAAAAAGAAAGAAAAAAAAAAGCCTTAAAAGACATAAACACCAAATGTTTCCACATCATGAAGAACGCAATAATGGCTGAAAAAGCTGTTAACATTGGTGGGAGCAGTGGGCTTTAATGATTCATCTGTTTTTGTGCATAAACAACAGCATTTGTCTAGTATTTAATGACAGCTCTGATAAACTCCTGCTTTCAGTTGTGCTGAAATCTGGAGACAGTGATTCTTCAATCTGTCAGAGAGTGATGAATCACATCACACACAAACACATGCAGAGTGAGAGAACACAGCCAGAGAGTGTGGAGGAGTAATACCAATGAATAAGAATGTGCATGCATGATTGGTCACCTTTCTCCTTCCTTCATCCTTCCTGTCGAAGGCACACTGCTGCTTGCACTGCTCGCAGGTTTGTGGAGGGCCGTACTTTTCTCAGAGTTGGTGCAGCGCTGACATTTGGTCCCAATGAATGCAGCAATGATGTTACAGTACTGACATGGCTTCGGCTGGCAAAAGAGAAGATGATGTTAGCACACACATCTGTGGGGTTTACAGTTTGTTAAACGTGATGTGAACTTACCGTTCCAAACTGTTTGACATTCTGTGCGCATTTCTTACAGATGGTGTTGGTTTTGCTGAAAGAAAGAAAAGATTTTGCATTAGTGCAGGCAACATTATCAAGAATAAATTATCAACATTATTTAGAATTAAATCAGACATAATAAACTTTTGATTGGAATATAACTTTTCCCCCCCAAAAAAATAAAATAAAATAAAATAACTTATGAATTACTTTTTGTCCAGGGCGGTTTTGCAGGTGTGACTGAGACTCATTCAACTCCTTTTTTATGTGAATCAGTACTGAAAAGTCTGCTCATAACATGCCAATTTGGACTTTTGTTGTTGTCGTTGTTGTTAAATTGCTATTTTTAAAATGTATAGATGCTTGATTAGAAGATATGACAAGCAATAATGTTAGTTTGACAAGCATTTATAGTTGCCGTATCCTTCAATGCACTGATTGACAATGTCTGCTCAAAGCTAATAGACAATTAGTGTAATAAAGACATTTTTATTAAATAATGTGCATTTGTATTCATTATTTTAGTGAAGTATTAAAGATTACATGCTTTACTTTTTTATAAATATCTGCTTAAACTAGTTTCTACTCAGTGGTTAACTTTTTCTACTTTACAATCTCTCCACTTTTCAGTCCTATTTTACTCCAAGGCAATGCAAAAATAAAAGTGCGAGCTTGATGGTTTTTTTGTGTGTCAAAATGTCTTTTTTTCCCCAAACTAAAATATTTTCAATTTAATATGTTAGGAGGTAGATTTACTGATAATACACAAATGCTCATCGATAATATTGACATTAATAATGTAATGATACTAGGCATGGGATGATAACCGGTTTCAAATTGTACCGCGGTTTGGAAAAGTCAAGGTTTTAATACCACTAAAATGTTCTGCTACACCGTTCCTCAGATATATGTACAGTTTTTAATGTTTTTTATGTGTTGTAAAGAAACCTGTTTTTGAAACTAATGAAAAGAGCAGAAGCAAATGATTTATTTGAATTGTTCAGCCTGACATGTTTACTGTTGCAAAATATTATAAATGCTTCTTAAAATAAAGTATATTGTGTTCAATTTTTGTTTTGTTTTACCCAGACATTTAAAAAGAATGTATTTTAGAGCATTAATCACACTACCGTGATACTGTGAAACCTGGGTATTTTTATTCAAGATTATCATACCATCAGCAACTTATACCGGCCCATTTCTAAATGATACTGGGCTTGTTTTTGAAGCTGTGGTAGCACATTTGTTTTCTAAGAGTTAACAACAATTTTTCATTTCATCGAGATCAGGTGTCAAAGTGTGAACATGAAGTGCTCTGTAAAAGACACTGAAGTGTAATTCTAATCAAAAACAGCATTTGTCAGTCCAGTGACATTTATACCTACTGTGTAAAACAATTTATTTTATTATTTTACATTAAGCATTTAGCACATGCTTTTAACCAAAGCAACTCACACTGGTCAGTATACACCTGGACCAGTGGGCTGCCAGGGAGCAGTTGGTGGTTCGGTGTCTAGCTCAATGGAACCAATTCAGTCTATTGGATGGTGAAAGCATTTGTTATTCTCTCCCAACACTCAATTCAATTGAAGTTTATTTCTATAGCACTTTTCACAATAATCATCGTTTCAAAGCAACTTTACAAAAAGTGCACATTATTGCACTACAATCAAACTCCGAAAAGTTAAGGTTATTAGTTACAATGATTTTATTAGTTAATAATAACTAGTAACTATTAGCTTTTAACAGTTAAAGTTATTATATCTAAACAGTTTGCCTGCAGTTATATAGTATATAGGCGATGTCTATGTGTACATTCAATGAAGTGTATTTGTGTATTAGGTCTATGCATTTTAACACCTACAATCCCTGCCAGTGCTGAGACTCAAACCTGCGACCTTTGGATTACAAGTCCAACTCCCTAACCATTAGGCCAGGAGTGCTTGACTGGGCTGCTGTTTTTTGTCCACCATTTTAGTTATGCATTTAAAAAAAAAACTGCTCTTAGCTATGTGGTTAGTGTATGGATGTATTAGAGGTTCTCTCAGCTCCTAACTCAAATCACTTCTTACCTGAACACTACATGAGATAGATTAGTAGTATTTTAGTACTTTTAAAGAATATCTATCTCTATCTATATATTTATATAAAAATATAAAAGAAAACCTCGACCAGTGACAGACCTGATTCCACCAATGTCATTAATGACACAGGAAAATCTCAGTGTACTGCTGATTGATTTTCACACTTCTCCGTTTATTTTATTATTTAATTTTTTTTATTAAGTTTTTATTAAGTTGGTCCAATTTTTTTTTATCATCTCCATTGAAGAGATTCTGCACACAATAAAGAAAAGCCCTCCCCTACATTAAAAAAAGAAATGCTGGGTTCCACACAATTCGTTCATGTTGTCCCAACACAAATCAATTAGGTTGACGTAATCTTTAATACAAATTTAGGTGGATTGAAAATGATGAATCAGTAGTTTGAACAAGCAACAGTCATTTTTTTGAGAGAGAGAGAGGATTTCCAGATGGTTCTCATATCTATATGATGAACTTCGGTGTATGATTTTCAACTCTACATTCATTTGTCAAAATATGTTAAACACCAAAGCTTAAGTAGATGCTGAATATCTGTAATGAACTCATCACTCAAATCTCAATACATTCTTTGCCAACAAGGTGGATGTTTAATGTAAAGAGACACTCAAGTAATAGGATCACACATTTATTTTAAATCACTCGAGACCTAAAACCGCTAGGGTCTCAGGTCAGAGCTTGGGTTTTAAGAGCCAAGTTGACCCGTGAGAAACTAATCACTGCACCTATACTAAGGTACTTTAAATTCTTGAAATACTTTTCTAAGGTGTTTCAGACTTTGTACGTCTGAATGAAGATCTTTGCTGTGTGTACATTGATTGGGGCCTTTACCAGTCACTTAACTTAACGTATGAGGAAAAATAATTTATTCACTTGATTATGTTTCTTACCTTTCCTGCTGAAACTCTGACCTGCAGAAGGTACATTTTACTATGGGATGCGCGATCCGACATTCCTGAGGGGGAAATAAATCAAGTAAAGGTATGCTATAAACTTAAAATGTGCTTTAAGATGTCTCAAGATAAGCATTCAGACGTGTGCCCTGTTTTTAAAAGCGTATACAAAGCAGTGCAGCTTAACTTAGTACAAAAATCATGTTAGACGTATGACTAGTGGAATGTATCTTGGTGGCTTTATGACAGCAGTGGTGTTTAGCTTAAGCTCTAAATGCTTCTGCCGTTCACCATTAACGCTTACATAACTCGCTGAGCTGAAACAGGACACAGTCTTCCAGCAGAGACTCTTTAAGCTGATGTAAACAACAGTATGTGTGTGCATGTGCGCGCTCTCCGCTCACCTTGCAGAGCTGCTGGCCCTGCGACAGCTCCTCGAACGGGAACCGCTGGTTACACTTGGTGCAGGCGTACAGGGCCGATGTGGCCATCGCCAAACCCGCAAACACACAAACACGGCAACTGCTCAAATATAACGACACTCAACGCGCGAACGACCTTTAACACATGCGACGAAGATAGACCTGAGCCGATTCAATCCCAATTAAAACTGCACTTAATCCCGATACATAAAACGAGTCAAACCATCTAAAACTGCTCTACCGATACTGTTATAAAAACATTAGTGACTACAACACATCTCTAATACTATATATATATATGGTTAATCGTAAAAAGAATAACTAAAACCCTGACTTCATATCTCCGTATTTCGGCTCCTGGTTAGATTTTTTGCTTTCTCCTTTTTGTATCTCAGTCGACGCACGAACCGGATGCGACCTGTGACTACAAAGGAAAGACGTAACTACCTATCAGGAGCCAGCGGCGATGGGCGGGAAGAAAGGTTTTGAAATATTAGGACCAATCGAAGAGTTCGTCCTTCCCTTTTTAAAACTACGTACGGCTTTTTTTGTGACGCATTAGGTGATGTAAGGAGCTCACCCTTTCTTATGAATTCGAGTTGAAACTGTAGAGTACGACTGTAAGGGCCTCCATTATGGCTCAGACAGAAAATCAGACTTCTCTTTCCATGGCAAAAGATAAAACCCTAAAAGAAAAGAAAGAAGAAAGAAAAACTGTAGATAGAAGCAAGTTGAATATATTAGAAACATTTATTTTATTTGTATTTTTTATGTAAATTACAAAAGGGATATTTAACATAATAAACGAGTCGAGGAGAATAATCCATTTCAGAGATGAAGAAAGCACCAAAAGAGTAGATGACCAAAAACAGAAAAATATAAGATTACACACGCTCACATTTCTTACTAAAAAAATAACTGTATATCACTTATAAGCAACTAAACGTTCACGATGAGCAAAGTGTTTTTATTATATATTTTTGGATGGTAAAATATAACTTCACAAAGCGAACTGTTTTTATCAAATCAGCATTTTAGATTAGAGGTCAGTGTCCGTCCAAAAATAAGACAATAATTTGACTCAAATGACAATAAATTTTTTTGTTTCTGTGTGTTTTTTCTATACTCTTGTACTAAAGTAAAAACAAATACAACTTTAATTGAGGAACAAACGAGCTTTATCCAGTGCGTCACTCACTGCACACTTCACTGCGTCATATAAAAAGATGGCGGACCACTCTGTGAGTAACAGTCAAACAGTTGGGTTTTAAGTCGTGTTAGCGGCGATTTAAATGCAAATTCTTCTGCACTTGTTAGCTGATGCCATTTATAATTACGTTATGTCCCCATAGGTTGAAATAACCGAGGGCTGTCGACTCCCTGTCCTGCGGAGAAATCAAGAAAACGAAGACGAATGGCGTAAGTATATCAGCCTGTCAGCAGCAGCCCATACTGTAGATGTAAACAAAACACTGCAGCTTCTCTGTTTAACTTATTGGCCCTCAAGTTATAACACAAGAGTAGTTACATACTAATAACAGTTTAATAAAACACACTTAGATATAATGAGGTTTGCTTAATTTATCGTTTCGTTCCTCCATAGCTTTGGCTGAAATCTTAAGTGTCAAAGACATCTCTGGGAGGAAGCTCTACTATGTCCACTATGTTGACTGTGAGTATTAATTAACATCCTGACGCAATTCTTTTGTCTTTTATTTAATTTCTTGCTTCCAGAGTTTTATTAACCCTTGTGCACCAATTGAATAGTGTTGAATGCAGGTTTATAGAGGACAAACATGTCATAAAAAAGCTAAAATATTGATGCCTTGCCAACAGAATATAAGTTTAACAAAGAATACATGGCTTTGTGTTAAATTGGCATCCGGATGTAATTTTCAGTTTTGTACTGGTACATTTTTGTAAAATAGATTGATGGAAGAAAATGAAGGTAAAGTGTTAAAATCTAAATAAAATTTTTTTTAGTCAGAATATATGTTGTATGCATTAACAGCCAAAATGATCATTCATTCATTTTCTTTTCGGCTTAGTCCCTTTATTAATCAGGGGTCACTACAGCCAAATGAACCACCAACTTATCCAGCATATGTTTTACACAGTGGATGCCCTTCCAGCCGCATCCCAGCACTGGGAAACACCCATACACTCTTGCATTCACACCCACACATACACTACAGCCAATTTAGCTTACTTAATTCACCTATAGCACATGTCTTTGGACTGTGGGGGACATCGGAGCACCTGGAGGAAACCTACGCAAATACGGGGAGAACATGCAAACTCCACATAGAAATGCCAAATGACCTAGCTGGGGATCGAACCAGTGACCTTCTTGCTGTGAGGCGACAGTGCTACCCACTGCGCCACCGCGTTGCCCTCTAAAATGATCACAAAAAGTAAAATGAAAATAAAAAAAATGTCCATAAGGATGCACAAGGGTTAAAGAACTCATCTGTTCAGACTTTAAGTGTACAGAAAAAGGTTAGCTTAATTTGTTGTTTGTTGGAAGTCAATAAGCGCCTGGACGAATGGGTCACTCCAGACCGACTGGACATTAAGAAGCTCCAATTTCCCAAAAAGGAGGCAAAGACCCCCATGAAGAATGGCCTGTCTGGGTCTCGTCCGAGCTCGCCAGAAAGAGATGTGGTAAGGAATTGTAATCTATACCCTGACTTTGTGTAGAAACGCAACTCCCCCACTTCAGTGGCAGAGAAATACAGTATATCACAGTTGTTTTCAAATTTGCATGCTATGTAGTCTGTTTACCATCTTCTCTCACTTTCTGTTCAAATTTAGAAGAAGAGTCTAGATCTTCATGTTCAGTCTGCTTCAGCTCCTTCAAGAGGCAAAACCGTCCCCACACCGGTACAGACGAACCCTGTCCATACTGACCAATCTGTCCACTGAAATTTTATGACCAATGGGCTGAATTAAAGACCAATTTGAATTGGCCCAACTGTTCGAAAAAGTGTGAGGGATGCAGTCTTTGCCTCGTCTCAATTTAACCTGGTTAAACCTTCTCAGATAAACGTACAGTAAATGAAAGATGTAAAGCACACAGCAATGGTAGAGATTACAAACAATTGAAACACTGGAGTGTCTCAAATACTAGACACAATTTTTGCATCTGTTGCACATAGAATTAAAAAAATTTAGCTAATCTGTCAATTCTCAACACAGTCAGGACATTTTCATTACTACTCATTGCTCTTTATTTATTTTCACATGGTAAGTGTCTGAAGTTCGCTCATAGTTATGATTTTTGATGAATTTTAGTACTTTTAAAGAATTATTGCACTCGTTATTCATGCTGAGGGGGAAAAAAGTAGCTGTTTTGTTTCTGTTTGATCTTACAGAAAAGGAAAGCGGAGTCGGTTTCTTTAGCCACACAAGTGACTGCAGCGACTCCAGTGCCTTCACTTCCAGCTTCTGCAGAGGCCAGTCAGGCGGCACTCTATACAGCAATCAGAGATGCATCCTTCAACATTAAATCCAGAGAAGAGCATGAACCGCTCACCACTCTAACCACAGTAAGCAAAGACTGTCTTTAGCCCTGTTTACTCCTGGACGATGCTAAATAGAGATCCTAAATTGAATAAAAAATTTTAGAGCTTGTCCATTTTTAAACCACATCCAGAGTTTTTTGTCAATATGGTCTGAAGATGATCTTGGTGAAATTTGGTGAAAATCAGACCAACAGTCTAGGAGTTAAAAAAAGTAGCTTTTTAATTTAACTTAAAATGGCGGACAGGAAGTTTAGCAAATTTTGGAAAATTATCATGACCAGTTACATGACAATGAGATTAATATGGCAAAAAAATAAAGGGTTAGTTCGCCCAAATATTGTAAATTATGTTGTTAATTTCACTTTCCTGTCATTCCGATCCTCTGGGACCTTTGTTCATTTTCAGAGCACAAATAAGGATATTTTAGATGCAATCAGAGATCTCTCTGATCTCTCTCATCCTCCAATAGACCCAACATGTTCAAAGTTAAGAAAATGAACACTGTGTCAAAATATTCCAGGTCCCACTTTATTTTAAGTGACCTTAATTACTATGTACTTACATTTAAATGAATCATTTGGTACAATGTACTTATTTTGTACATGCATGCATTTACACCGTATTTATATTTTTAAATGATCTACGTGTAATTGCATCTGTAATTAATTACAATTACACTGTTAACCCATTCGTTAAACCTGAATCCACCCTTAAACCTACCAATCTACATGTATCCCTTCAAGAGCATCACAAGTCCAAAACAATATGAACACAGTAGTAAGTACATTGTGCTTATGTTATGGTGCAAGTACCTAGTAGCTAAGGCCATTTAATATAAAGTGGGGCCAAATTTCATGTGACTTCAGTGGTTCTGTAATCATATAAAGCTCCAAGGTAAAGTTAGTGTGCCAAAAACGATGTAAAAATGCCTGTGTCATTTGTGTTAGACCAGGATGCCTGTTGTTGACTCTAATGGGAAAGGATGTGTCATTGACTGTATTAAACACGCACCCTGACCTGACATTGAAGAGAATACATTGGTCCTCATGACATATTTTCAATGCTTGTTTGTTTTTTTCCTGTAAGAATGGCACGACTTCCATCCAGCGCCATCTTATTCCACCTCAGCCTGGGAGAAAAAGAAAGACTTGTGGAGGCACAGATGAGGTCAGTCATGCAAACATACTCAATATCTTTTTAAAAGAAGGAATGTTATATTTTAGGGCACTTTGTTCCTTTATATCTCGTTAAAGTGCTTCGTGAGATATCATGTTATACAAATTGTTATTTGAAGCGTTTTAGAAACCGTCACTGACAACGAGTGCACCAGAGTTCAAATCAGAACCAAATCCTTGAATTGTTTTCCAATAAATTTTTTTTCTTTTACTGTTCTGTCAACAACTTTAAAATGTCCCAAAGCTTTGCAACCCCTTGTGTTTTTATAGATGGTAAAGGTGTTCCAGAATAACAGTCCCCGCTGCTCCACCGTCTATTTGCTGCCAGGAGAGGTCCGGCTCATTTACTTACCATTGCTATTGTGTCTTGTCATAATGGAGGCTTATGGCTGTTGCACAGTCACAGATTGTAGATATAATGGATTCCGAAAATGCAACGATGAGTCCATTGCACTAAATGCATAAATATATCATATATTACATTTTTAAGAAGTTTATCATACAACAGACAACTTGGCCTAGATCATGGGTGACCAGCCCTGTTCCTGGCGATCGACCTTCCTGCAGATTTCAGCTCCTACCCTGATCAAACACACCTGAACCAATTAATTAGAACCTGAGGAGCACTTGATAATTACAGGCAGGTGTGTTTGATATGGGCCGCAACTGAAAACTGCAGGAAGGTCGATCTCCAGGAATAGTGTTAAGCACCCCTGGCCTAGATGATCTTTGTTCACACACATCTGTGAAAATGGCTTAAAACATTGTACTGTCCATACCAGGCCAGTAGATGGCAACATCCCCTTGTTAAGACGTTTTACACACATACAGTCCAGCAGTCCACCATGCCTATAGACTGACCATTTAATATGGAAACTCAGTTTTGTATCAAAAACATGCACCAATTTGTAAAACATGACAGCTGTTCTTAAAAGTCTGCATTATCAGGCTCTCAAAACACTGTTGCCATTAACCAAATGGCCAAAACACATCAAAAGGTTCTGTTTTGGTTTTAAACAGCGTGGAGTAAATGCCCCCTGATATTAAAAACAGTTTATATCAAACCCTCAAACTATTTTTTTTAAAGTTGAAAGCTATTTTGTTTCATATTTTAATGCTTCATACCATTCTCCCTAATGCTACCCTCTTATCTCAGGACTCCCAGGACAGTTCAGATGGAATCCCTTCTGCCCCACGCATGACTGGGAGTTTGGTGTCCGACCGCAGCCATGATGACATCGTGACTCGAATGAAGAACATAGGCTGTATAGAGCTGGGCCGGCACAGACTGAAGCCTTGGTACTTCTCTCCATACCCACAGGAGCTCACCTCTCTGCCCATTATCTACCTTTGTGAATTCTGTCTCAAATACCTCAAGAGCCTCAAATGTCTCCAGAGGCACCTGGTAAGAGTTAAGGCCTCAGCTGTGGTCCCATTTTACATCCGTTGTGTATGTGGTATTGCATGAATCACCACTAACACATGACTTTCGAATCAAGCAGCTGAACACAAGTAAAATCATATATGCAAAACTCTTCAATACACACTGTTATTGAAATGACTGGATTTTATTATATTTATTTTGTAGTAAATGCTGTATTTAGTTCTGCTGTAACCTTTACAGACAAAATGCAACCTTCGGCATCCTCCAGGAAATGAGATCTACCGCAAAGGAACCATCTCCTTTTTTGAAATAGATGGCAGAAAAAACAAGGTGTGAAATCAGATTACAAAGTTGATTTGGTTTAATGATTTAGGGTAGGGAAATGGCCTTGAGCCGGTATTCGAACTCTGGACGCCCTGACGTGCTACTGCCCCATATGTCGGCGTGCTAACCACTAGGCTATTGCGCCGACAACAGTAGTTTTGATAACTATTTTCTAATAGCCAATTTCTTTTGTCTTTGCCATGATGACAGTACACTACCTGACAAAAGTCTACTTGTCGATCCCAGTTGTAGGTGCAACAAATAATAACTTGATTTCTAGTTGATCATTTGGAAAAGTGACAGAAGGTAGATTTTTCTGATGAATCATCTGTTGAACTGCATTACAAATACTGCAGAAGACCTACTGGAACAGTCTATCAGTCTAGTTTAGTGAAGGAAAAATCATGGTTTGGGGTTACATTCAGTATGGGGGCATGCAAGAGATCTGCAGAGTAGATGGCAACATCAACAGCCTGAGGTATCAAGACATTTGTGCTGCCCATTACATTATAAACCACAGGAGAGGGCACATTCTTCAGCAGGATAGCGCTCCTTCTCATACTTCAGCCTCCACATCAAAGTTCCAAAGAAGGTCAAGGTGCTCCTGGACTGGCCAGCCCAGTCACCAGAGGTAAACATTATAAAAGATAAAGGAGGAGGCATTAAAGATGAATCCAAAGAATCTTGAACTCTGGGAGTCCTGCAAGAACACTTTCTTTGCCATTCCAGATGACTTTTTAATAAGTTATTTGAGTCATTGCAGAGATGTATGGATGCAGTCCTCCAAGCTCATGGGAGTCATACACAATATAATTTGTTTTCCACTGCAGCATGACTTTATATTCTATACTGTAAATTACTTCTGTTTAGTGACAAGACTGTTGTCTGCCCAAAGTCAGACCTTACTGTCCTAATTAAATATTCATAAATCAAGGCATCATATTTTATTTTGGTAAAATAAGTGTTATCTAGAGGCCCTTACCTTTCATGTAAGCCACTTCTGATGCCAAATGATCAACTAGAAGTCAGGTTATTATTTGCTGTGGCTAAAACTTGGATAGACGACAAGACTTTTGTCAGTTAGTGTACGTAATATTTTACTCGATATTTTGATCATTTTGTATTTAAAAATATATATCTCTTAAGGGGATAATAATATTGACCTAGCAGTAACAAAAGTATATTCCAACCAAACTAAAAGAAATAAGACTTTCTCCAGTGGAAAGATATCATAGAAAATACTTTAAAAAATCCTTTCTCTGTTAAACATCACTTGGGAAAAATTTGAAAAGGAATTTAAATTACACAGGAGGTCTTCAACTGTAGATATCCCTGAATGAACAAGACTGATGTTAAATGAAACTAAATGTTGGTTTTTCCTTACACCAATATAATACTTATTGTACCATAATACTTATTGTAACACTGTACATCTGTGTAGTATCTTGATTGTCTGATATTTGTAACTCTTTCCCAGGCATATTCACAAAATTTGTGTTTACTGGCCAAATGCTTCCTGGACCACAAGACCCTCTACTACGACACGGATCCTTTCCTCTTCTATGTTATGACTGAGTACGACCCAAAGGGTTTCCATATTGTTGGCTACTTCTCAAAAGTGATCTATAGTTTTATTATTTGGAATTCTTCAAACATTTGTGTGTTATCTGAATAGCCTTTAATCCTCTTAAACATGTTTTTTCCCCTCATCTAATAAAGGAAAAAGAATCAACAGAGGACTATAATGTGGCCTGTATCCTGACGTTACCACCTTACCAGAGAAGAGGCTATGGCAAACTACTAATTGAGTTCAGTGAGTGATTTTAAAGTTCTTTAGGACTAGTCAAATTTAGTTGTGTTATTTTATGGAATGAAAGTCTTGTATCATGCAGTTAAATTTAAAGGGATAGTTCAGTCAAAAAAGAAAAATCTGTCATAATTTACTCTTTTATTCGTTTCAAACCTTTATAAGTTTCTTCTGTTGAACACAAAATAAGATATTTTGAAGAAAAAAAGCTTAAAACCTGTAAACATTGACTTCTAAAGTATTTGTTTTTCCTACTGTGGAAGTAAATGATTACAGGTTTTCATCTTTCTACAAAATATCTTCCTTTGTGTTCAACAAAATAAAGATAAAGGTATGGAACCCCTTAAGGGTGAGTAAATAGTACTTTGGTCTAAACTATCCCTGTAAGCAGGAAAAGCACATTGTTTTAAATCTTAAATCTTGAATATAAAAAAATATATTACTATTATGATTGAATGCACTTCTTTAAATAATGATAAACATTTTGATTCAACTTTAGAAAAAGTCAATTCTTAATAAATTTATGTTAAATTTAAGAAGTTTCATTATTTCAATTAAATAAACATAAATATAAGATAAAAAAAAAAATAATCAACCAATGCAATTTTGACCCAGTGCGACTAATGTTCTACAAAATATTGTAGATTTTGTTAGGCAACATTTTTGCTTAGAATTTTCAGTCAAGTTGGTCAGTCAAATCCCGGCTTGCAGACTTTTTTTCTGATCCTGTTCCCTCCAACTTCACTATACTATCAAAATAAAGGCAAAAAATAAAAATAATTCATGCCTTAGTTTGAGAAAAGTATATAGACCATTACAATTTGCTCACCTTATTGGCTCGTGAACATTTCCTGCTTGTTATCAAACCATTTCATAACTGTAACGAGGCAATTAAATCATAACTTCGTCAAAACAACTATCATAATATTATTTATTTATTATTATCTGAAGCTATAGAAATTAAAAATGTAAAACTGGAAATATGTTGGGACCATTGTATTTGTTTACATCCCTCAAAATGGTCTATAATAATGTCAAATGTTGCCCGTTTCACATCTCTGTCTTAAAGGTTATGAGCTCTCAAAGGTGGAAGGAAAGACGGGCACCCCGGAGAAACCCTTGTCTGATTTGGGCCTGCTCTCCTACCGCTCATACTGGTCCCAGACCATTCTGGAGATCCTCATGGACCTCAAATCAGAGAATGGAGAACGGCCACAGATCACCATCAAGTATGTGCCCACTGTTCAATCTCTAATACGTAGAAAACACACACTTCTAATGGTGTTCTTGCTCTTCTTATTTTCAGTGAAATCAGTGAAATCACAAGCATCAAGAAAGAAGATGTGATATCCACCCTTCAGTACCTCAACCTCATCAATTATTATAAGGCAAGAAATCACTTTAAAGGGATAGTTACTCACCCTCAAGTGGCTCCAAACCTTTATGTGTTGCTTTCTTCTGTTGAACACAAAAGAAGATAATTTGAAGAAATCCTAAAACTTGTAACCATTGACTTCTGTAGTAGAAAAAACAAATACTATGGAAGTCAATGGTTACAGCATTTTTCAAAATATCTTCTCTTGTGCTGAACAGAGGAAAGGAAGTCATGAAAGTGACGTAATATGACTTTTTTAGATACTGAATTGTGTGTTTTACCTCTCTTCCATTGAAGGGTCAATACATCCTCACCTTGTCCGAGGACATAGTGGAAGGTCACGAGTGTGCAATGCAGAAACGCCACCTCCGCATTGATCCCAAATGCTTGCATTTCACTCCTAAAGACTGGAGCAAGAGGGGAAAGTGGTGAAGTCCAGAGGAGGGCCGTTGCTTCACAGATACAAAAACAATTTCAAACCAACATAAACACTGTAAATATTCCTGTATTTATCTACTTTTTTATAAAAATCATTTCTAAATTCAGTTCGCTGTGATGTGTCAATAAACAGTCTGTTATATCTTTTGTGGAGCTGATGTTTTCAAATGCAAGCTTGGAGCCAGAACACTAATTTATGACAGGATGTTGGAGCGATTGAAAACTCTTTGGTCTTCTCGCTTCAGATTAAAAGCATATGCTACATTCATTCATTCATTTTCTTTTCAGCTTGGTCCTTTTAGTAATCAGCGGAATGAACCGCCAACTTATCAAGCATACGTTTTATGCAGCGAATGCCCTTTCAGCGGTATATGCTACATGATAAATGTTATTGCAGTTTATGACTGGAATAAACATTTGGAAGAGACTCGGCAGATCGGGAAGCACAACAGGGCCACAAATAAATCATTAGGTCAATCACACACACAATATATTGTGCGAAGCCTAAAAAATGTAAACATTAAACATTATTTTAAATTTATGCCTTACTTCCAGGGCTGTTTATATTGAAGTTGATATTTAGGCGCACCATATTCAGGGTGTCCGCTGGGTCTTAAAATGTCTTAAATTTCAAAAACAAAATTTTAGGCCCTAAAAAGTCTTAAATTCACCGAAATATTGTGTTGCGTGTCTTAAATCATTTTAAAACAGGTCTTAATTTTCGAGTCCAAGTAAAGCTACCCAATCAGGCCAACACCCATCCAACAACAATCCATCTTAAAAAAATTAGGGAAAGAAAACTAAAAACAATTACACAGTTCCTTATGATAATAACAGAGCAATACATCCCTTTACATTATCTTCCATTCAAATAAGGTGTAGACATAATATTTATGAATAGCTGTGAAACAAGATTTTACAACAGAAATGCATTAAATTGAATAGAAGTCACACTTAATCAATTTGGACCAAAAGCCAACAAATATATATGTTGATTATTTATGTAATTACCTCCACAATTAATATACTTTTAACAATGTTAAACTAGTCATTTAAAAAAAAATATTATGGTGAAAAAAAGTATACAACTAGAGTTTTCTTGTTTTGACACATTAAAGTATGTCACTAAGAAATAATAACATTTAATTTTTTTTTGTGGCAAACCAGACCATTAAAAATAATCAGTGTTTATCCCTGTACAAGTCTAAAATTCCATTCATAATGGTCTTAAAGTCTTAAATTTGACTTTATGAAACCTGCAGAAACCCTGATATTGGTGTTTTGTAACATCTAATTATTTACCAGGTGTGTTGTTAGCCCAATGCTCAACCCCCAACCTGGAGGATCAGGATATACACAATTTAGCTTACCCAATTCACCTGCAGCACATGTCTTTGGACTGTGGGGGAAACCAGAGCACCCGGAGGAAACCCACGCGAACATGGGGAGAACATCCCTCATTTATATCTGTTATTTTAGTTGTATTTATATAATGATGCATTTATGAATAATGCATTTAAATAATATAGAATTTTTTTAAATTTCAAAATATTTTTTTTCTATTTAAATTTCTAGTAGTTTTAGTACTTAAATAGTGTATTTAAGTTAGTTACAAAAACAACATTTCTAATAATTGCGTATTTAAGTTAGTAACAAAAACAATTTCTAATAAATTATACTGTAATGTTTGTTTTGATGGAATATTTTTTTGATTCTTTAATATTAAATAGTTTAATTAACAATAGCAACACTGACTCGTTCATAATCACGAGTACTATTTTACAAAACGTTATTCTGACTGGAATTGTATCACAACTAGTTCAGCATGTATACTAGACTCAAATTACGCCTTACTTTGGTGTTTTGTGCATTATCTTACACACACAGATGCTTTTCAATTCCACACTATGAAGTATACTAGGACAGAACGCGCCTAACTACACAAAAATTTATAAAAACTACACAAAAAACATACGCTTGCTCACTGATAACTGTGCATGTAAATATAGTAATTCTGCATCCTTACATGAACAAAACACACCAAGCATTATCTAGACCCACATACTGCAAGTGTTTTATTGCTGTGGATTAGCACTGCCATTAAATTAGTGTCAAAACACTTTATTAATGTCTAGGCAAGTTAGTTTATAGAGCATATTCTATAACATGATTAGATAGTGTCCTTTTAAACAAGCCCTAGAAAGTTCGCAATTTCAAGTAGACACGTAAAACCCTGAAGCAGGAAAGACTCACCTCCACTGGCCTCCGCATCATGATGATGCAGGCAGAATCTCAGTGACATCACAATACTTTGGTCATGTGATGCTCAGTCGCAGAGTTCAACTACAAACAGCTTATAGAGTAATGTTTCTACCATGTATTAATGCTTCCCTAGTCTCAATAAATGTATTAATATAATACCAGTATCAAACAGTTTTAGTGATTAAAAGCTTCATCCATCCAGCCAGCTGGTAGCAGCGAGGTGAATGTTAGTGTGTGAATGTACATCAGTTGCGCATCACTGCATGTAACAGGAGAACCGCGTGTCGCTCACGTGGTGTGTGAAGGATCTACATTCGTCAGTCTGTGGAGTGCTTAAACGAAGGTTTGCACCGGGGTGATGGAGCGTGTAGGAGAGCCTGCCCTCTCGGAGGATGAGGAGGCCGTTCGGCTGGACACCTCACGCTGCAGCTCCTCCACTCTCTTCTGAAGCTCTGCACGCTTCGCTAGCAGCTCTTTGTAGCGCTGATGGACAGGCTCCTGAAAAGCAGTTGTAAATCAGTTTCAAAACCAGCCATAGACAACACAAACCATTTACAACTTATTATGTACAACTAATTATTAAAGTTCATAAAGGGGGGATAGTTCATCGGGTCATCAAAGATGTAGTGGAATCTTTAGCTAAAACTGGTGCTTAGTGATTCATATATCATTGTGAATTAATGGTTATCAGCACTTTGAGATAAAATGTTGAGTACCATTTCTGAATCCATTCAGCCAATCTCTGTCTGGGGGGGAACACTTTTAGCTTAGCTTAGCATAAATCATTGAAATGGATTGGACCATTAGCATCTTGCAGATTTTATTTATTTATTTTTTAAATTTTTGATCATTTTCCTTTTTAAATCTTAAATGTTCTCTAATTACTAAGACAGGCGGAAAATGAAAAGTTGCTATTTTCTAGTTTGATATGTCTATAGAGGACCTATACTCTCATTCCGGCATAATAATCCAAGCGGCAACCTCCCGCTCTCCCTCGGGAAGCCAATACGGAAGTAACTGAAACTGCATTTCATCGAAATTCCGCTAGTCCTGGCTCCATAATAGAGCAAATTTCTATTGAGCCCACTGTTAGAATGTCCAACTTTACAGCATAAAAAAGGTGTTTACAGCCTGGTACAAAGAACGATTTTGGTTCATACAGCTACTATTACCCTTCATGACAACTGTGAGGGGGGTGAATGTTTTTATAACTCATCCGTTTCCTTTATATTAGGTTATATTAAGTTTGCATAATTAAGGGCGTGGCCACTTGAGTGACAGCTAGGTCTCGCTGGTCGCCGTCACTTCACCTCAGCTGATTAGCCGCTGATCTCGGCATATTCATCGTATTTTTGTGTTGTTATATGTGGCTTTACACAGTCAGTTGCCTTTTGGAATTATTTCCTACAATTATCAGATGATATGGCATGCTGTGTGCACTTAATTGTGCTCACAAGCCATTCACGTGGCCTCCATTTCCCAGGTGAGTGAAATATATAATTATATACCATCTCTATGAATGTATTTGTTTTATTTAAGATCATTTATCATTTATAATGTTCTTTAGAGCTGTAAATGCACTCCAGAATCTGACAGATTATTAGCTGTAGGTTCTAGAACAGTCATCTGAAGCGTTGTCATACAGTGTTCTGCCTGGACTTCATAATTAGCCTTGCATTTACTAACACAGACTATATCTGAAGTTTTTGGAAGTAATTCGCACTTTCCTCCTGTTGAAAAACGTCATAAGCACAATGCTTAGTGGCTCAATGTGTAATGCATTTAGCCACTAAGCATTGTGCTTATGACGTTGCTTATGAAACAGTGTTTTTAAAAGTCTAAACACTTTATTGATATAGTGTACAACCAAGCACATGTGGTCAGAACACAAACGAGTCGCAGGTGATGAAGTATTAAGCGTTTCTCCCTTAGGAAAGCCCGTCTAAGCAGGGCCTCTGTAGATCCGCTCACGCTCTGCCTCTTTGCCCTTGTATGGTATGCCCGGGGTTGGTGCGATGACGCGCGAACAAAATGGTGAAGGTCAGCCACGCCTTCTAGCAGCTTCTTTTGGGTTCTTCATAAAGCTATGGGTGACGTCACGGATACTACGTCCATATCTTTTACAGTCTATGTAATAATCACAGAATTTGCTGCCGTACCAAGATTGCAGCAGGTGCAATGATATTAGGCCAGAATGAGAGCTCTAACACTGCAAAATATGTTCCCTTGTGTGTACCTGTGGCCGCATACGAGGATTCCATCGTATGTAGTAGGAGACCCATAGCTGCAGGTGTCGAATACCCACAGTGGGGAACAGCACATGAGAAGAGTAGTGCACATACAGCGGATTCACAAACTCCTCCAACTGACTGTTCACAAATGACCAGAGAGACACAGTGCGCTTCGGGATTTCCTAAACACAAAGACAGACATTCTCTTAGACCAATACACATTCATTTGCTGCTTTTAAATTTAGTACACTCTATTAAATATCTTAATTCAGTGACTATGATTAAAAATGACTAATATTTTAATAGAATCATATTTAAAATATAAATATATTGACCTATAAATGCCCAAAACACATTGACAAAGATTAAGTGAAATAAGGTTAAGTTTCTTTTAATAAAAGCATTTACCAAATTATCAGTCAAATAAACATATAATCTATAAATAAAACAACAATTAACAAAAAACAAACATTAACTGAAATAAAAGATAATAATTTTAAACACACGCATACATACATATACTTTGTAACTTCATAACCAACTCAGAAGACTAAAGACTGAATCTCCTAGGATTAATAAACATATACAAATCACCATCATTTATAATTTATGTTGCGTGGGTGTCGAGATCCCAAACTTTTAATGGTTAATCGTGCAGCTTACACTGAATGCATTAATGCAGGTTAAAAAAGTAGTGACAGACAACACCTTTAATTAAACCCACCACATCCCGAATAACCCACCAAAACGTCTTCCATCATCATTATTTTTTTTGGAATGACACGAGAGGCAATATCAAATCAATCAAATTTAGGATTAATCTACCAGTAAAAAACAATGTATAAATCCACGGGCCACGTGTGTTCTGAACCGTGGGGTTGTGATCCATATGAATCACGTTATCCGTTACACCCCTAATATATATATATATATATATATATATATATATATATATATATATATATATATATATATATATACCTACATATACATATATACCTACATATACACATATATACACACACACATATACACACACACATATATATATATATATATATATATATATATATATATATATATATATATATACTGTATATACATATACTGTATATATGTATATATACAGTTGAAGTCGGAACACACACACACACACACACACACACACACACACACTAAAATTACCAATGCAACTGTCAAAACACAAACAAAATACTAAAATATGAAAACATTATAACAGAAAAAATCTAACTATTAAATAATCTAGAATATTACAGCAATGCTAGATGCTAAAATAATACTTTCATGTTCCTATTGCAGAAACTTCCAATAGTATTCTTGCTCTTACTTCTTTGAGTCTTAGCTGTTCACTGTTACACAGAAACGTGCCAAATAGGCAGCTGTAGAGGTGATCCAGTATTGTAATGAGGAAATACTCATTGAACTCAAAAGCTGCTGGAAACTATAAACACAGAGATAAACATTGTTACTTATGCAGATCAGACCATAGCAAAACACAGAGACAGAGAGATGTGTTGCTCTGTTAAACTCACCTGTCTTGTCATCTGCCAGACACAGTCAATGAACTGCAGGAAGATTGGAGAGCGATCTACATCTGTGTGATTCTTATCACCGTGACCCACTCGCTATACACACAAATGAGGGTAAACAAATAATAAAACAATTATTGACAATGAACAATGGTGTAAAGTAACAAGTTACAAATACTCAAATTACTGTAATTGAGTAGTTTTTCCTCAAGAATTATAATTTACTAAGCAGTTTTAAAAACATATACTTTTACTTTCCCTTGAGTACATTTTTAGTGCAGTATCGGTACTTTTACTCCACTACTTTCCTTTAATCTGCAGTCACTATTTTTTCTTGTCTATGGGGATTAGAAAAAGTCCAACCTAAAATCAACCAAATATCAACGTCTAATGATGTTACAGCTTGAGGTGTTTGAACTCTACCACTTTGTCGTCTATCAGACGTCATTTTGATGTCAATATGACGTTGGTTTAAGATGTTGGCTCAACATTGGATTTTGGTCACTTTCCAACACAACCTAAAATCAACCAAATATCAACGTCACTTGATGTTGTTATTGGACATCAAAATAATGTTATCCTTAGACGCTGGCTAAATATTAAATTTTGGTCACCTGACATCACAACCTAAATCTAACCTAATATTAATGTCTTATGATGATGTGTGCCTGCTGGGCAATAACTAAATGCACTACAGAATGTTACGTTTACACACATCCACAAATTAGATGTAAATGCATCAGCTTTTTACAATGTAATACTCACTACTCTTAAGTACTTTTGAAAGGTCTACTATTTACTCATATTTTGAGTAATATTTACAACAGATACTTTTACTCTACTTACACTACATTTTTAGGCAAGTGATGGTACTTTTACTTAGTATGATCTTTAAGTACTCTTTCCACCACTGACAATAAACAAACAGAAGGGTCATGAACTACATCAGTTTTTTTTTACTGTACTGTTCTCAGATTTACTAATAGGCTAATATTATCAAGATTTTTGCATCAAAATGTAAAAGTAATTTGACAGTTTTGTTGTGCTCTTTTTGACCCTCATGAATGGCCATGGCAGACTGAACTCCCACTGTTCTGATTAATTGACAGTTTTGCATATTAACAGGGCTGTACAGGTAGTGAAATAAAAGTAGGCATCATAGAATAAAACATTCAATTTCTTGTCATTTTGGCAGACTGCTTTCAATACAAGCTGTTTTTAGAGTTACAAAGTTTTGAGTTGTGAAACTTGCAGGATGTTTTCATAGTGGTGAGACCTCTTATATGTCAAAAAATTTTGGTTTCTCAGGTTATGACCCTTATGAATTATTAAAGAGTACAATTTCACAGGAGGGCTGATGTTGTCTTTAACTGTACTATCAGTAAAGATTATATTATAAAAGTCTATTATGCTCACCAGAGCACCATTTTAATAAAGAATACAGTAAATATATAATATAAAATATCTGATGTTTTTTTTATTTCTTTCTTAGTTTTTACAACAAAAAA
Organism: Danio kyathit; assembly: GCA_903798195.1. Classification (NCBI taxonomy): domain Eukaryota; kingdom Metazoa; phylum Chordata; class Actinopteri; order Cypriniformes; family Danionidae; genus Danio; species Danio kyathit. Next base: position 29,049,781 of record LR812523.1, read on the forward strand.
AAAATGATTTATTGTATATTTACATTCCTCTTGTGGTATTTTTATTGTTTGTATGCACGCGGGTCTAAGAGTAATTTTTAACTCCCTGTATGTGTGTACATGTTGGCAGAATTGACAAAAAATCTTACTTTGAAAAAACAATATTATTACAGCTTACCATTAGGTGTTTTGAATTTTAATATTACCTCTACTAAAACATTTTTCAAAATTTACAATAGCTATAATTTATTTAGTAATTTAATAGTAAGTTAATTAGTGGTCGAAGAATGCATAAATATTAAGCCTTCTTTCACAGTTTGAGCTTGATGAATCTTTGTACATTCATGGGAGATAAACATACAATCATAGACTTTTAAGGATTTGCATACTTGTATCCAAACAGACACTTTTTGCCTTGCCAAAATAAGTTTAGGTAAAATGTAATTTATTTAGTTTAATGCCCTTGCTTGCTGTCACATAAACTACAGTTAGTTGACTAACCTGTTGGAAGCGATGTCCGAAACTGAGCCACTCTTTCTCTAGCAGTATCTGAAAGCCTCGAATGGTTCTGTAGTGTGAGTCCAGCATGATGAGAGCCAGTGAGGTGAGCTGAGCGGTTCTATCCCAGCCGTCACTGCAATGAACCACCACTGACGTCTTCCCAGACTCCACTTTATCAGCTATCCTTAAAGCGCCTGCTAAAATCAACTATCGCGCGCATACACACACACACACACACACACACACACACACACACACACACACACACACACACACACACACACACACACATTCAGATCAATCTTCAGTTTCTTGTGTCTTAAAGGGATAGTTCAACCAAAAAAATCTGTTATCGATTATGCTAAGTTCACACTACAAGATAGGGGTGCACAATATATTGTTTCAGCATCGATAACGCAATGTGCGCATCTGCAATAGTCACATCGCAAAGATATGCAATGTTAGTTCTGGATTATAGTCAACCTGTAGCTACAGAATTGTATTTAATCACTGTATTTATATGGAATTTATACGATTTATGCAACAACAACAAAAAAGTTTTTATTATTTTGAATTTATGTCTTTGTTACTAGGCCAAATATCTACATTTATTAGATATTTGTACTAGAAACGAGACAAAGCAAAGTAAGCTTTTATTTTTGCTTTGTGGCTATTCAATTTCTGTACTTGAATACTGTTAGGTTTCACAGAAAACTGTCAAATAGTGCTATTCAAACCATCTCGTGAAAATATATTTATAGCCCAATATTTATTGCAGAAACATAAAATATTGCAATATCAGATTTTTTTCAATACTGTGCAGCCATACTTCATGATTTTTAAATTTTTCAGAGAGGAGGTTAAACACTGCATAAAGTTACTATAGGAAGAAACGCTGACAGCTCTGCCTCGATTGCTGTATCTGAATTGCCCCCTATACCCTCATTCACTATTCCCTACATTAGTCCACTAATATAGTGTACTTGAAGGAGTGAATGAAATGAGTGAGTGAATTAGAGCACTTCAATTGATAAATCTCTCATAAGCATTAGATTTCCTGGTCTTCCTGGTCAGACCCTTTTATAGTTTAACACTTATTAGGAATAAAACAAAGATTTTAGATTTCTGTCATGTATACAAACATTACTTTAATTAAATTGATATTTTACTTAGAAACTTACACCTATGGGATTGAACTTTAGATACCATCTAGTGGTCTTTTGCATAAATTCATTCGGCGCGAGAATCCTCCAATTTTCTAGCTGTCGAGTGTACACAAAGACCCTTTAAGGATATCATTGAGTCTATGTATTTACTTGTGTAAATGTGTGTAAATTTATATTCAGTTTTTTATTTGTTTCACTAATATTATTATGGGCGACACGTTGGCGCAGTAGATAGTGCTGTCGCCTCACAGCAAGAAGGTCGCTGGTTCGAGCCTCGGCTGGGTCAGTTGGCGTTTCTGTGTGGAGTTTAAATGTTCTCCCTGTGTTCGCGTGGGTTTCCCTCCAGGTGCTCTGGTTTCCAAATAAGTTGATCTAATTGGATTTGCAATGTGAACATTAAATAATAGTTAAAAATTCATTATTTTTATTTCATATATTAAGTTTGCAGTTACAATACTCTTAAAATCATTCCGCATAAATCCGCAGATTTTTTTTACAAAATTCTCCGCAGAAATAGCAAAAACTGTCCGCAGATTCTGTCTGGCTCTACATATCACTTACACTTAATATTTACATTAAAAATATCAAAGTTATTTTCAAACATTAAGACCATTTTACACAGTCATGATCAAAGTACTTTAACAAAATGTGTTACATTTTACTGATAAAATAATAAAATTTGTAATATTCAAACGCGATTTTTGAAATATTGATCAAATGTTTTTTATCATAGTTATTGTACAATACTTAAATGAAACATTTTTACAATTTGCAATGCAGTATAATTGTTGAAAATTTAATTCAAGCACTTTCAATGACCTATGTTTGTTTTTAAATACTTTCCAGGCCTTGATTCCATGTGTCTGAAATTCAAGTACTTTCAAGTATTTTCAGGAAGAATGGGAACTCTGGATTTCAGACATCACTAGAAATGGCTGCTCCCTCAAATAGTGCACTATTTAAGGGTATAGGGCAATGGTGGGCAAACTTTTTAGACCCGAGGGCCACATCAAGTTTTTCAAACCAAGTGAAGGGCCACATGTCAAATCCTTCAAAAAATAACTTTTATTTATAGTGGCAGTATGCATGGAGCATGTAATATCGGACAGAAACGTGTCACATTAACACACATTTTTTAAATAGTTATTATTGAGTCAAATTTACAAGTCAGATTAATTTGCACTGCTATTTATTTTTACTTATGAATCATCATAAAACAATAAAATAATCCCTTATAAAATATAATAATAATAATGTAATCATTTTTACAGTGGAGAATAGAAAAGATATTGTCTGATAGAAAAAATCTCATATTAACACATTAAAAATAGTTTGAATGTTTGCGTGAAAAATGCCGACTTAGTAGTGTTAAAAAACGCAATACTTTCTTGGCATATTAGACCTACCGCCTTCTGTCCGATATTGGTTTTGTTGTCTATTCTTTCTTAAGCACACGACATTCAGAGTCCATTTTTCTTTTTTTTGCCTGACTCATTTTCAGTCATTAACGGTCCAGTGTATTTTAATATTCGAGAGTGTGTTCTAATTTTACTGGTTGCGCTAACTGTACCGCGTGCAATACTGCCATCAAATGGCGTTCACTTGTATTGCATCATTAATTTACTAATTCTGAAACCAAACATTTACTCAGAAGCAGCATTTTAAAAACTCCCCCAAGGGCCGGATGAAAGAGTTTAGCGGGCCGCATATGGCCCACGGGCCGTAGTTTGCCCACCTCTGGTATAGGGTATACTAATCTGATCTCACATGAGATTCTAGAGTTCTTGAGCGGGACTGGAAATGGTACCCCGCTGTGGTAGACTACAGCTCACATAAAAAATGAAAAAGACAAGGGTGTTCCTGTCAAAGTTTTTCCAAACATTCCCCCATTTCATAGGCCCAAATGGACTGAGAAAAGGCCTTTCTCTGAACCAAATCCATGTTTCATGAAAAGCTGGGCTAAAATAGTGCATTGCAAAGGAGTTACTCGTCTTACACTTGGTCTAAAGCTGTATGAGTTTCTCTTTTCTGCTGAACACAAAAAAGATATTATGAATAATGTTGGAAAACAATCCATTGTTGGTCCCCATTGACTTCCATACTATTTTTTTCATTCCATGGAAGTCAATGGGAGCCATCAACTTTGTGTTTTCCAACATTCTTCAAATTAACTTATTTTGTGTTCATTTGGAAGGGTGAGTAAAGTTTAATTTGTTTTTCACAATCCCTTTAGTATATGAGAAACATTAAAGAGATCACTTTCGTCTCACCTTTATATGCTCCAGCCAGTGTGTGGACTCAAGGTTGGACAGCCAATGGGATTCCTCGATGTTTGGATAGACAACCTCCTTGAGTTTTCGCAGTGACTCGCGCATTACATGAATGTTATGGATATCCAGAAACACAAGCTCAGCATTCTGATAAGCATCTTCACTCTCAAACCCACCTCCTTTCATCTGAAACACACACAGACACAGTTGCTCAAAGTTTCCATTTGATCTAAAACACACACTTGAAAAGAAAGCAACTGTTTACCTTGTTTGCTGCAGCATTCACACTGGGCCTGGCGTCGAATATGAACAGTTTGTGCGATTGCGCGTTTGCATCCATGATAGCCTGAAGGAGCTTCTCATCTTCTTTGCAGCGTCGTCCATTCTGGCCCACCATCGGCTGACTAGAGCGAACCACCGCAGCCTGACTCTCCGGGTGGATCCATGACAGAACCTAGATCCGGATGAGCCAGCAGTGAGGATGAAGAACATCATAAACAGACAGTTGTGTGAACGTTTAGAAATGCTTGATGACACTGACTGGAATGCGTCCTTTGGCCCTGAAGCTGGACACGCGCCGCAGTTCATCATCAGTAATGGTTACTGGCACAACTAGAGTCGCTGGGTACGAATCACACAGCTCGTAGTGATCATTCAATTTGGAGATCCTCCAGCTCTCATTCGGAAGACCCTACACACACAAACACACACACACATTTGTTTTTAAAACAGATTAAATATTTTTGTAAAGTGATGCTGATGCTGTGCTGGACAATGTGTTATTTAATAACACCACTGTCTTATTTTACAATTATTGACACAAGCTAAATATTAACATTAATAATATTTATTATAAAATATTGTTAATATTAATTATTATTTAGGTCCCATGAAGTGCTTTGAAATGTGCACCTTTTATTCAAATTTTGACGTGATCTCAACTGAAACATGAAGAGAGGACAGGACAGAGTAGCCCCCTCTTCTTTAAAAAAACAGCCAATAGTGTTCTGTTTTCTCAGAGCTCTGCCAGTCAGAGTGCGAAAGATATAAACGGTTTTCGCAGCCTGCTCCAAATGGACTGATCAGCTCCAAATGTGTGGGACTTGAGCTCCAAGTGTACACGCCTCCTGAAGTTTTAATTTATTAAATGTCTTGTGCATAACACAGAGTCCAACCTTTTGTGCTTAATGAATGTCTGCACCTATCCCAACCCTAAACCCAACTTCAAGGTAAACGGTTGTGTTTTTTTTAATGTCCACTACACCAACCCTAAACCCAAGCTATTTGCGGTGTAATCCCTCCCATTTGGAGGTCTCCAGGCTGCAGTGATGCCTACTTGGTGAGAGTGGTTGAGCTCAAGAGTATCAAATGAAAGCAAATAAAAAGCATCTTGAAGGGGGCGATGTCAGATAGTAGAGAGCATTTGATTGGTCGAGATTTGATGAGAAACTGAAGTGAGGTGATGTGAAAACAAAATTGTTGATCCATTTAGGTGGAAGTGACAAAGTGCAAGCTTTAACTTTTTATATCAGGTTTATACCTTTTAAACGTGAATTTTGTCACTGTTTTGGAGCACACTAGCTTATAAATATACCTAAAAACTTACATACTGATACTAACACCTAAAAAAAAACATTCACAGGACCTTTAAAGCCAATTTATATTTATATTATTGATATTAGTAGTAGCATTTAAATAGTCAAAACACATTTAAATAAATTAAATAAGTGTTATACTATATTAAATATATATTATTTGTTTAAATTCCAAATTTTTGTCATCTACCCATCCATCTATAAGCCTCAGCCATCATTACCTGAAAATTTTTAAATGAGCATTTATGCAATATTCATAATCAAGAGTGCCATATTTGTTGGGCAGCTTAAACAATCAAAAATATAAGAATAACCTAGAGACAAAATATTGATATTAGATTTACATTACAGCCCTGATCACTTCAAAAGTGTTTATTTTGCAATAAAGACTGGATGACTGTACAGTTGAAGTCAGAATTATTAGCCCCCCTGAATTACTAGCCCCCCTGTTCATTTTTTTTCCAATTTCTGTTTAACGGAGAGAAGATTTTTTTTCAACACATTTCTAAAAATAATAGTTTTAATAACTTATTTCTAATAACTGATTTATTTAATCTTTGCCATGATGACAGTAAATAATATTTTACTAGATATTTTTCAAGACACTTCTATACAGCTTAAAGTGACATTTAAAGGCTTAACTAGGTTAATTAGGTTAACTTGGTAGGTTAGGGTAATTAGGCAAATTATTGTATAATGATGGTTTGTTCTGTAGACAATTAAAAAAATATAGCTTAAAGGCAATAATAATTTTGACCTTAAAATGGCTTTTAAAAAATTAAAAACTGCTTTTATTCTAGCCGCAATAAAACAAAGAAGACTTTGTCCAGAAGAAAAAATATTATCAGACATACTGTGAAAATTTCCTTGCTCTATTAAACATAATTTGGTAAAAAAATTAAAAATTCAAAGTGTGGCTAATAATTCTGACTTCAACTGTATATCATCACATTCCACCTCCAAAACCATAATAAAAAAAACCACACTGTACCTGTCTCTTGCATTCAGCCAGTGGATCATACACCCTCCATCCATTCTCAGGAAACACCTGCTTATACTCGAATGCAAAGAGAGACTAGAAAAAAAGAGAAAGGAAGAAGATGGCCAGTGAAATAATGAATACTAAATGCTAAATCAGCAGAGTTTATTATTTATATACTGTAATAACTTATGCTCTCTGTCTATTTTTTCCTCACCATGTTGTTTGACACTGGAAAAGCAAACTTCATCAGGACCTCAAACACTGATTTCTTTAGTGAGTCGTCAGGCTCTTTGTGCACAAAACGCAGGTTTCTCATATCCTACAAGACACATATATACACTGAGCAATCATGCAATTTTGTATTAGGCCACAACAGTTTATTTGCTCATTGGCTATTTATGAGTCTTATTTTTATTTATTTTTTAATTATTATAACACAATAATAAAGTAATAAATAATATTATACTTTTATTTTATATTTTTAGGTGCTATGTATCAGGCCACAGCAGTTCATTTGCTCGCTGGCTATACAGTATATGAGTCATATATATATATATATATATATATTTTTTTTTTTTATTATTACACATTATTAAGGTAATAATTAATATTATACATTTATTTTTATATTTTCAGGTGTCCATTAAAACTGTAGTTTGAAGTTTTTTTTTTATATAATTATTTTTTTCTGGGTTTTCACCTTTATTAGATAGGACAGTAGAGAGTATTGACAGGAAAGCATGGGGAGCAGAGAGAGGGGAAGGATCGGCATAGGACCGCAAGGCGGAATCGAACTCGGGTCGCCGTGAGCACCGGAGTGCATGTGTCGACGCACTAACCACTACACCACTACACCACTACAAAAACTAATTTTATTTCTGTTAGGGGCAATATTTACATTTGTTTTAATTAAAAAAATTTTTTTTAACACATTACATCGAAAAAAATGTTAAAAATAATAAAAATCACCCAAACCTTGCATGCCAAGCCATATGAGACGTCTCCTCTGCCTGTTGCTGCTCCGATCTTCTCCACTCGGCTCAATACTCCCAGTGGAAGATCTAACCCAAACACTGGCTCCTATATACATACATGGAGATTAAAAATTAAGCCATTTTTAAAAATTCTCTTCAGAAGTCATAAATAAAAAGAGCATGTGTGCTTGCCTCTTACCCTGTCAGTGCATCTGAAGAACAGTCTGTAGTTAGTGACGGTCAGAGTCCCTCTTATAGGCCCAATGAATGGACAAATGTAAGTCACGTCTTTAGCTGTAGACACACACACAATTTAAACACACACAGCACTCAAATCATCAGAGCTGCTGATGTAAAGTAGTCAGTATATAATGTAGCAAAAGTACCGGATTCCTGAACCAGTTCCCCAGGCAGAAGAGGAAGTTCTCCTTTACTTGGGTCTTTGTACATCTGCACACAGAAAAACAGATCAGTGCACAGAACTTCAAATGTCATTAAACATTCTGGCTCCCATTTCCACTTAATACCTTTTCAATTGGCCTTCCTTTACTCTAGAAGGAAGAACAATAGGAGATGAGGATTAGTATCAGTAGTGATTCAGCACATACAGCAGTTTAAAAGACAGAATAAGAAGAGACTGACCCGCAGCTCTGTGTCTGAAACTTTGGGGCCACTTGAGCGATCAGAGCGGGTCGTGGTGGAGCTGAAGGTACATGAAGATGAAGATTAAAGCACACAATTTAAATTTATTTCTAGCATAGAACAAATAATGATTGAGGTAAAGTTGGTTTTATATTCACACATTCGGACTTTCTCCTTAACAATATCTTTTCAGTAAAGTATTCCTTGCCAATTCTAAATAGTAAAATCACATTAGCAGCCAACAACTATCAAAGTGCAACATTGTTCACAGTCAATTGAATAGTGCTAATGTTGTTTTGAAGTCATATTTACATGTGATTTAAGTCAAATATTCAAAGTACCAGGGTAAACAATATAGGGAGCAAGTCAAAAGTTGTCACTGAACGAATGTGAGAATATAAAACCAACTTTACCTCAATCAAACAATGCCGAATGAGAGAGACTGACAGCTTCGTTCTTCACTACCATTACATCCTTAATTCTACACAAAAAGGAGTTTTGTCATTCTGCTAACATCTCTTTTGTGTACAACAGAATAAAGAAAGTCATACGTGTTTAATAAAAATAAGGGTGAGTAAATAATGACAGAGTTCAATGTGTAGATGAGCTAGCCTATCTGACAGATGAATGAACAGTTAGCTGTTAAGTTAGCTGCGCTTGTCAGAAACCTTCACAACTTTAATAAGGATTCCCGGGAGGCTTTTTTATTAGACATTTTAGTTATATTAACATTTAACCAGTCAACTCGTTCTGTGTATTTTTTAAAGAGTGTGTTTGAATGTTTTTGTAGGTACCTGCAAAGCGACTCCACACTGTCCACACTTGCGCTCTCCTCCATTTCGAAACAACCCTAACCGTGGCGCTGATAAACTTATTAAGCTAACTTTACTACAGCAATTTAGTGACTGATTAGTGCGGAAACTCGGTGAACACAAACAGCGGAAGCTGCCATGTCTTCCCACAATTCCTCTAGGTGGGGCTGGGCGTGCGCGTTCTCGCGTTTGTGCCCGTCTGCTTGTGCGCGTGACTGTGGATCACCTTGTGGGGACCTTTGGGAAGTGAATAAATGGAAGTAAAAACAGCTCAATTTACTTTCTTTTCAATGAAAAGCTTAAAACCAAAGAAAGAAACCTAATGAATGCCATTTTAATAGTAAAAGATAATGTTCAATCTACAGTAATTTCATTATATCTTAATTTATTGTCTAAAACAAATTTACACTAAAAGCAAGTAGCCTACCACAAACTGAAATACTCTTTTTAAATTGAAGGTGCTCTGATTCATTCATAAAAACCCAAAACATCACAGTTAAACAAAACACTAATTATTACAGGAATGTCATTATTATGCACTGTAAAACCCAACAGTCAACTTTATCAAATGAAATGAGTGTAGTTAACTCACAATTGACTGAAAGTTAATTCTACTCATTTGAAAATAGTTTTGAACTGTGTTGAAGGTAATGAGTAAATAAATACCTCATTACTTTAACTTAAATGGAGTAAGTTCACAGTACTCATATAGATTAGTTTTTTAAACTCAAATAGTTTGTGGCCATCAGTTTCCTCAAACAGTTTGAGTTAAGTTCACAGTATTCATATAGATTCGTTTTTGAACTCAAATGGTTTGTTGCAATCGGTTTCCTCAAACAGTTTGAGTTGCCTTAACTTATTGGGTTTTACAGAACTCAGTTGCTTTGAGTTCTCTTCATTTATTGGGTTTTACTGTGCCCAAATTGCTTCGTTTACTCAAATGGATCAAGTTCACAGTACTCATTAGGATTAGTTTTTGAACTTAAATGGTATGTTGCAGTTTCCTCAAATGGTTTGAGTTACCTTAACTTATTGGGTTTTACAGTGTGTTAAATTATAGACCATTTTTCAATGTGGTCACTCATGTGATTGGCCAATGAACATTTCCAGCTTGTTATCAGAGTTTTCCATAACTGTAACAAGAGGTAATTCAATCATAACCTAATGTTAAAACAGCTGTCATAACATCATTTATCAATACGTGACTCTTTTTAGATTCTCAGAAGCTATAGAAATTAAAAATGTAAAACAGGAAATATGCTGGGACCATTGTATTTGTTTACTTCCCTTAAAATGGTCTATATGACTTCATTCATTTTACTTTTGAAAAACGATGCATTTAACCGTATTTTGCAGTAAAAGATTTTTCTTTACTGTGGACATTTCCATTTATTTAAACAGTTTTCTCTTTACTCAGTGAATTAAAGTGTCATTAGGCTATTAAAACTTTTTTTAAATATCTAAAGTTTATTAATTAAATAAATGTTTTACTTTATAAATTTAAACTACACTGCTTTTTTACATTGAATGTTTTTTTTGCTTTAATATATAATGCTATACTCCTTTTTATTGACAAAATCTATATAAAATACAGTTGGGGCAACATGGTGGTGCAGTGGGTATCGCTCTCGCCTCACAGCAAGAAAGTCGCTGGTTCGAGCCTCGGCTCGGTCAGTTGGCATTTCTGTGTATTGTTTGCATGTTCTCCATGTGTTTGTGTGGGTTTCCTCCTAATGCTCCGGTTTCCCCCATAAGTCCCAAGACATGCGGTATAAATGAATTGGGTACGCTAAATTAGTTAGTGTATGTGTGTGAATGAGAGTGTATGGGTATTTCCCAGTGATGGGTTGCAGCTGGAAGGGCATCTGCTACGTAAAACACATGCTGGATAAGCTGGCGGTTCATTCTGTTGTGGCGACCTCAGATTATTAAGGGACTAAGTCGAAAGAAAATGAATAAAATACAGTTGAAATCAGAATTATTAGCCCCCCTTTGAATTTTTTTTTCTTTTTTTAATATTTCCCAAAAGAGCAAGGAATTTTTCACAGTATGTCTGATAATATTTTTTTTTCTGGAGAAAGTCTTATTTGTTTTATTTCGGCTAGAATAAAAGCAGTTTTCATTTTTTTAAAACCGTTTTAAGGTCAAAATTATTAGCCCCTTTAAGCTTTTTAGAGAACAAACCATCAGTATACAATAACTTGCCTCATTACCCTAACATGCCTTGTTAACCTAATTATGTTATGCCTATACATGTAACTTTAAGCAGTATAGAAGTGTCTTAAAAATATCTAGTAAAATATTATTTACTGTCATCATGGCAAAGATAAAATAAATCAGTTATGAGAAATGAGTTATTAAAACCATTATGTTTAGAAATTCTGACTTCAACTGTAGCTACAAAACTTAGCTGTAATTTTTGGCTACTAAAAAATAAAGAATAGCAAAGCTCAAAGTCAGCAAATCTCAGATAAAGTAGATAGACTGGTTAGCTTACTTTCTGGCAAGTATTCAGAAATGAGCTCAATTCAAGTTTGTTATAAATCCATATAATTCTATAAGCATCAATCATAAAAATAGAAACTAATGCTAAATGTTTGTGTGCTGTTTATTATCTAGATTTGTTGAACAAGTATACTTTTTGCATGTAAATATCCCACATGTCCAAACTGACATGTTTGCAGCAATGATTGTGTGTGAAAGAAAAGCAATGAAGAACTTGTGTGTGAGTTGGTGTATGTTCATGTGTGCATTATTTGTACATAATTTGCGTCACAGTGTCTGCTGGTGGGTGTGCGCCTTGGATCTGATCTGAATGGTTAAGGACCGCCAGCACAAGCATCTTTTGTGTGGAGATGTTTGTAGTGGGGTGAGTAACAGCGTGACACGGGTGATTAGCAATGCAAAGCTCCGGTCCTGCGCCATAATCTGCACTAGGGAAACATCAACCCTTTCCTGTGCGACTTCTCTTTCTCCACATCTTCTCTTCTCCTCAGGGACCTCACCAACCGCAGGTAAACATCAGCAAAAATACCCACCCTATCAAACACAGTACTAAACCTACCAATTAAACCCTGTCATAATCAACTACCAACCATGTTCAAACCAGCAACCCAATAATCAACCATCTACCGAACCAGTGAAGCCAGCAGTCAAACACCCATCTAATTCTTCATCTAGAAAGTTTACAACCACTCACTGTTAATGAAATACTGCATGTTCTGATAGATCAAATATATTATTTCATAACACTCATGGGGAACTAAAAATGTGTATATGAAGAGTTGTATAGTTTTTTAGTACTTTCATTCATCTCTATTATGACAGTTATTATTGTATATCACTAATACAATTAAACACAAGCATCACCTTACTAACAGTTGTAAAACAACTCTAAATTAGAAAGAAACATGTTTTGAAAGATATATATTGAAGACATTTAATATTTTACATATATATTTAAAGTTTTTAGCACAACACTTTTTATTAATCTATTTTATAATAAAAACTAATGAATGTAAATACACATTGCTGGCCTAAATTTTTAAGTTATCTGAAATTAACTTCAAACTAAGCAATTTCAACTTACACAAAATTAAACTGACTTAAATGTAACACTAAAAAATTCTTTCTGCCTTAATTTTTTTAGTCAAATTAACTTTTCGGCTTCAATCAAACAAACTAAAAATATTAAGTTAAACTTTGTATAACTTAAAAAAATGTTTGAAACCTGATTAAGTTTTAAAATAAGTTAAAGCAACATACAAAAATGTGTTGTCTTGACAGTTTGTCATTAAGTTTTTACTGTGTACACTATAAAAAAAATCCTGGTTGCCTTAAATTTTAAGCTGAATCAAATGAACCTTTTGAGTCCATTGAACTTATATTATAAACTGACTTAAAATAGCTTGTGTAACTTGTAAAATTAAGTTAGAACACGATTGACTTAGTTTAATAAGTTACAATGACATAAAAACACACTGTAAAAAACAAAAAGTTGACTCAACTTAAAATTTTAAGACAACAAACTTCAGGACATTTTTGAGTTGACTCAACTTTCAACCCAATTACTGCACTTGACTTGATTTAAGTTGAGTAAACTCAAAAATGTCCTGAGGTTGTCTTAAATTTTTAAGTTGAGTCAACTTTTTTTACAGTGCATATGCTGTCAGGACTAATTAATCATATAATATTTTACAATGTATGAATGATATTGAAACATTTTACAATGTAAAAGTAATGTTAAACACTGATATACGATCAATATTAAACTACATTAATGAACAAAGGAAAACATAAAATGCATGTTAAGCATCATCACTTTGGTGTACAGTTGAAGTCAGAATTATTAAACCCTCTGAATTATTAGCCCCCCTGTCTGTTTAAGAGACAATTTTCAACACATTTCTAAACATAATAGTTTTATTAACTCATCTCTAATAACTGATTTATTTTATCTTTGCCATGATGACAGTAAATAATATTTTTCAAGACACTTCTATACAGCTTAAAGTGACATTCAAAGGCTTAACTAGGTTGATTAGGTTAACTAGGCAGGTTAGGGTAATTAGGCAAGTTATTGTATAATGATGGTTTGTTCTGTATACTATCGAAAAAATATATAGCTTAAAGGGGCTAATAATATTGACCTTAAAATAGTTTAAAAAAAATTAAAAACTGCTTTTATTCTAGCCGAAATAAAACAAAAAATATCATCAGACATACTGTGAAAATTTCCTTTCTCTGTTAAACATCATTTGGGAAATATTCAAAAAAGAAAAATTTTTTAAAGGGGGTTTAATAATTTTGATTTCAACTGTATTTCATATGGCTGTGTATTATTGTATGTTATTCTGTGTGTTTGCAAACCAAACTATCAGCAGATGTCTAACCATTGCCCTTCTAAACACACTAAAACTCTTAATTCACGATGAGTGTTAAAATAATGGATTGTTTGTTAGGTCAGAGCTTGTTTAATACACAAATGTCAAATCTGAGTCAAAAGTGAAAGATGGAAGGTACTTGGTGACCTATATCACACAAACACACTCATCCAAGCACACACACACTTGTTCTGTGACTGAACCTACGCTTTCATTGTGTGATGGGAGGAATGGCATTGGCTGCGAGTTCGCCGGTCACATGGGTGGCTCTGCCTTCATAAATGGTCACTGAAAGCTGGAGACACTCCATCTGACAGAAGTACACACACACACACACAAACACACACACACACTGGCACACACCGGAGACACGGCGGGTCTCAGAACCCCTCAACACGGGCTCTGCCCATGCCACTAACACCACCTGCGGAGCCTGGTAATGCTGAACACTGCACACATCTCCTTCTGTCTCTCGCTTTCTCTACTGTGATGTTGTTTTCTGCTGTAGATGTAGTTGCTTTTTTTTATGTGCGCTTGCTTTTCTTGTGGAATATAAATGGTTATGAGTGCTGTTAGGGAGTAAGAGTTTTGAAACATTTGTGCAGGACTGTTAAGGACATCTAAGTTAGCTAGAATGACATATTTTCTTGTGTCATGCATTGTTTGTGAAGACCTGTATTTGTAGTTGAATTAGACATGGTTATGATGGTGACTTGATGTGATGATATACAGCAGTTATGCAATTGCTTCGATGCATGCTATGTAGATATTTTTAAATGTTTGCATAGGCCATTTTTTCAAATGTTTTTGTTTCGTAAAATGTTTCAATGCTTTTGAAAGAAACATGCTCATGTAGACTGCATTTTGTAAAATAAAAAATAAATTCAGTGATATTGTGAAATAGTATCTAATTTAATAATGATTTAATAATCATTAAAATGTTTAAAGGTTTTGTTTAGAATTTTAAACTCAATTTTAAAATGTATTCTCGTGATGATGAATTTTCAGCAGCCATTTGTTTTATTCTTCATTGTCACATGATCATTCATAAATCATTTTAATATTATGTATTAGTCATGAAAGGTCTTATAATTATAAATGTAGAAAACAGATGAGCTGCTTGCTTTTGGAACAAGGATTGATGCATTTTTTAAATATATAAAATGCTTTATAATAGTTTGTCGTTATTTTACAATAAACAGTTGTTAACATTAATGTAATGTAACCTGTTAATATTAGCATGAAATGCATTATTACAAATCCATTGGCGACACATTGTGAACTTGCATGAATGTGAAGATTAGCCAATATTAACAAAGGTTATGCTGTTAAAATATAAGCCAATTGTTCATTAGTAATGCACGTTGACTAACGTTACACCTATAAAGTCTTAAAGGGATAGTTGTAGGCATGTGCCGGTATACGATTCTGAAGGTATGATAACCTTGGATAAAATGATCAAGGTTTCAGGGTATTGTGATTACTGCTCTAAAATATATTCTTTTTAAATGTCTGAGAATAAAGGAAAAACTTTTTCCCCTTTGAACACAATATATTATATTTTTGAGAAACATTTACTATATTTTGGAACAGTAAACATGTCGGCTGAATAATTCACATAAATCATTGACTTCTGCTGTCTTCATAAGTTTCAAAAACACAGATTTCATTACAATTTAAAATGGCATATTTGGATATCTTTTCTGCTGAAGATACTGTTGTCCTAAAAAAACTTTTTAAAAATGTAAATAAAAAAAACTTACATATACCGTAGGATCGGTATAGCAGAAAATGTTGGCGGTTTTAAAACCTTGACTTTTTCAATCCACAGCATACCTTTAAAACGGTTATCATCCCATTCCTAGATAGTTCACCCCAAAATTAACATTTTACTCGCCCTCAAGTGGTTCCAAACCTGAATATGGGTTTCTTTAATATGTTGAACACAAAAGAAAATATTTTGAAGAAAGTTGGAAACTGTTGACATCCATAGTAAGCAAAAACACAATGGAAGTCAATGGTTACTGGTTTCCAGCTTTCATCAAATATGTTACCAGCAAACAATTTTGTGTTTAATAGACGTCTAATAGACATCTAAACGTAGACAGCTTGGCTAAAACAAGGCTAATCTTGGGCAGTCAGTGAAAATCTAATAGACATCTAAGAATAGCTAAAAACTTGACTAGTCGTCAAATAGACAGACTTTATATTTGTAGTTATTAATTTCTGTTTATTTGATGACTAGGCCTAGTTTTGGCCTATTCTTAGACGTCTATTAGATTTTCATTGACAGTCCAAATTCAGCTTTGTTTTAGCCATGACGACTATGTTAAGACGTCTATTAGACATCTAATAGACATCTTTTAAAAACAAAAAACGCTTGCTGGGTTCTTTTGTGTGAAGAGTGCGTGAATGACAACAGAATGTTCAGTCTTGAGTGAACTTTAGTAACAGTTCAAAAGTTCACCAATGTTTGGAACAGAAATCTTTTATAACGTCGTATCCACACTGTCACTTTTGATCAATGTAACGTGTTCTTGCCGAATAAAACAAAGTATTTCTTGAAAGAGTTCTGAATGAATAATGGCCACTGTTTTGACCGTGCCTGTGAGTGAGTGTATGTGTGTGTGTTTGACTAACAGTGGACTTTTTCTCTGTCTCTCAGATCTGGAACCAAAAATGAACTGGGCGTCATTTTATGCCGTGATCAGCGGCGTGAACCGACATTCCACCGGCATTGGGCGGATTTGGCTGTCTGTCCTCTTCATTTTCCGGATCCTGGTTCTGGTGGTGGCTGCGGAGAGCGTGTGGGGCGACGAGAAAGCGCATTTCATCTGCAACACCCAACAGCCGGGATGCAACAGCGTGTGTTACGACCACTTTTTCCCGATCTCCCACATTCGACTGTGGGCCCTGCAGCTCATCATGGTCTCCACCCCCGCCCTGCTGGTCGCCATGCACATTGCACACCGTCGGCACATCGACAAAAAGTTGTATCGCCAGGCTGGCCGCACCAGCCCGAAAGACTTGGAGGCGATAAAAAATCAAAAGATGAAGATTACCGGCGCCCTCTGGTGGACATATATGATCAGCCTGCTGTTCCGTGTGTTGTTCGAGTCCGCCTTTATGTATCTGTTCTACATGATTTACCCGGGCTATAAGATGTTCCGGCTGGTGAAGTGTGACTCGTACCCATGCCCAAACATTGTCGACTGTTTCGTGTCCAGGCCGACAGAGAAAACAGTCTTCACCATATTTATGCTGGCGGTGTCCGGCGTCTGCATCCTGCTCAACATCGCCGAAATCGTCTTTCTTGTGGCGAGAGCAACCAGTCGACATCTCAATAACTCCAAAGATTCCGCTGTGGGAGCCTGGATCTCCCAAAAACTCTGCTCATTTTAGAAGTGCTCGGCCTCAAGCCTTAAATATGTCACTCAAACACTTATATTTAATGAGGGTTAACAATAATCCGTGTTGGGTAAAGTTCCTAATATATTACAATCTTAAACGCTATCTTAATTTAAAAAATAAAAATCAACAACCCACACACAAAGGGGCCTATAGGTTGCTTTCATATTACCCACTTCCTTAAAAAAGTAGCTAACAAAGTAACACATTGTTACTTTAAATGACTTAAGACTGCAATACTTTTAAAAGTAACTTTACCCAACACTGATAATAATACGTTAGTGATTATGTTTTTATGTGTAACTCAGAATACTTTTTAAATTATGTACATAAGCATTACTTATGACATGTATTTACTGCTGTATGAATATACTTATTTGGTAGCTTAAATTCTACAATGAAATAAAATTGAAATATTAATTTATTTATGGTACACACACATTGAGTTGTATTGCAAATGACCAAGAAAAAACGAATTGTATTGCATTGCTTAACTCCTAATGTCGCCAGTATTTTTTTTCAACACATCCTATAATTTCTAATATATCAAGCTCTACCAAATGGTTGATATGTCGGTTTATGGTAAAAGTACCGGAATTAATACATGTATTATAAAAAATTTGAAAATAAGAAGTGTAAGAGCAATTTATTAAAAAAAATGAAAATGAAACATTTCTAAATACTAAATCGTCTTTATTTTTCGAAGCATGCCATAAAATATTTCAGATTCTCATTTAACATGTTTTCTTGATTTTGTTTTTACAATAAAACCAAAATCAAGTGTAGTAGTGCAACAGGATTATGTTTGTTTGATTTTTTTTGTTGTAAACCAACAATGCTGTGTAATGTAAACCATTATTTAGAGCAGTCCTTCTTAAACAACCATTTGGTAGAACAGGCAGTTAAAGGGTTAAGATAAAAGCTCCTATTGTCCTTATTCATTTAGACTATCAGTTCTTGACTTCATTATTTTAGATCAGGTTCTCAGCTGGCTATATAGGCTAAATATGTATTATGCTCAGCAATTTATGGTCCACCTACATTTATGTCTACTAATATAAGTTCTACCAATATATTCTTATATAACTAATGCGGTGTAATGTTATTAGGCATAAGATGATAACCGTTTTCAAGGTATACCGTGGTTTAGAAAAGTCAAAGTTTTAAAACTGCCCAATTTTTCTGCTATACTGTACTTAAGGTATGTGTAAGATTTGTTTATATATATATATATATATATATATATATATATATATATATATATATATATATATATATATATATATATATATATATATATATATATATATATATATATATATATATATATATATATATATATATATAGTTTTTTAGGACAACAGTGCCTTTAGCAGAAAATATATTCATGCCGTTTTAAATTGTAAAGAAAGCTATGTTTTTAAAACCAATGAAGACAGCAGAAGTCATTGATTCATTTTAATTGTTTAGCCTGATATGTTTACTGCTCCAAAATACTGTAAATGTTTCTCAAAATATAAAATATTGTGTTCAAAGGGAAAAAAGTTTTTGTTTTTTACCCAGACATTTAAAAAGAATATATTTTAGAGCAGTGAGCACAATACCATCAAACCATGATAATTTTATCCAAGGTTATCCCACTGTCAGATTCTTATACTGGCCAATGCCTAAATGTTATGTTATGTTCTTAAAAAACATTTAAGCCAATATTAAATGCTTTAATCTATTTTGAAACACACATTTTATAAAACAAACAAAAAAGAAAATCTATTTATGCACATACTATTAATAGGCTATATTTTTAGCAAAAGTATTTAAATTAGGCTATATTAAATAAAACTGAGGATAGACAATTGGCTACATTCAAATAACAACAGAAATACCAGTTTATGATAAAGCACTTATGTTTTGTAGGCTAAAATGTACCGAAGTAAATAAAGTCGGAAGTCTCGATACTCGCCCACTATTACAGGAATGAGTGTGTTATTGGATAGTTTATTTTATTTGTGTGTCACAGTGCATCGCCTCTAGGCGACGCTACATCTCCAAAAAGACCAGCTCTCCATTCAAATCACAGTGACTAAGTTTTAAGCAAATTTGCAAGGTCTCTCTGGCATGGCAGTTTGTCATTTTGATCTGTTCATCGACAGAATAACGACAAAAACAATTTTATTTTGTATTATTTTTGGTAGGCCTACTTTATAAATGGGCAGGACATCTGCTTTTACAAGCTATTATTTATTAGTAGAATTTGGACTGACACTGACCTATGTACAAAGGTCACCAGGTTCAGTGTCATAATTACTTAAAGTGTCTTAAAACAAACAAACAAATCTTCTAATTGGATCCCATGTAAATCCAAACGTGTTAATTAATTTAGCATGATTTGAGTAATACCTTTTACATTTTAATCGAATCAGAAAAATAATAATAAAATAAATAAAGTAAAATAAAATTGTATGCATTTTAAAGTCTGGGTCTTCAATTACCATCCAGTCCACATTTTACCTGCATGTCTTTAGAGAATGTAAAATATTTTCTGTCTTTTGAAAGCCATTACAACCTAGTGAATACACGCAAATCCCCACATCCCAGTCCTCCTGTCTACCTCTAGCTCTCTAACTCCCATTTGGTCTCTATTAACTGTTAAACACACTTAAACCTAAATAGAAAGGCAAAATGTTTTTCGGCACTGATTTCCTTCAAAAGGACAGTGAGCTCCACCATTGGTCCTGACAGCTGTCACTCACCGGAGAGACTCTGAGAAACACGGCAGGTGGTACACTCTTCAAAATTCTCCCTATAGGGATTGTGTTCCCTGCCAAAATTAACCTCAACACACAGACACACACACACACTCACACTCACACACACACACACACACTCACACAGATACAGTGTATTTGTATGGGTCGGTTCTCTTCCTGTCTGAGTCGGTGCTGGAGTACAGAAGAAAGGGTGTGTGAGACAGAAGATGTTTGTTTAGATTTGTAGACGTTTGTCTATTTGTGTCTGAGGAATCTTTCTAATTCTGGACCCCAGCAAGGTGAGTTTCATGCTATAGAATTAAATGGCACGCGCACACACACTCACACAGAGACTGAGTGAAGCATCTGCCAGAATGATACGCTCATTTAACACTTTCAGATTTATCTAGGTCTTGTATTCACTTTTAACGGTTTTGGTTCCTTTCATTTATCAGCATGAACTGCTCTTTGTCTCATTAATGGTTTGAATAATAGTAATAGAGGTCATTTTAACACCCATCACATTTTTAAGCAAAAGGACTCCTATATTTAGTATTATGACTAATGTGATTACTTCATATATGAGTGTGTGTTTATTTATCCGTAAATGACTAATCACAGTATGTCCCATGAAGGATGTAAACTGTTTTCTGAGACACTTAAGTTTTAGTCTTCAGTGTTTTTCTTTCACAGACTGTGTGTGTGTATTTCTGTAAAAGTGCTAAGCTAAAAAAAGAAAACATTAGCTTATCATTAACTTACACAATATTGGAAAATACTTTAGAAAATGTATGATTTTATTATACTTTTACTTCTTTTATTTCTGCTCTCTAAAGACAGCTCACAAAATCATGAGAATAAGCACTAATTACTTTATTCTATTAACATGTATTAACACCAAATTAACATAAAACACAAATTATTTTAGATATTAGATCTCCATTTAATATTTCTAATACATTATTGTAATATCTTTCTTTTTTTTGTATGCATGAAAAATAATAAAGCTAACATTTTTTCCTATGTGGGTCCTTAGTAAGGCTGTTATGAGTCCATAGCATTTAAAAGCCCACGTTTGAGACACTTTAATAGGAAATTTAAAGAAATCTGTAAACATACAATAAAGGAGGGATGGTGTGTTTTAGGGGATCTATACATGTGTGTGTAGGGTCAAGTATGTCCACCTGTTTCAGGTCATGCTCAGGCATTAAGGCATGTCAGTTAAACCTCCAGCCCCACGTGACCAAATATAACAATCCATCCCTCAAACATGACAAAGAACTTTCAACACATCCCACTGCTGATACACATACATATATACAGTAGGAGTAACTGTAATTCTTTTAAACCTTTAACTTTTACTTTTTTAGGACGAATTCATGCAAAATCTTACCCAAAACCACCTTTGGGGATGCCCTTGTGTAAAAAATGGCATAAAAATAAGACACAATTTAGTTTACTGGAAACATTAAGCAAGTTTTCTTTCTTTTACAATGGATCATCTGACTTCAGAGGCTATCTAATTTATTTGCATATTATTACATATTCAAGTAAAGAGTAAACATTTTTGTAGGGATCCATCGATACCATATAAAAGCTGGTGTTTTATTATTACAATTATTTAGATCACCTTATTCATACCGTAATGCTTATTTAAATCTTAAATGACACATTTTTTAAATTAAAATAAATTAAATTAAATTCATCTTTATTTGTATAGCGCTTTTACAATTGTGTCAAAGCAGCTTCACATAGAAGATTATAGTGAATTGAAACAGTGTAGTTCAGTTTTCAGAGTTTAAGTTCAGTTCAGTTTAAATTAGTTCAGTTCAGTTCAAAGTATTTTAATATTCACTGCTGAGAGTCCAAATACTCAAAAGTAATCCATTGATGCTCAGCTCTACAAGTCCCGAACTATGCAAGCCAGACGTAAACAGATGAAATTATTATTCTGAATGATTACTGAAGGTAAACAGCATTGCATACTCAGATATTTAATGAGAATTAGCTTGAACTGATTATGCTATAATATAAGCAGAACTAAAACCTTTCAGGGTTATAGGGCAGGAGTCTATCCCAGATTCCTTAGACAGAGGGAGGCGGGGGAAACACTCTGGAGAGATGACAAGTCCATCACAGAGCTCTCACACATCTATAGACAATTCTGAGACTCCAAATTATTTCAACTGTAAGGGGAATCCAGACGACCTGCACTGACACAAGGGAAAACATGCAATCTGGCCTCGGTTTAGGGCTTGACCTTACTACCTTCTTAGTGTGAGGTAACTAATCACTGACCTACTATAGAAGCTTTTGTATCATGTAGTTCTACGAATTCAATTATAGGATCTAATCACCAGACTGGTCCTGCTTTATGTTTTGCAACACTTAGAATGTTGAGCTGGTGTTTCGTATGGATATATGGCAATATTCTATAATTCATGATAATGATACAGTGAATAATTATTTATTGTTTAAACTTTCAGAGTGCTGGTTAAGAATATTAACATTGCATTTGCTGGTGTTTATAATAATGTCAAATTCTTGAAGATATAATTGGTTAGTTTAAAACATGAAACATTTACATGTTAATCTGGGCTACTTCATGCTGAAATATTGACTGAAAGGTCTGAGCAATAAAGTTTCAATAGTTTAATTAAACTTATGATGAAAACTACAAAGACTTTTATTATCTATTATTATTTTAGGTGATGTTTATGCCTAATTACGTGTTAAAATTATATGTGTGTCAGCGCCAATAGAATAGTGGTTATGTGCGTTGACATTTAATACCAAAGTGCTCACGGTGACCTGAGTTCGATTCCCGGCTCAAGGTCCTTTGCCAATCTTTCTTCTCTGTCTGCGCAGCATGATTTCCTCTCAATACTATCCAATGTTCTAGACCAGAGGTCACCAACCTTTTTGAAACTGAGAGCTACTTCTTGGGTACTGATTAATGTGAAGGGCTACCAGTTTGATAAACACTTGTTAAATGACAAATTTTCTCAATTTACTTTTAATTATATGTTATTATTAATAATTAATGATATTCATCTATGTGAAAACACTGATCGTTAATAATTTCTCACAATAGTCAGCAATGATTTAACAAGGTAGGAAAATATCAATATGCAATACTTCATTTGTCTGAAATTGTTTTTTTTTTATATATAACTTTTATATATAACTTATTGTCATTTTCAAATTTACACCAATGCAAGTGTGATTTAAAAAGAATAGCTACAAAAAAAAAAAAAGATGCAGCTTACTGGTATGTGGTGCTATGGTGAGCTATTTTTAGAACAGGACCGCGGGTAACTCGTGATCCTCGTGGGCTACCTGGTGCCCATGGGCACCATGTTGGTGACCCCTGTTCTAGACATTAACGGTTAAAACCCCCTAAAAAAATAAACCTTAAAATATCCTGGATGTAGTCTGATTACAATTTGTAATTGTTTTGTTAAATGGAGTTAATAACTAATACAATTCAGTTGTATTTTAACTAACATTAAAAAAGTAACTGCCATAAATATGGCTTTTCTCACAGTTGATTTTAAAGGATAAACTACTGTTTACTAATGAGATTTTGTTACCTTTTGTACTGTAATTTAAAAACCTGTTGAAATTTAATTTGATTCAAACCTTCACTTATTTATGTATATACAATAAAGTGATACACTATCTATCGCAGAGGTGCCCAAACTTTTTCGTATGAAGGGCCAAATACCAAATATCATTGATAGCCATGGGCCGAAGATAAATATACCTATTTTACCTACCTATTTTACATTAAAGTTGCCATTCATATTATTTTTTCACAATTTAAAAAAATAAATAGAAAACATTACTTTGAATTGCATTAACAAATGCAGTATAACTTTTTAAATTATAACTTATTCCAATAAAAACATAAACAATCACATCCATAACACAGTGGAGTTCAATGCTGAATACACTAGTCAAGCAGAATCTGCCTTTGCCTTGATTCACTCACCAAAGTCTCTGCATTGTCCTCTATCCGTCGTATGTACATTTTAAACTAAATCTGATTAATTTACACCATATAAATTGAAACATTTAATTTCAGATAGCTTTTTGTAGCTTAACAATAAAAATAAATAAATAAAAAGGTACATTAATGAAATGACAATCTCTAAACTATTCTCAGATGGGCCCTAGATTGGGCATCTTTGGTCTATGGCAGGGATGGGCAAACTTGATCCTGGAGGGCTGGTGTCCCTGCAGACTTTTGCTCCAACCCTAATCAAACACACCTGCCTGGAGCTTTCTAGTGATCTTGAAGACACTGATTAGTGTGTTCAGGTGTGTTAGACTAGTGTTGGAGCAAAAGTCTGCAGGGACACCGGCCCTCCAGGATCAAGTTTGCCCATCCCTGGTCTATAGTAATAATCGCAGCAAGAAAATTGGATGCAGTCATTAGCCTAGTTTTATATATTGACGTATATCATTGGTAGTTCCTATTGTGCTGGGTTTAAGCCTGATCTGAAGTAGGTACTACTTCTGTTTCTGCAAAATATGTACTTGTGAACATGCCAAAATGCATGCACTTCAACCAATAGTTCTAGGAACTATGAATACATTGGTGTGAAAGGCCCTTATGTCATGTTTCAATGAACTCCCCCAGCTTCCTTTGCCTTTCCCCTTTCTTTACAGTTCTCTAGAAATCTTAACTGAAAGCAGATGATTCATAAAAAATGCTAAAATTCAGTTGAGCCAGAAATGTATGCAATACTGATTTCTGCATGTATCTGCAGGTGGAGGCACAGCAGTGATGGGGGACTTTAGCTCTCTTGGGAAGCTTTTAGAAAGCGCCCAGGAACATTCTACGGTAGTGGGCAAAGTCTGGCTCACCGTCCTCTTCATCTTCCGCATCTTGGTGCTTAGTGCTGCTGCAGAGAAGGTTTGGGGTGACGAGCAGTCTGGCTTCACCTGTGACACCAAGCAACCTGGTTGCCAGAATGTGTGTTACGATGTAACCTTCCCCATCTCTCACATTCGGTTCTGGGTGCTCCAGATCATCTTCGTCTCAACTCCGACACTGATCTATCTGGGTCATATCCTGCACCTGGTGCGCATGGAGCAAAAACTGAAACGCAATGACACAAGCGGAGCAGACAAACAGGCACTTCTAGGCCACAAACCAAAAGGTCCCATACGTGATGAACAGGGTAAGATCTGTCTGAAGGGAGTCTTGCTGCGCACGTACGTCTTTAACATTATCTTCAAAACACTGTTCGAGGTGGGCTTCATTGTGGCTCAGTATTTCCTGTATGGATTCGAGCTTAGGCCTCTGTACACCTGTAACAGGTGGCCTTGCCCAAACACTGTAAACTGCTACATCTCGAGACCTACAGAAAAAACCATCTTCATTATTTTCATGCTGGCCGTAGCCTGTGTCTCTCTGCTGCTCAACCTGGTGGAGATGTATCACCTGGGCTTCACCAAGTGCAGACAGGGTCTCCGTTACCGTCGTTCTCACTCAGTCTGCGACACTGAGTCTAAAGTGCCTAGTGAGGACGCCGTGGTTCCTTTTGTGCCAAATTACCCTTATTTTCCTGCTCACGCACCTCCTCCGGCTCCCTATCCTACCGAGCCGCACTTCAACCTCTCAGAAGCTGACGGAACCTTCCCGGCTCATGGCAGCCGCTCTGTTTACAAGCAAAACCGAGAGAACATGGCTGTAGAGCGCAGCGGCAAACCTGACACTGCTGATGTTAAGATCAGCAAAACAGTGAGCTCTGTACCTGGATCACCGTCAAGCCAGCAGCGAAGGCCTAGTCATTCAAGTCGCTACAGCAGCAACAAGACCAGGATGGATGACCTCAAAATCTGAGCAGAAGGAAACGAGAGAGTCTCGACTCCATCACTGAATCTGGGATCTCCTGCCCTGAACACCTGAAGAGATTCCCTCTCCCGCTCACAGGCAACGGGCGAACGATGAGGTTCATTTATCAAGTGTCATTTAGAGTGACATCGGAATCAGGGAGTTTGAATGTCAACTGATGTGAGACTTTACTTGAATACATTTTGTGGGAATATTGCAATCACGTGATCATCGATTGAACAGATTGATGACTGAGTCATAGACTGAATCATGTGGGAGCCCATTTCCTCCAAATTACAAATTGGAAATATATTTATGATATTGAATTATCATATACTACGTCATAATTAAGACATAAAAAGTTAAAATTATTATAACAGCCATCCAAGACAATGACAACGGCCTGTTTGACAAGAGAAAGTCAAAATCGTGTAAATAAATGAAATTAGACTATAAGAAGTATATACTGTAAAGTGCTCAGCATAATTGAGTTCACCCCATTTTGAAAATGAATATTTGTATCATTTTTCAGTGAATATAGGCAATGTGTTTTGGTGAAATTAAACAAAACAGATTTATTAAACAGATATATTGATTAAAATAATATTTTAGTCACCAAACATATTTAGAAATTAAAAGATAATACAGTTGAATTAAAGCAAAATATTGCAAAATAAATTACAACCTACAAAATTTCAATTAAATTGTTCAATTGTTTTTGCTTCTCTTGATTTTTCCTCTTTTTTAAATTTGTATTTAATATTTTTCTATAACATAAATTTGGGTGTACTAGTTTTTGGACCGTTATCGTAAGTTATTTTGTTAGATAAGCTCCAGATTTGGTTTCAGTGACTAATCTAATGTATATGCACAAATATAATATTGTATAGCTTCCTATTGTACTCATATATGCTGAGCACTGTAAGAGTTTATATAAGACTCACAATTTTGACTTTTCCATCGTAATTTGTACTTTTCATGTCATAACTTAAATTTCATGACATAAATATGAATTTATTTGACATTTTATGGAATAAGTATGCCAAAGCAAGGCCATAACCACTACTTGGGGCAAACAAATAGTTTTTTAAGGTATGAGGAAGCAGAAAGGTGGAAGAAATAATAATTCTATATGTCTTATCTACAGTGCGTCTAGAAAGTATTCGTAGTGCTTCACTTTTTACACACTTTTTTATGTTACAGCCTTATTCCAAAATGGATTAAATTCAATGATTTCCTCAAAATTCTACACACAATACCCCATAATGACAATGTGAAAAAATATTTTTGAAAATTGTTGCAAATTTATTAAAAATATAAAACCTGAAAAATCACATGTACATCAGTATTCACAGCCTTTGCTCAATACTTTGTTGATGCACCTTTGGCAGCAATTACAGCCTCAAGTCTTCTTGAATATGATGCCACAAGCTTGGCACACCTGTCTTTGGGAATTTTTGCCCATTCCTCTTTGCAGTACCTCTTAAGCTCTATCAGGTTGGATGACAAGCGACAGTGTACAGCCATTTTCAGATCTCTCCAGAGATGTTATTAGGATTTAGATCTGGGCTCTAGCTGTGCCACTCAAGGACATTCACAGAGTTGTTGTGAAGCCACTCAATTGATATTTTGGCGGTGTGCTTTGGGTCATCGTCCTGCTGGAAGATGAACTGTCCCCCAGTCTGAGGTCAAGAGCACTCTGAAGCAGGTGTTTATTCAGGATGTCTCTGTACATTGCTGCATTCATCTTTCCCTCTATCCTGACTAGTCTTCCAGTTTCTGCTGCTGAAAAACATCCCCACAGCATGATGCTGCCACCACCATGCTTCACTGTAGGGATGGTATTAGCCTGGTGATGAGCAGTGCCTGGTTTTCTCCAAATGTAACACCTGGCATTGAGTCCAAAGAGTTAATTTTAGTCTCATCAGACCAGAGAATTTTGTTTCTTATGGTCTGAGAGTCCTTCAGATGCCTTTGGTCAAATTCCAGGCGGAGAGTGGCTTTCGTCTGGCCACTCTACCATACAGGCCTGATTGGTGGATTGCTGCACAGATGGTTGTGCTTCTGTAAGGTTGTCCTCTCTCCACAGAAGAACGCTGGAGCTCAGACAGAGTGACCATCGGGTTATTGATCACCTCCCTGACTAAGGCCCTTCTCCCTCGATCACTCAGCTTAGATGGCCGGCCTGCTCTAGGAAGAGTCCTGGTGGCTTCAAACATCTTCCACTTACAGATGATGGAGGACACTGTGCTCATTGGAACTTTTAGAACAGCAGAAATTTTTCTGTAACCTTCCCCAGCCCTGTGCCTCGAGACAATCCTATCTCGGAGGTCTACAGACAATTCCTTTGTCTTCAAGCTTGGTTTGTGCTTTGACATGCACTGTCAACCCTGGAACCTTATATAGACAGGTGTTTGCCTTTTCAAATCATGTCCAACCAACTGAATTTACCACAGGTGAACTTCAGTTAAGATGTTGAATCATATCAAGAATGATCAGTGGAAACAGAATGTACCTGAGCTCAATTTAGAGCTTAATAAATTAGCAACAGTTTTAAAGGAATAAATGAATTTAATCCATTTTGGAATAAGGCTTTAACATAAAAAAATGTGGAAAAAGTGAAGCGCTATGAATACTTTCCAGATGCACTGTATGCTTAACTTGTCGAAAACAACAGTTCTTGCCTTGTCACTTTTTTGTTAGGAATTGCATAATTAATGCAACCATATTTTCAATTCAAAAGTAGTTTGCATTGGTGGATAAAGAAAAATGAAAGAATTTCTAATATTTGGAGGGATAATTCTGGCATTTCTGATTATTCTGGAGGACTTGCTTTTCAATTACCAACAATAAAACACTTAAGAGATTTACGGGTAAAATGTGAATATTTAAATTTAGTCTTTTTTTGTTTGTTTGCTTTTTTGAAAGAGGGGACTGACTGTAGAGGAAAACTGATGTATTTATAATCTATCAGTGGCAAAGCTGATCATATTTTACAAGTCAACAACATACAACCATTACATCATCTTGTCTACAGTCCTGATGACCTCTACCAGGTGTTTACAGTCTCTTCAGTGTGTCTATAACCTGCTGAAATCTTTTCAGCCAGATAACCAGCACTGTTTGAATGTAACGTCCACACATTCTCAGCATGTAAACATGATTGATATCAAGCAAAGTTGCTATGTGTGTGTTCACTTCTTAAATAAACACTGAAGACTATTCTTAGAGAGCTGAAATGAGTGCCCAGAGACACCCTGTATATGTGTGTGTGTCCGGTTTGAAACCTGACACAGGTCTGGCAGACGGACGGGAAGGTGCTCTGATTGGCTAAATATGCTCCATTAGGCAAGAGTACAGCCTGGCTTAAGAAGTTGCCAAGAGCATCTCAGCAGATCCAAAAATTTACAGTGGCACTAAATAGTTAGGGATTGTAAATATCCTTCTAGCTGTGCTTCTTTTGAAAGGCCTTCTTGTCTACAGTCCATCAAGAACAGCATCAGCCTGAACAAAATGAGCCCCAGAAGTGACTAATAGGCGGAACATCCAACACTCATGCATGCACTGTGACTGCATAGTTATGTTAGCATTTTGCTAAGCTGAGAACTGGATACACACAGTAAGGACAATATATATAGTATATTCACACATGTTAGGTAAAATTAAATGAATGTTTTTTTAAATATATGGAATATAGATTAGACAATTTTAGTACAAAACATTGTAGTTAACTAAAAGAGAGAACCTACTTTTAGCTGGAAAGCTCACCTTGTGTTGGAAAATCTGTCATTTTGGAAAGCTGCATGACCGGAGACCTTCCTCAAGAGGGAGACATAACATCTGCGTCAAGTCCACATGAATGAAAGTTCAGTCAATTCATGTTTTCTAAATCATGCGTTTTCTTTTCGCTATCAGCGCATATGTCATGTCTTTGTTAATTGTACCAATAATATATAAACGTGACCAATAATATATAAACCCACTAATTAACTTTGGGAGTTACTAATCAACAGTACTCTACTCTGAAATAGTTTAGTTGAGCAGTGCAACTAATGTAAAGCTACAATTCCTCATAAATATTTCAACCCTTTATTTTTCGTTCCTAAAAGAAGTCAATATATAAATTAAAAATAATTTATAATTAAAGGACATAAAAATTGTTTTTAATCAATA
Source organism: Danio kyathit (assembly GCA_903798195.1). Lineage (NCBI taxonomy): Eukaryota > Metazoa > Chordata > Actinopteri > Cypriniformes > Danionidae > Danio > Danio kyathit. The sequence continues at coordinate 29,079,758 of LR812523.1, forward strand.
CAGTTTACATGAGCAATATCGCACTGCTACGAGTATGATATTGCATTTATACAAAAGTGTATAAAAAAAACTCAAGTCTCAAAAACCCTTTTGTAAGAGGAACTACTTTCTTCCGCCATTCATTTACGTCTGCAGTCAGAACAGTCACTTTCGCTAGTATTTAAATGATTCTCTAAGGTGATGACAAAACAGGTGATTTTGTAAGACTAAACAGCATGAAATGCCATCACAGAGATTTTCCAGTATTTCTCTGTTGCAATTTTGATTTCACAATTAACCCCAAAATGCCAGAGCAAAGCAAACACTAGTTTCTGTGGTATAAATACAGCTCTACAAAACACAAAAGAGACAGATCGACTCAGAATTCCACTTACCTGATTTATAATGATTTGTTCAGCTGTAGTTTGAAATTTACACTGAGAAAATGCGGGTTTTCTCCTCTTAGGACTTATTATGTGGTCTCTGTCGCCGTCTTGTGGCAGAACGTCAACTGTTACTTTCTTTGGTTTGCTCTGACAGGCTGATGGCAGCCGATGCACTGAAAAAACAGGCACTATCCTTATAAATAAACTACATAGTTGCAATCTAAACAACTACATTCTCGACTAAAAAGCCTCAAAAGAACATTATGTTGTACAACAGCAGCAATATCTGTCAAACTGTGTCCTCTGCTTGTCTCTGTTTATGGGCGGAGTAATACACAAGTGTAAAGGGAGAAGACGCGGTACTACTTTTATTTGCATAATATCGCACGGCTATTAGCCAATCCTATTTAAAAACCAGATAGAACTGTTGTATAAATTTTTATGTTTATAGTTTGCTTTTTTTCAGTATACATAGGCTACCATACCATTGTTAGTAAGTTTTAAATAGCTTAAGTTGTAGCTTGCATAAAGTGTATAGAAATAAAACAAAGATAATATTTTTTTTTTATATCATTATTGATATATTCAGCAATCTTCAATAAGTTATGAATAAAGCTGAAACACTTTAACAAAACATGAATATTTTCACATACTGCAAGCTTATAGAATAAAAAAACCCCAAACACTTCATATGTGAAATGATAAAATGACATGAGAAAATATGAGAAAGAGAGATTTGTAAAATGTTCTTATGAAAGCCCTGTGATTACACGTGGACAAATGTAGACACACTGAAATGTGTCACAATAAAATGTTCCAAAATTATGTTTCATATATTTTACATGTGATTTTTTTTACATTTTTGATAGTTTTCATTCATGGCATCTTAATTTTCAAGAACACATATACTGTCAATCAACCTGAACAAGCTAATTAAATAGCTCAGGAGTTCAAAAACACAAGATCCATTTTTTCATTACCTATCGCATAGGTGTCAAACTCAATTCCTAGAGGGCCGCTCTGCACAGTTTCTCTCCATGCCAAATCAGACACAGCTGATGCAACTAATCAAGGTTCTTTTGAACACCCCAATTATTTGGATCAGCTGTTTGATAAGGATTGGAGCAAAACTGTGCAGAGCTGTGGCCCTCCAGGAATTTGACACCTGAACTACAGTATGACCATTTAAAACACGTACCCTCATAAAACAGTAAACAGTCAGAATACACCCTTTAAAAAGAAAATCCGGCATGTCTCATAAAAGGTACTGCTGCAGTGGCAAGGGTCAGAGGACATGATGTCAAGCTGTGCCACAACATGACCTTCATGAATCATGTAACCTTCTAATGTCTTTCATGAAAGGCAGACGAGCAGATCTCATCAGGGACCCGTCTGTATGCCTGCATACTTACAGAGGAGCGTCTGCACCTGCAGCTCAGATCAATCTCTCTATCGACAGCACAGAGGACGTCCTGTGTCTTACTCAACCTGTCCTAGAGGATCAACTTTCTCTACCAACACTGATGTTTCTCCTAGAACAGGATAAGAGACATTACAGAGAATGATTCTCTGTATCTTGCAGCACATTTTATTTTATCATTAAACTTCCATAAATGTGACTATTTATGGCCACAAGCTTGTCACAATAGTTTGAAAGAATTTTGGCCCATTTCTCCTGACAGAAATGGTGTAACTGAGCCAGATTTGTTGGCTGTCTTGCTCGCACAAGCTTTTTCAACTCTGCCCACAAATTTTCTATAGGATTGAGCTCAGAGCTTTGTGATGGCCACTCCAAAACATTCACTCTGTTGTACTTAAAGCACATTTTAACTAATTTGGCAGTATGCTTAGGGTCATGGTCTGTTTGGAAAACCCATTTATGGCCAAGTTTTAATTTCCTGGCTGATGTCTTGAGATGTTGCTTCACTATTTCTACATAATGTTCTTTCTTCATGATGCCATCTATGCTGTAAAGTGGACCAGTCCCTCCTGTAGCAAAACAGCCCCACAACATGATGCTGCCGCCCCCATACTTCAAAGTTGGGATGGTGTTCCTAGGCTTGTTAGCTTTTCCCTTTGTCCTCCAAATGTAACACTGGTCATTATGGCCAAACAGTTCAATCTTAGTTCCATCAGACCACAGGACATGTCTCCAAAAATTATTCTTTTCCCCAGTGTAATTTAGCAAATTGTAATCTGGCTTTTTTGTTGATTCTGGCTTGTTGATTTTCCCATGTTGTCACACAAGGAAGCAGTGTGTTTGAGGTTCTCCTTAAATACTCTTCTACAGTTGTGCTTCCAATTAACTCAAATGTTGTCATTTAGCCAATCAGAAACTTCCAAAACCCTGACACCATCATCTGAGCTTTTTTAGAGGCATAATAATCTTATTGTATATAAACTTGACTTTCAGGAAAAGTTATAACAATTTCTCAAAAAATCTCTCTCGCATTATTCTGCTATTAAGCATAACAGAAACAAATTTGATAATCCTAACTTACCTAAAGGAGAAAAAGTTTAGCCTTATTAACATCTGACTTTTTTTTAAATGGTGTATGTTAGTGTATGTTAACTTCTGGTTTCAACTGTATCTCTTTTAGACAATAACAGAAAAAAAAAAAAGTAAAAAAATGTTTTTAAATGAGATTTTTTACTCACAATTTTGACTTTTCCATCGTAATTTGCACTTTTTATGTCATAACCTAAATTTCATGCCATAATTATGAATTTATTTAACATTTTATGTTAATAAGTATGCCATAACCACTGCTTGGGGTGAACAATTAGCTTTTTAAGGCATGAAGAAACAGAAAGGTGGAGATAATAATAATGCTGTATGTCTTAAATATGTCGAAAACAACAGTACTTGCCTTGTCACTTTTTTTGCTAGGAATTGCATAATTAATGCTACCATATTTTCAATTCAAAAGTAGTTTGCATTGGTGGATAAAGAAAAATTGAGGAATTTCTGACATATGGAGGGATAATTCTGGCATTTCTGATTATTCTGAAGGACTTGCTTTTCAATTACCAACAATAAAACACAGACATTCCTGTGCCTCACTCAACATGTAATGGAGGATCAACTTTCTCTACCCACACTGATGTTTCTCCTTGAACAAGATAAGAGACACGACAGAGAATGATCCTTTGTATCTTTCAGTACATTTTATTTTATCAATAAACTTCCATAAATGTGACAATTTATGAGGCACAAACAGATTATAACACAGATAAATCCTTTAGACAAAAACAGAAATAAAAAAATTAAGTAAAAAAATGACCACATTATTACCCTGCAGCACATGTAATACAACAAATACAGCAAGAGAGCTACTCAGAGAAGATGGGACACATGATAATAATTAAATTTTCAATGCAATTCCTTCAGCAAAGTGTTTTTGTTTTCTCTCTCCCTTTTTCCATTTCTTGTGCAAGAATGCAAAACCAAAACAGCATCTTTCTGCTCAGTCAAATTAACGGAAAAATCCTCACTACTCTGAGGTGCCTTTAGCTTTAAAAGAACACAATTACTGCATTACGCACATAACAAAAACAGTTTCGCTGGTGTAGAGCTGACGCAGCGGCACACAGTATAACCACAAAACAAAAACGTACATTCCTGCATTCATCAAGCTCTTAACACTTACACAAGAGTCAAACAAAAGAACGATTCTGCATATTCATTGGTCTGTTTAAAGCATAGGTCTCAAACTTAATTCCCGGAGGGTCGCAGCTCTGCATAGATTTGCTCCAACTTTAATCAAAGACAGCTGATTTAACTAATCAAGGTGTTCAAGACTACTAGAGACTACTAAGCAGATGTGAGTTAAAGGTGGTGGGAGCTGAACTATGCAGACCTGCGGCCCTCAAGGAATTGAGACCATTGGTTTAAAGCATCATACAATATCTCTTACTTATGATTGGTGATTCGTCACTTAATGTTTCCTACTGATTACATGAACTGACTTTGCATATAATTTACAGCACAATAGTTAGCATTATTTTCTTGCTAAAGCATTTCAGTATGTTCCGTATGACATTTCTTTGTGAAATTATGCCAGAAAACATCTTGTTCTGTGACAAAACAAAATAAATTGATAAACTAATTTCCAAAATGATTTCAATAAATGCTTAGTTCTATCAATAAGAGGAAAAATGTTAAATGGAAGCACTTGTGATATTCGTACTGAAGACCTGAATCAAAAACTAATAAGGCATAAAGCACAGATTCCGGTTTGTAGACACAAACACATTCAGTAAATCAGAATTAAACAGATATAATCTGGAATCCTAACACAGACCTTCAATGCGGTGGAATGTGAAATGATTTGGACTAATCTCCGCCTCCTGATTAGCATAATGCCAGTCTGGGCGATTCTAATCAAGCTTCTACAGAAACGACAACAGTTTCATTTCCTAGATCACTGGAGCAGCATAAATAATGTAAGGCGACGGATGTGTAATCAGTCATGATGAGTTCTAAAATGATATAGTTTTAAGCAGATCCACAGCATAGCATTTTGACTTCCCTTGGATTCATCCTTTCTTTTGTGGTCCTACATGTGCTTGTGTGTATTGGGGAATGAGCGATTACAGAATAGCTAAAGTAGGCCTTCCTCCCAAATCACACGTGTTATCATTCAAAATAATAATATAATAGCACGTTCAGTGGTGTGTGTGCGCGTGTATAATTCCCTCATTAACAATATAAACACAATATCTCACACCAATCATCTATATTACACAAATAACATCTAACACGAATCATTTATGTTACATAAAAATACTTTCACTCATTCTTGACCTCACTTCTTTCCCTTTTTCAGTACTTGTCCAGCACATGTGCGCCTGTAAAGAAATAGAATGATTGGTAGCGGACACAAGTGTTTCACACACACTGACCTTTAGTAGTTGCACAAACAAAGAAAGAGAGTGTTTATGGCTTTTAGGGCAGTGTTTTGCTGTGATTGCTCTGAAAGTGTGCATTAGTGTGCGTCTTTGAGCTGGTTTTTGCGTGCGCGCGCGATCAGAGTGTCCGTGTTAACGACCCGTTCAAAGAAGCGAACGACAGACGGTTCATTCAGGAGAGAAGCCAAAATCTGCTCGAAGGAGAAACTCCAGTCTCCGTCTCTGACCGTGCAGGGCGAGCTGGGGGTGTCTGTTGGCGTGTCCAGCACTGGGCTGCTGGTTTCAGTGGGACTGCTGGTGGGTGTGGAAGGGTGCGAGGTTGAGTTCGGGGTGATGTCAGAGTGAGATGGGGCAGTTTCGTGTTGACTGACAGGAGACTCGGGTTGGTCGTGGGTGCTTTGACTTTCAGTGGGGGTCTCTGGTTCAGGGCTGGTGGGTTTTGTTGGGGAGGACTCTGGCTGGGATGTGCTGGTGGGTGTAGTTTGGGGTGTTTTCTGTGGGCTGCTGTCTTGTAGTTTCCGTCCTACTTCCTCCATGCGCAACAGAAGACTGGTCACTCGTGCCACAGCACGGTAAAGGCTCTCCTCCTCCTCATCGCCATGGAAAACGCTGTACAAAGTCTTGGTCAAACTAATGAACTGCACCTGCAACACATAGAGTCTGTTTCATTCATCTAATCTAGCTGACCAACAAGTATGACAACTATTCAGTGCAGAGATTACCATATTGAAGTGTCTTAGGGTGATTTCACACCTGTAGATTGATTGTTTTGTTCCGAAACAGGGACTAAAATTGTTATAATGTTTTAATAGTTCACACTTAGCTGATGATTGATTATAAAGCTTGTTTGGCATGCTGTTCCAGGAGAAAGCCCTGAGCGCATAAGATCCTCGGCCCGGGGCTCCCTCCCGTTTGCAAGGCGAGAGGGGAGTTTGAGCTCAAATAGATCTCGAGAACTCCCCTGCTGTAGTAGCTAATGAACAGATAGTGATTGCTCTTAAGAGATGACTACTTACTAGGTGCATGTCTATGGTGCCGATTTGGATTAGTCAATTAACTTAAGTTGCATGTTTTTGGACGGTGGGAGGAAACCGGGGAACCCGGGGGAAAGCCACGTGAGCACAGGGAGAACGTGTAAACTCCGCACAGAAACGTCGGCTGGCTTGGTAAAGACTAGAACCAGTGACGTTCTTGCTGTGAGGCAACCGTGCTAACCACTGGACCACCGTGTCACCCAACTAGGAAGGAGGAGGAGTAGGGGTGGAAGGGGGGATTCTTCAAAACGAAGATGGCTGTTATATGGAACTTAGGGTATTTATAGTGGCTTAGGAATAGTCTGATTGGTAAATCATAAATTGAATATTGCTGCAAGCAATTATAAGCACGTGATCCTCTCGAAATTCGTTTATAAATAAACTTCACTTATTTTTGTTCATGGTGTGGTTTGCTTTCACACTGCAAAGTTTATAAGCGGACCAAAATAGTTCAAACAAGTCACGTGCGAGTAAACTCTCCTCACATTGGTCAGAATTTCAGGGTTTATTTTTCAGAGTCCCACGGATTCCGCTCAGCTGTCATACATCCCTATTTTAATTTATGATAATAAGCAATAAGACTTCATAAGCAAAAAGAGGAACTTTAATTTTGACACCCACAGACATAGTCACCAAATAAAAATCAGAGAAGTAAGACTTTCTCATACAGAGCCTCATTTCAGTTGTCAAGCTTTGTAAAAATCTATCTATTAAATAAATCAATCTATTAAAAAAAACATTGGCTAGAATCAATGTTGATCTTTCTTTTGTGGTGTCAGTGCAGAAATGAACAAAACAATAGGCCTAATACGAAATATTATAAGATTAAAATATGGATTATCAGATGGTAATTTCGGTAAATTTTTCTAATGAATAAACGGCACTCGGTAATATTTCAGCATGCTTTCACTTTTGCACATTTACCGTTAGGAATGACATCCCGCCCTTCTCATAATTCTCTCTTTACATAGCCGTGTATATGGCTATTTTAACCTCCTTAGACTCCAGCCATTGACTTGTGTCCTCTGTAGTGGACATTGTGTTTTCCTAAATTTTCTTTGAATTTTTGAGCTACTCTGTCAAGTCTTGTTGTACTGTGCAGAGGACATCCTGGGCTTTCTAGTGATATGTCATTTGATTGGCTGGCATGCTGGGAACCACTTCTTACACTGTATCCAAAATGGCCGGCATACAAACAAGCACATTTTATAGGAAGGAGAGATGCATGTTAAATTTAGCTTTTTAAATGTTTTTTTACTATTATTATTACATATATATTTGTTTATTAAAGTGTCAGGAACAATACATTTAGCTTTCAAAGCAGTTAAATTGTTTGTGTTTCAAAATATCATACTTTTTTAAATGTCCACTATAGTGGACCCCAGGACCATCTCAATGTAATTAATGACTGCATGTTGTAGGAGGCAGACCTGAAGCAGAGAGGATTCTTTATAGGATAGTTGAGGGAGACTCTGACAGACAATTAGAGAATTAGAGACAATTAGAGAATGACGATCAGTTTTAAATTGCTTTAATGTTGAGTTTGTTTTGGATTAACATCACTTCTTTTTTTTTTTTTTTTTGATCGGCTCTCTTTCAGAGTAAACGGTTTCAGGAATTTCAATACAAAAGGAAAAACTGGCTTTTGTTTTGTTTTTGTTACATTAATGTTGGATTAATATCCCTTGACAGCCATATCCTGTATAGTTTTGTTGTCTGAGTTTGGCTCTTTTCGAACTAAAATGGTACTGTGGTCCAGTGGACATGCTGTAAAATTAAAAATAAAAACAAAACGTAAAAACGCTAAATTGTAGAATTTTTTTTTACCCAAAGGATGTAGGAAATCCCAGAAAAAACAACCAAATTTTTTTTTTTTCTTTGGGTCTTTGGGATAAAACCATAATACACTGTGATATAGCCTGGTCCGTTAGTTTGTTGGATCGTTTTACTGTCTCACTACAATCGATCCACTCCAGAGTTTGTTTCAATCGAACCGATTGAATCGATCATTCAGACGATCTTGGACTGATTGATCGCGGATCCGAGCGCGATTGCTGGATTCACATATGCCAAATGAACTGCACTAACTGGGCAAACGAGACAGGTTCCAAAACAAATATCTAAGTGTGAAAGCACCCTTACAGTGCGTTCAGGCTTGAAAGCCATGTGTTTTGGTATAGTATAACAAAGTATGAATATTTTTGTTTTACTTTCTCATAACACACATTCTTAGCTAAATCTGAAATTGGTTCCAGTTGGATTGTTCCTCTTTGAAGTTACTTTTATAGTTATGGAGTGGACTCTGCTCTTTTAATTTTAGGAACATTTATTTTCATTCATTCGTTTTCCTTCGTTTTAGTCCCTGATTTATCAGGGGATTGCCACATGCAGCGGAATGACATACGCCATATGTTTTTTATGTAGCGGATGCCCTTCCAGCCGCATCCCAGTACTGTGATATTTATTTAAACTAAATTATTTGTATAGTGTATTGTCCTGTGTGTATAAGCCTCAAAAGCTCTGAGAGTAACCCCACAGTCTATGTCCAGACACATACAATAGTTCTAGAAGTGGAATAACTTTGGATTTTTTGAAGTTGACTTTTAATGTGATTAAAGTTGAGTCAGCTAACTGCTGGTGACATCATCAATGAAACATTAGATGCAAATGTTTTGCAACATGCCACAATTTGCAGAATTTAATTATTTATTTTACAAATGCTGTCTGACAAATTACAGCATTTGCTGTTCTATTTGTTTTAGTCATAATTGGCACATTAACATGAATTTTTATGAAATATTCAAAGCTGACGTGGTAAAAATGTGACCGTGACGCACGATTGACTGGACCGCATCGAGGTCGGGAGAGGGACATTTCACTGCTGAATTTCCCACCTCCGACTGTGTCTGGAATGCCATTCATGCAGAACAATTAATAACGCAAGACACAGAGCTCAGGAATGTTTTTGTTTTTTTTAAAGCACCTGTTATGACTTGTTGCCGCCAAACGAAAATTGTCATGCCAATTTTACTACTGTAAACAGAAGCTCTTCTTCTGATTGGCCCACTGCTTGACTGACATTAATCTTAAAAGTTGCAATTCTTTTAACTTGACACAGAGATTAAAAAACTTCAAAAGATGCAGGCATAACAGTCATTTACATCAACCAAGTGCATTTACATGGAAAAGTAGTGCAGCGGAATGGGAAAATGCATTTTGAGTAAATGGTAATACTGTGTGTGAATTGTTAAAGACTGCCATGTTGTTCATGTCTAAAATCACAGGATCACTTAGATACTGTTCAGATTTTCCTTTTTCAATAGCTGAGCACTGCTGTTCCATAAACCCTTTTCACATTTCCGGGTTTCTCAGTAGTGATGATGGTGTTATCAAGACTTTCAGAAAAAGGGATCAAATAGTGTGAGACTGATGACGACAGCCAGAGGAGAGAATAACATCAAATTTACTGTCCTGCTCCATAGACGCGGCATTAGAAACACCTCGCATAAGCGGTAATCAGTTTTTTTGTAATTTGGCGTAAAGATGATATAATACATATTTAAATACATATAAATGTTCATACGTTTTTAAATCAAATCATAATATTAAAAACTTTAAAGGATTTAAGATTACGATGACCGTTAAACACGTCTTGTGAAAAAGGGCCATACCATTAAATACCAGCTTATTTAAGCAACTGCACTAATGCATTTCAGATTGATGTACATGCTTAACTTCCACCACATCTTTAGTGAGTACCTGATTAATTCTGGGCAGATCTTTAATATTCTCCTCTCTCCGCTGTAAGTCCTCCTGCCACTGTTTCAGATACTCCTGCAGATCTACTTTAGCACGACCTAAGATGAAAGACACACAATACTTGATTCTGATTGGTCAAGCATGCCAAATAATCAAGTACTGCAATCAATCTCTTCCATCTCATAATTTCACATCTGATGAATGTGTTTAAGAAATAATTAAATTTGGCAATTAGCAAGGAAAAAATCATGATCATTTGTGCCTAAAAGCACCCGGATGAATACTTCACCTCTCTCTGGACATTTTCTGATCACTCCATCCTCTGCAGAGTCTACATTAAAAAAAAGGAGAAAATGTACAGCCACAAACACAGACACTCATGCATGAACAGAGATACATGCACACATATGGTATTATAGGGTTTGAGCTTCAGCTTTTTGTTAAAACACCAAAATGAGAATGCGTCTATTCTTGAAGTTTTGACTTTAGATGTTAGGTGACACAAAGTTTCTCTAAAATGCAAATAAAAAAAATGGTGTGCACAACACAAGAGCAAATAACCACACATACAGTACGAACACACAAAATTGATCACTGATGTTATAACACACCCAGAAAAAAGGAGAACGAGTGAAAGGAAAGGCAAGGACTACTGAAAGTAGTGAAAGCTGACCAGAAAGACGAGTGGAGAAAGAGTGATCTTCACCCGGAGGAAAAAATCTAGACGACGGTAAAATCTTACACTCCTGGTTCCCTGAAGAAACACATAAAATATGCATACATATGCAGAAAACACACACTTGTCTACTTTTATTCACATTGGTTAAGTAGTGTCAGGTATGATCTGTAATAGGTTAGGGACAAATCAGCACTCAAAACCGCCTATCGTTTTGAAAGGCACACTGCTACAAATCCCATGAACTTTTTACCATGAAAGGGATTTAGATATACTGCTGGCATCTTAGTAGTAACACAGCCAGAATATAATCCAAAAGATACTGGCCTATATTATGCTTTCCCATTGCTTATATGACATTCAGCCAAACATTAAATCCCACAGTTAATGAAAATGTCAAAAGAGAGAAGCACATTTACTCATTGTATTTGGGACTGTTCACTAGTTCAGCCTGTTTGGCACCAAACCCTAAATATTCTGAGTAAATAGCTTGGAACATTAATACCACTGTCACCAAGGTTATGCTTACTGGGAGATAGGGAACATATGCCTTTACAAAAGGAGAGTTCACAGTGATCATGGTGGGTATTTCAGTGACGGCTAGAGTCATCTTAAAACACTCGAAAACTCCCAAAGTTACAGAGTTAAACATTTAGTAGGCCTATCAGTGTTCATTTGTAATATGTGTTTGTATTATTTTGTCACGAAGCAGAAGAAAACAATAAAAAAAACTTGAATAAAAAAAAAAAATCCCACAGTTACCGTGACTGTACTTTAAAATCCCCCGAGATTACTCATTTAAACTAATTAAGTAACACAAAGTTAAAGACAAAATGATTAGCCCTCCTGTGAAATTTTTATTCTTTTTCAAACATTTCTTAATCAACATTTAACAGAGCAAGAAAATTTTCATAGTATTTTATATAATATTCTTCTGGAGAAAGTCTTATTTCTTTTAGTTTGGCTGGAACAAAAAAGGAAAAACAAAGAAAAAGTTCAATATTATTAGCCCCCTTAAGAAATTTTCAATTTGCTACAGAACAAACCACTTTTGTCCAACGTTTTGCCTAATTAACAAATCATGCCTGGTTAACCTAATTAACTAAGTTAAGCCTTTAAATCACATTTGAACCTGAATACTAGTATCTTGCAAAGTACCTAGTAAAATATTATGTACTGTCATCACTGCAAAAACAAAAGAATTTAGTTATTAAAACTGTTATGTTTAAAATGTGTTGAAAACAAATCTAATTTCCATAAACAGTGCTAATAATTCTAATTGCAATAACAATAAAAACTGTTTTTTTGTGTGTGTAAAATAAGTTGCACCAGGTCAAAGATGGTGTATTAGTTATAACAAATCACATTATTAATCACATTACATTACAATTATAAAATAAATGTAGCAAAGCTAGCTCTAAATAAATAAAAAATGTTAAAAACATTATAAACATCTATTTTAGTTACCCTCACTAAAGGCTCAATACGAGGCTTCGTTTTTATTTTATTTTAAGTTACTAAATTAGAGCATATACAGGAATCAGAAAGTAAAATTCAATACCTTTTAAGACCTTTTTTAAGACTCTTTCCATACATTTTAAGACCTTATAACCACTTTGGGTTTCAGCTGGAAACACTATATTTAATAAATATTAATGTAAGAAACTAATCCAAAACTTAAACATTATTCATATACTGAATACAAATCTATAAACTTTAGCTAATTCAGCAGGTTGGCGGCTATAGAACTGCAGAAATAATGATGTTGCCTTGGTTACTGCAGTAAACAAAGCAGCATGATGTCAAATCTAGCAGGATTTTATTGATTTCATAAACTACACAGCATCCTGATATTCCCAGATTTAATTCAGGCAAACTTTAGCATACAACCATACATTGCATAATCAAAAATGATATCAAATTTAATACCCTGCAAAATAGCATTTAAGACTTTTTAAGAACCTTAAATTTAACTACATTGGTTTATCAGCTTTTAATACTTTTTAAGACCCTGCAGACCCCCTGTAAATGATTACAAATAAACACTGGATGTAGAGTTCATGTATGCAGATTTTACAAGGTTAAAGAGAGGTTAGTTAAGGTTTAGATCACACCAAGTATTGATTATACATTTCTATTGAGGGATTAAATGTAATAGCAATAATAGTAAACTTTATTTTATTAAGCGCCTTTAACAGCAGCTTCTCAAAGCACTGAACACTATGCAAACATAACTATAAAAAAATATATAATCATTTAAAGATGAAGGGCCCTATCATACATCCTGCGCAATGCGGCACAAGGCACAAATGTTGTTTGCTAGTTTCAGCTTGACGCAAGTGTCGGATGTTTTTCACCATGCTGTTTAAATAGCAAATGCATTTGCGCTCATATGTGCGCCCATAGGCGTTCTGGTCTAAAAAAGAAGGTGTGTTAAGGTGCATTGCTGGCGCGTTGCTATTTTGAGGAACTAAAATAGACTGTTCAATAGACCAGCTAGGAGAAGGTCTAAAGTCCAGCGCAGAGTGCGTTAGATGTGGGACTCATTTAAACATTGCTTAATACACACAGGATGTAGAGCAATACGCAAATATCTTTACAAATGAAAAAGAATTAAAGGATTCAAATATTACAAAATTATTACATTACATAAATATAAAAACCACTGCTTTCATGCCTTCTTCATCTCGGGGGGCTTTTTCAGTTTATTCATGACAATTTGCTTTTATATAATGTTATTATTAGTAGTAGTAGTATTTATTATATGCATATTTATATTTATTTTATTAAAAACATGCTTAGATTTGCCCACCTCTCAGGTTTTAGACCATATGGGGCATTGCATGTGTGTTTGGATATAACTCAGTTTTTTTGACCACACTTCGTTATTATTGATCATTTATTCGTTTGCTGGAAATTAGAACTGAATTTAGAAATAGTTTTGAAACAAATCTTTGCGTTTAACAAACGAAATGAATTATGTAGGCTAATGAATGTCTGTGTGTACAACACTTTTCATTATCCACTGAAGAGAGTGAAAGTGAAAGTAAAGAATGAGGAGGCTCATTCTCACACTGCAGATGGTCTGTTTAACTCTGTTTTCTCGCTAGTGAAGCGCTCAGTTATTCCACTTACAAAGACTGCCATGTAAATAGCAAATGCGCTATGGCGCGACACAACTGACTCTTAAAGGCAATGCGAGATGAGTTTCTGATTGGTTTATTCTCAAAACACACCTATAACTCATTAAGAGAATAAGCTCAACCCTGTTAGACCATGCGCTGCGGCGCAAAGCAGAATTTTCAGTCCTTAAAATAGCAAAAGTGGATTCTGACATGCCCTTAATGCTTTTGCGCTGTGCGCTTTGGACAGTGCGCCTAGATTGTTAAAATAGAGCCCAAAGTGTTAGATAGAGAGAATAAAGGGTTATACAGGGGTCAGATGTATAGATAATTCTGGGTTATTGAGACATAAGATATACATAAGGTCGTCCATAAGTTTGCAAAGAAGACAGATATTTAGAGATGACCATAACCTACATGCATAACCATAACCTTCAGTCAAACATGAACCCTTTATAGGCCCTCATTAAAATTCTAATTGGTTATTTTTGTGAATGAGTTATTTTTGGAAAGCTTTTAAGGCTTTGCCTGATAAAGAGTTAAACTTCCATTACAGAACAGTGACAGACACCAGAAAACTCATTTACCTGGCTGAAGGTGCAGTTTGAAGAGAAGTTTCAGTTTTTCTGTGAAGGATCTGTTGTATAATATATCTGCAATAAACACACACACACATATTATCTTGAAGGAATCTGCCAGATTGCAAAGGAAGCTGTACAGAGGTGAAAGGTCAAAGGTTGTTCAGGGTTAGTTAGGCTCCTCTTACCCAGGCCGCAGATGAATTCCTTAAAGTTCACAAGTCCATCTCCATTCTCATCCAGAAGATGGAAGGCCGACCGCGCCAGAGAGCGCGAGTGTGTGTGTGTGGTCCATGGCTGCAAGAGGTTAAACAGGCTGCTAAACTGGGACTGGTCCAGCTGATACTGGTCCAGATATGGCAGGCTGGGGTCATGGTTCTGCAGGGCAGGACTACACACTGACCAGTAACAGCACACAAAATGCTGCCTCTGTAACACACAAGCGCACAAACTGTAATTAAGGTACAAAAAAAAAAATCACAAATGCACAGTAGCACTGAAGGAATGAAATAGTGGGATAACAGTGTAAAAACTAAACTAAAATGTCTGCAAATTTGAACTTGGTGTCACGGTGGCGCAGTGGGTAGCAAATCGCCTCACAGCAAGAAGGGCGCTGGTTTGAGCCCCAGCTGGGTCAGTTGCCATTTCTGTGTGGAGTTTGCATGTTCTCCCCGTGTTGGCGTGGGTTTCCTCCGGGTGCTCCGGTTTCCCCCACTGTCCAAAGACATGTGGTACAGGTGAATTAAATAAGCTAAGTCTGTAGTGTATGTGTGTGAATGTGAGAGTGTATGGGTGTTTCCCAGTGTTAGGTTGTGGCTGGAAGGGCATCTGCTGTTTAAAACATATGCTGCATAAGTTGGTGGTTCATTCCACTGTGGCAACCCCTGATTAATAAAGGGACTAGAAAATGAATGAATGAAAACAACCATTGTAACTAACAAAACTACCATAGTTTGTTGTGATTACAAAATGAGTGGGTGTGGCTTTGTGGCTCTGCTTTCTTTTAATTGGAAATCTTTTCCAGTTACTTTCCTTTGTTTAGTCCATCAAAGTCAGACATCCATGAGGAAAAATAAAAACCTAGTCGAAAGTGAAGTGTATGTCATTTAGCAAGCAAAACTGAAACTGTTTTTCATGTTCAGTACTGGAAAGTTAAAAATAAACCATGTTATGCATGTATAAAGTTCTTTAACAGTTTAGTGTTCCTGGATTCCTGTAACTAGTGGCTCAGTGTACCATGGCCGGAATGTTGGAACGCTAAGGGGTTAAAAATAAACATGATGTGAATTTCAATTGATGCCATACTCAGCAGTATGGGCATCATTGGGATGTTTGAAAATGGTAAAACACTGCTCAGGTATTTCAAACTTCTCTTTACACCTGAATGAAAAGCATTTCGCTGTGAGTATATCAAGGCCTTCAAAAGTATTTAGTGTTTTGAGGTCTTTAGGTACTAAAAAAGCATTAATTTGTAATCAACTCACCTTAAAAAGCAAGTAGAGCTCGTCCAGCTGGGAAGCACTGAACT
This sequence comes from Danio kyathit, assembly GCA_903798195.1. Lineage (NCBI taxonomy): Eukaryota > Metazoa > Chordata > Actinopteri > Cypriniformes > Danionidae > Danio > Danio kyathit. The sequence continues at coordinate 29,095,731 of LR812523.1, forward strand.
TCACATCCTGAGCAACAACACGCAACTGCAGCAAAAATGACACACCATTAATACATGAAGAGTTCAGACGCAAATACCTCTAAGTGCCGTCTGAAATTTCCATCCAAAATAAGCATTTTTCTCACACTTCTATGTTTATGTTGAGTTATTTCATTTTAAAGACCTTTAAAAGAGTGGATTTTTTGCCATAAACTTAAAATTACTGAACCTACACACAGGAGCCTGATAAAAATGCTCATTTTTGAAGGAAATTTTAAACGGATTTTGCATCTGATTTTTTTGCATCATATTTATGCAAAATATGATATGATATGGTCAACAAACATAACTGCAACTCTGGAATGATTTTTGCATTTTATACTATGGCTTATGAGGCTTGATGAGATTTTTTTAAATGCCTTTTTTGATGAATATTTAGCAGTAATTACTCCGGTCTTTAACGCCACATGACCCTTCTAAAGCTACAGAGATAACAGAACAGCATTGAATGTGAAATACAAAATTAAATTTCAAATACAAACCTTTTGCAACATTAGAAATGTCTTTACTGTTTCAAAAATCTAATGCATTATTATTTGAAAAACTAGTGCTGGACAAAGATTAATCGCATCCAAAATAAAAGTTTTGACATAATATATGTGTGTGTATTATATATATTTATTATGTATATGTGATATAAACAAAATTATATAAAACAATTTAGTTAGATAGATATTTCAATTTATATATAATTTGTATCGTATGCACATGTACTTTATATCTAAATATAAAAAAACATTTTCTCAAAATTATGCATGCATGCGTGTGTTTATATATACATAATAATAACAATAATAATAATAATAATAATAATAATATAATAATAATAATAATAATACTTTTGTCAATAGGTGAAGTTTGTTCCTCGCCACTGGCTTGCTTGACTTGAAACTTGTGGAGCATTGATGGATTTGCTCTTCAGTGTTTGGACTTTCAGCAGTGAAATTAACCACACTGAACTGAGCTTCAATTCTGAAAACTGGACTGACACAGTTTCAATTTACTAGAACTTCTATGTTAAGCTGCTTTGACACAATCTACATTGTAAAAGCGCCATAGAAATAAATATGAATTGAATGGAATTGAATTAATAAATATATATAATGTCAAAACAAACTTTTATTTTCGATGCGATTAATCACGAATCATTTTTGCCCAGCGCTATTGATAACCAAATCTATATAAAAATAATCAATAAAAAAAAAAATCAATATAAAAATAAACTGAAGGTTGACAATGCAATGGTGTATACATAACACAAAATGAAATGAGAACATTTCACTCTATCACCGTGTCTTTATGTCAGATCCATTTTAAATGTTGCTCTTTTTTCCCCATTGCAAACATCTCAGAATGTATTTTTCTAATAAAACATTTGAGTTGACTTGAATTCTTCAAACTTGTAAAGCAATTATATTAGTTACTATATAAGAATGAAATAATAATTTTTGTACTTACTACATTTTGCTTTGTTGTGTCTTCAAGTGTCTGAATGACATAAAGCTTGTTCCTCTTCCGCATGTTTTCCACTTCCTCTGTTCGAATGTCTCCATATTTCTGAAACAAAGATGCTTCATTAGTCTGAGCAACTGTTGGGCTTTAGGTTGCCTGACCTCTGATCTCCTGTGGGGTTTCCATTATTACATGCAACTGACCAGTCTGAAAGTGTGAAATTCTCAGGCGCTCATAAAATTGACACCTTTTTTTATTGCACAACACCTCCCCATAAAATCTGTCACCAAGAGCATAATTGACAAAGCATTAGCAAAGTCATTCTAACATCAAACATAAAGATAAAAGCTGCAAAAATAAAATTATCTGCCTAAAGCTGCTCCTGATGGCATGTTCTTGAAAAAAAGGCTAATGATTTTGATAAGAGTTTGTATTTGTATGTTCACTGTAGTGTATTGAAGTGTGCAGTTTTACCTCATATGCTTCTTTGATGAGGTCGCTGATGTCAACCTTTTGTATTGATTTGTCATTGGCTGTTGCAGACGCCTGCTGAACAGTGGCTGGCAGGGGACTGTCTTTATTTGTGACGCTGTCAAAAAACCTGAAGGACAAAATTAATTATGATAGAAAAATAAAATCGATTTTACACAGGAACAACAGCATGTTATCTAAAGATAATGCAAGTTTGGTCATCTTATTTCTTCCCGAAGGAATAAATTAAACAACAAGGATAAAAAATCCACATATTAATAACAACAAACATGTATGTGACAATAAAAGACCTGGATAGGGTTGCACCAGCTGTTCGTAAGTTCTTTCTTAAACTGGGACGTAAAGTACTCACTAGTGGCTTTGTAACTACCAGCTAGTTTGTAACTAAATTTGTTCTTACTTTGGTTGCACTGCTAGTTCCTAAGGCAAACCTAGTTAGTATGTCGTAAGCTCTCTGTAAAGTCATGTGTAGTCGCATTGAATGATTTAAAAATCCGAAAAAAGCATTTAAATGGTTAAACTGCTTTAGAATTCTGCAACTAATGCATCTATATATAACTGTCCTATGAAAATTAAATTACAAAATACATTTTTAAAGTACATTACATTATAACAGACGATGCACATACCTGCATTGCGAGCCGTGAATGCACGCAAAATAAACATTAAGTTATCAAAACATTAAACTTGATTTTTTTTTAATATCCCACACATGAAAGAAAAAAGAGCAGGGAGAAAAACTCAGTCATGAAGAAATTATTGTTTTAATTGATGGACACAAAAAAAACACTCCTTGAAAGGAAATTGAACTGTTCTTTGGTTTGGTAGGAAAATAAGGCTGTCAGTAGAGGGAGATCATTAATTATTATTCTCGCAAGCTCCTCGATCTCACTGTCATCTCTTTTCTACCGTTTTACATAGGGAGAGGCTGCCGTAAATATGCTAAGTTGGAACATAGCATTAGTCTAAGTTCAGTGGTGCAACACAAAAATATTTAGTAGTGTGTAAGTTGTAACTTAGTCACAACTAGGCTACGTTTTAACTTGCGCACTGCTGGTGTAACCAGCCCCTGTTATATTAAACAAAACTCACAACTCTTGCTTAGTGCACTTAACTCTTAACTCTACACACAAGTCCATACAGGACAAAAAGCTCAGTGTCAACAATACTTAGGTACCACTTTCACTTAGGTAATTATTTTAACCAGCCTCCATCCTGATGATAACTACTCAAAAATGTATTCATTTAAAAATGTATTCACATAAAAAAAAACAACAACATTCATTCATTTTCTTTTCGACTTAGTCCCTTTATTATTCTGGAGTCACCACAGGGGAATTAACCGCCAACTTATCCATATTTTTTACGCAGCAGATGCCCTTCCAGCTGCAACCCATCACTGGGAAACATCCATCCTCACATTCACACACTATGGTCAATTTAGCCTACCTAATTCACCTATAGCACATGTCTTTGGACTGTGGGGGAAACCGGAGCACCCAGAGGAAACCCACCCGAACACGGGGAGAACATGCAAACTCCACACAGAAATGCCAACTGACCCAGCCAAGGCTCGAACCAGCGACCTTCTTGCTGTGAGGCGAACGTGCTACCCACTCAGCCTTCGCGTCGCCCCAAAACAATAACAACAAAACATTATTTTTATATATTAAAGGCTAAGCAGATTATTAAGTTTATTAACAGGATTAACTAAAAATATACCACCATGATGAACTATTGCTGTTTTAATGGGTTTCAGTGGGGATATTTTTGTCCTGAGGATCCTGATCTATATTTTGCACATATAACGTAAATATATTTTATGAAGCGTTATGAGGCTAATATATTGCAATTTGCATTAAAAATACCAATGCCAAAAAAGTTAGGCTGATACAGATGCAGTTGTCCATAAGGATTAAGTGTTAAAATGACATTATTCTTCACCTGTTGAGGACTGTGACGGCTTCTGCGTCGTCATTGCAGCAGAGCAGATTGTCCATGTTGTAGTCGAGGACAGCGAGGCCCAGCTGCAGGATGGCTTTGATTCCATCATAGAAGAAACAGTCGACAACATTCACAGCGCTCTCTATTGGCAGTACACTGATGAAGAGCGTCAGAAACCACGATAAAGACACAGACGAGAAGAAAGACAGGTCTGTCATGTGTTCAGTCAGCTGGGTGAGATGTTCACGGATCAGCTCCTCAAATACGGCCTGGTCCACCAGAGCACCTGCAAAACATAGACAGCAGTTTGACTAAAACTGACAGATTCGGCAAGCTGTCCCAAGCAAAAATCAGTTCATACAGGATATATCATACAGGACATTTCTGAACACTTTTCATGACTTTTATGAACTGAAAAATACAAAGTAGTACTATATGCTACTAAAAAAAAAAATCTCAAAATATTCTGGGATTTTGCTGAAAATAATTAGCCAATGTTGTTCTGTGTTTTTGAAATCATTGCATCTACTGTTGCATGAAAAGGATAAGTAGTCATTATACATACATATATAATATACAGTCAAGACAAAATTATTCATACCCCAGAGGTATGAATAATTTCAGGTTTTACCATATATATTATTTGTGTTAACTACTTCTCTAGTTTAAGGTTTTGCAGAAAGAGATATTTCTTTAAAAAAACAAGCTTAGACTACTGAGAATTTGGTTCAGAAAATGGGATTTAGCTACTGTATTGTAAATAAATAAATGAATAAATAAATAAACTTATTTATTTTTCTAGCCCACCACAGTTTTCTAAAGCCCATTATTGGAAACAATTTGCAATTTTACTTAATCTATATGCAATAAATACCTCATTCTTTCTCATTAAAACGAATTTTCACTCACTGTAATGCTGTTGTGTTGCAAAACAATAACCACATGCAGCAAAGGTATTTTTTTATTGTCTAAATATAAAAAAAAGAAATAAAAATGGACAAAATCTGCAACTTTCTTTTGCACGAAACATGCAATTTTACCCATTAACCATAAGAGCATCAAAAGTAACAAACTGTGGCTTTAAATATAAGGAAAAATAATGATAGCCAAATATAACAGCCACTATATTTGTGTCCACAGCAGCATATAGCAGTCTGTTTATTCTAAACCAAGGAAGCCCAAACTAGGGCCCAGGGGCCAAAGTTGGCCAATGGTAATCTTTGATTTGGCCCACCATCCCATCTAAGGGAGAGTGATGGTCTACAGATTGTCATTCAAATTTAATTTAACCCTGTGTTTGTTGTTTCCCAACTCAAATGAAATGGTGTAAATGAATCAGATTTTGTTTAATTGTACATACTGCCACCAAACAATGCAGAGAATTTGGTGAGCAAATCAAGTCAAAGGCAGATTCTGCTTGACCTGTGTATTCAGCATTGAACTCCAATGTGTTATAAATGTGAGTGTTTGTTTTTATTGCAATAAGTTATCATTTAAAAAGTTATACTGCATTAGTTAATACAATTTAAAGAAACATTTTCTATTTATTTTAAAATATTATTAAATAAATTAGGAAATTACCCAGGGCAACTTTAATGTAACATAGTTTGGTATAAATACCTTTGGCCCACGGCTCTAATTGATATTTGGTTTTTGGCCCTTCATACAAAAAAAGTTTGGGCACCCCTGTTCTAAACCGACATCAGTGTCAATTTGTTTTTAGTTCTTTTTGCATTTACAGTACATGACTGTAACCAGCAGATGTCCTCAGCATGCTGTGTTTCTAGCACATCTAATCAGGTATTCTGTAATCTATCTAATCTAACAGTGAATTTAATGACTTTTAGAAATTTAGTGGATCTTTTATCTGCCATTTTAAATGTACAAGTACTTCAAATTTAAATGGACTATTGGTTAACAGCTACAACCAAAAATCTTTTACTTCACAAGGTAAAAACTCCAAATTATATAATTTAATAAAACTTAAAACTTAATAAAACACACATAATATAACATAACATAAAATACATCATGAAGTACAGAAAGATTTAATTTGATTTCAGAATGTGACAGAAATAATCAATAATGTAAGCTTGCACACAGTTAAATGTCATTAGAATAGTCAATAGATGTCAATAGAAAAATCTTGGACAATGCATATAACAAAGCCGAACACAAATAAACAACAAGCTCACAATCTCACAACAGTGTACATTTAAAAAAATAACCTTAAGGTTAAATTTTCAGAATTTAATGCCCCATATTAACCCTAAAAGAGTGTTTAACATGAAAATACTTTGATAATTACAGTGTGTGGCTCAACAGAGCTCAGCAATTATTACCCACTTCAGTTGTAAGGGCGTATAATTACACCACTGTTGAAAGTCAGTTATAATGACAGGTTGCGAGATTATTAGGATGATTTATTTTCCTCTCGCAGGTATGAGCAATGCATAAGCAGCCGTCACATACCAATAATTCTGCGATTGAAGTAATCCGGAAGCATCCTTTCACACACGGCCACCAGCAGCCAGAAGGCTTCCTCTTCTTTAGCATACAGCAGCAACACTGACGTCAGGATATTCATCGCCTGGACACACACATACCGAGACACAGTGACGTATTATATATCATCTAAAGCCACACAATATCTGAAATATGAGATTATAAGAATGAAGCAGTGAATAAGGTACAGAGAAATCAAAATGAAATGGGGTTTAGAATGGCATGATGGTGAGCAGTGTCAGAAATTCATATTAAGTGAATGTCTATTTTAAGTATGATAAGTGAACATCTCTTTTGTGATGTAGTTGTATATAAAAATAAATAAAATCTAATTGTAATCTAAAACACTAATCTAATGTCTCATTTGGGTGACGCGATGGCGCAGTGGGTAGCGCTGCTGCCTCACAGCAAGAAGGTCGCTAGTTCGAGCTTCGGCTAGGGCAGTTGGCATTTCTGTGTAGAGTTTGCATGTTCTCCCCATGTTCGCGTGGGTTTCCTCGAGGTGCTCTGGTGTCCCCCACAAGTCCAAAGATTTGCGATATAGGTGAAGTGGGTAAGCTAAATTGGCCATAGTGTATGTGTGAGAATGAGAGTGTATGGGTGTTCCCCAGAGATGGGTTGCGGCAGGAAGGGCATCCGCTGTGTAAAACATATGTTGGATAAGTTGGCGGTTCATTCCTCTGCGGCAATCCCTGATTAATAAAGGGACTAAGATGAAAAGAAAATGAATGAATGAATGAATAATGTTTAATTTATTCTACATGGTCAACAAATACCTTAAATACACAGAATTCACTTTGCATAATTTCCATGCTTCGACTTTGCATTCACAGAGTGCTCGATCAACAATCTTTCATATTTCATGTACTTCTAGTTCCAAAGGTATACTGTTTTTGATCCTCCAAATAAGTCCTGTTTTGTTCTACCAAAGATTCCACATTTTTCCTTTATGTTTTCTTTAGAGGACGGTTCACCCAAAACTGAAATTTCTGTCATGATTCCTGTCATGATGTCATGATAATTCCAAACCTCTTTGATTTTCTTTCTTCTGTTGCACACAGAGGGAGATATACTGAAGAAAGATGAAAGCCTGTAACCATTGACTTCCATAGTGTTTGTTTTTCCTACTATGGATGTTGGCTAAATATCTACAAGTTCTACAAAACATTTTCTTTTGTGTTAAAGAACAAAATTAAAAAAAATTTCATAAAAGTATGGAACTACTAGAGAGTGAGAAAATAAGTAAATATTAATTTCTGTGTGAACTATCCCTTTAAATATCTGAATCAATATAAAATAAATTTACAGATACAAGTGAACAGAACTAAAATCACAGCACAGCCATTGTCTATACGTTACGTGTATGGTGATATGTATAATGTATAGTGATACAGAATGGAAGTGACCTCATAGCATTAATTGGCACCTTTTCTGAAACTGTGAAATTGCGCATCTAAAAAACGTGAACAGACTGTATAAAAAGGAAACAAATGTACAGGCCTGAAATCCTAAATATATGCTAATTAGCACATGACGTCACCTTGAAAATTTAAAGCTGGCATTGGTGCAGATACCCTAGTGGTTAGTGCTCTGATACAGTGCAGCGTCCCGAGTTCGAAACCCAGCTCACAGACCTTTTCCAATCCCACCCCCGCTCTCTCTCTAACTTCACTTCCTGTCAATATATGAAGAGTTAAGATGCAAAAACTTCTAAATGCAGTCTAAAATTTCCCTCAAAAACGAAAAATTTTCTCAGCTTCCTTTGTTTATGTTGAGATATTCCAGTTTAAAGACTACAAAAATAACCTGATAAAAATGCTAATTTTAGAGGAGAATTTCAGATGACATTCAGAGATTTTTGCGTCTGAAATCTTCATATCTACTGTCATAACATAATAAGCGCAAAAATAAATCTTTATAAAAATATAAAACTGGCTTTAGCTACTTTTCACTACAGGCGAATGGTAACTGATATAAGCTAAAGTTGTGTTCAGAGAGTTCAAAACATGTCTGTGCACTGTGCTTCAGTTGCTTCATTTGTGATGATGTAATAAAGATGCATATTGAAAAATGTGCAGGAGAACAGCTGCTGATCAAACAGAAAAACAATGAAATGTTAATAACTAATTCAACTAGTCATTATGTATATTATGTGTTCATTGTGTGCTTTTGTTTTTCTGCACGGTAAAATAAAACAAAAAGTGTCTTGGTAAAATTTTTGCTAATTTTTTTTTTTAAACACCTTAACCAAGTTTAATCTCATATTTTGATTGTATAATTCAACTTGTAGGTCCATTAAAAGCACAATTTGCACAATATTGTACAAAAGTCCCATTATTTTGGCCACTACTAAATGCTGTGTGCTAGTCTTGCAGACAAAGACCCACAAAGTCTGCTTCACTTAAAACCTACAGCCGGACACAAACTGAACTGGACCAGCTGACTAACACATAAATGAAGAAATATAAAGAGAATATTCTGAAATGTTATTCCAAAAATGTCATAAACACTAGATCAACCCAAACTTGAATCTCTGATCATGATATCATATTTGAGACTATCATAAAGTGTTCATTATGTGTGTGTTTGTACCTGGCAGTAGCCGATTTTGGGGTTGCGGTGAGCATAGGCAGTGAGAACGCGGCGAAGAGCTGATATTCCCGTGTCGCTCTGGAATGCTGGGTGTTCTGGGAGAGAGCGGTGCAGATCTCTCTCAATCTCATCACACGCGAGTGAGCTGCTGCCCATACAATCCTCCAGCAGCCGCCCGTAATACCCGGGGTGAGAGATCATGTCATGTACTGCACCTATAACACAAGCCAACAGACATCTGTGAACTGTGGCTCACACCTACAGTTGAAGACTAAATTATCAGCACTCCTGTGAAATTTGAATTCCAATATTTACCAAGTAATGCTAAACAGAGCAAGCATTTCAAGTATTTCAAAGTATTTTCATAGCATGTCCTTTTTTTCTGGAGAAATTCTTATTTCTTTTAGTTTAGCTCATATATAGATTTAATTTAAAAGAATGCCCATTGAGAAATCATTTGTTTCCAGTGACTTGCCTAATTAATCTAACTTGCATAGTAAAACTAACCTAGCCTTTAAATCACACTTTAAGCTGAATACTAGTGTCTTCAGAAACTACTAGAACGAAATTATGTACTGTCATCATGACTGAGACAAAAGAAATGAGTTAATCAAGAATGATTTATTTAAACTATTATGTCTAAAAACAGCACTTGGGAAATATTTAAAAAATAATTACAATTTCAGAGGAGGGCTATTAATTTTGTCCAACTCTGCATATCACACACACACACGTACACAACCAGAGCAATAAACACACACCTGAGAAGAGCATCCACAGTTCTCCTCTGAGAGTCTCTGGAACTCCTCGCACAATGAGGTCACGTGTTTTTTTTGTGCAAAACATTCCAGTTCCACGCCCATATTCAGCAAAGTGAATCTGCCACGACTGCTCCTTCATTCGCTCTTTCAGCTGCCAATCACAATGATACAATCTCAGCAACGGCAACATTACATTAAAGATACATTTTAGAAAAGAACAGCATTTATTTGCAAAAGCAATGTTTTGTAACATTATAAATCTCTTAACAGTAACTTTTAATCCATTTAATGCATCCTTGTTCAATTCATGTATTATTTTCTTGGTTAAACTTTAGTTTATCTTATAACTAGTGGGTTATTACCAGCCTATTATTAAAATATTGGCTGTTTATTAGTATTTATAAAGCACATATTCTGCATGATTTTATTCTACATCCCTAATCCTACCTAATACCTAAAATATATAATTATTTATTTAATTATTCTTTAATGTGTATTGAGTCATTTTGAGTTTATGTATTATTGTTATTATTGTATTTTTATTCAGTTTAAAAATGTAAACCTTTGTCTTAGCCTGTGTGACTATGTTTTGACAACATTCAAAAAAAATTTTAACATGTTGATCCTAATCCTTTCAGTAGCAGTGTACATCGCAATTATGTACTTCAACATTATTTATTATTACACCAATAATAAAATCAAATTAATGGTACCATTTTGGGGTCCAGGTTTTCTGCATCATGTGGATGAAAGACGTTCATTAGAGCTTCAGTGCTGACAGCTTGACTTTGTCCCACCATCACACCTTCCTCATCCTAAGAGACAAAAAAACGCAACAAAATTTATTACAAAATAATACCTTGAACTTACACTTCATAATGGTAAATTACACACACACACACACACACACACACACACACACACACACACACACACACACACACACACACATATATATATATATATATATATATATATATATATATATATATATATATATATATAATTTTTTTTTTTTTTTTTTTTTATTTATTTATTTATTTATTTTTTTAAAGCTGGGGTTTAAAGGAATTACCGGATTACTGATGCAGTGCTGGGGGCTCCCCAATGTCCCACACTTTCTGCGGATGGTGGCAGCAAGTCGCTCAAAATCCCGAACCTCAGAGAAACGCAAAGCTCTCTTCCCTCTAAGGCACACAGTCAGAGCTCGACTACTGCGGTCTGGCAGCTCCACGCTGAACACCTGCAGGTAAACAGTAATGCCATACATTACACAAATGACACTTTTTGACCCTTAAGTCAATTAAAGTAAAATTTTGTATGTAATTTCATAATTACATTTAACTGTCTTTGAAGTACAGTTGAAGTGTATTGATACACTTCATAATAATCACTATTATTTAGTAGTTAAATAAAGTTACACTGTAACAATGACACCTTAAAATAAGATGTGAACAATAATTATTTAAAAGATGAAAATAAATCAGAAATGAACTTTAAGTAAAACTTGATTTGACATTATTACATAGTGTACTTAAAGGGATAGTTCATCCAAAATGTAACATTTCCTCACACTCTATTGTTCCAAAACTTTCAAGAATTTCTTTCTTCTGATAAACTCCAAATAAGCTAATGTTGGAAAAATGCAGTCATTGACATCCATAGTAGAAAAAAACCAACACTATGCAAGTCAATAGCCCCTTTCACACAGTGATACCGGTAAATTAAAAAATGCGCTGTTCACACAGGCAAAGACGTTCCGGAATTTTTCCGGAAAAGACCAGTCACACATCTATTCCAAAATACTGGTAAATTCTGACATCATTAACCAGAAATGGCATTCTATCCGGCAATCTTCCTTCTGCTTTCACACAGCGATGCATTCCGTCAAAATACCGGTAATGTTACAATACGGTATTTACCTGTATGTTCAAAAAGGGCCTGTTCACACATACAGACATTTCCGGAAAATTGGCAGTAATTTTCCGGTAAGGTGTGCATGTGTGAAAGGGGCTAATGACTGCTGGTTTTCCAACAATCTTCAAAATATCTTCATTTGTGTCCAACAGAGGAAAGACACTCAAACAGGTTTGAAACACGCGGAGGGTGAGAACTGTCATTTTTGAGTAACCTATGAGTGTTTGAGTATCTTTTAAATTTGTAAATAAACATTAATTTAAGTACATTTAAGTGTATTTGAAGTATGTACATCAGGGCTATTCAATTGGCGGCCCGCGGGCCAAACCCGGCCCCGAGGCAATTTGTTCCGGCCCTCCAAATAGTGTGACCAAAACATCAAAAATTAATTTAGTTCATTTGAAAAACGGCCGCTATAGTTATGAAGTGACGTGCATCTGTTCAATACAGCACGAGCTGCAGTTAAAGGCTGCGCAGAGCGTGAGTCACCTGACATTAAGTGAGTGGCGCGAGCGGCCGAAAACATTTGGATATGTTTGTAGAAAAGGCCTTTTGTACAATGCACTGATATCGTTAATAGGGATGCAATGATTAGCCGATTTCACTATTAACTCCGATTTTATTCATTAAAGGCTTCTCAACGCAGCATTTCTGTTGCATGGAAAAAAGCTGCTGCAACTAAACAAAGTTATGCCAATACGCACACACATTGAATAACTATAGCAGCAAGCCGTTGACATATTGCGGCTTTTCCGCACGCAAGTACATTATTTCCAATGGAGATGTGCGCATATTGGAAGCGGTGCGCGCAAGAAATGATCTCAGGCTGTAGTGGTGAGAGTTGTGCGTGGCTTTCAGTGCAATGTAAACAAAAGATATGTTAGATGAATTATTAAAAATTATTATATATGAACGCAGATAATATCAACAGTTCATTTAAACTCTTAGCTAATATATAGCTTAAATTAACATTAGACAAATACTATTTTTATTCATTCTTATTTTTATGTATTTATTCATTGTTCTGTCATTTATTTTCATTGTAAAATTATCACTCATGTTTAAATCAAAAACTTTTTCATTTATTTTTAAGTCCAAAGAGAGAAATAGACAATTGTTTGTTTTTTATTAATATTTTGTGCTGTATTTAATTACTGAGTAGCAATAAAAAACACTTTAAAATATAAGCAGTTTTCTTGTGATTTTCTAAACTAGTCGTGTTTTAAATGTAATAAATGCATAATAATCATGATAACTGTGAAACCATGATTATTCTTTAGACTACAGTATAATCGTATAACCAAAATCTATAATCGTTGCATCCCTAATTGTTACGCAGTTTAAAACAACATATGAATGTGTCTGAATTTAGAAGAAGCCTACTTAAGCACTGCACTGATTTTGTGCCTCGAAATACATTTGGATATGCTTGTAAAAAAGCCACATTCTACAATGCAGTGATGTTATGTAGTTTCAAAATACAAAATATTAACGTTTTAATGTAGAAAAAGTCAACGTGGGTGTCTTAAGGAGCAAAAATACAGCATATGAGCTCATATATTGCTGTTGTGTCATCACTTATATTGCAAGTCATATCTCTCCGGCCCCTTGTTTGGGATGCTCTTCATGAACTGGCCCCATGACAAACCAATTGAATAACCCTGATGTACATTAACTACATTACAATTTTTCTTTAAGGGAAGTTTTCATCAAGACAGATTTCATTGCAGCCTTTAGAAAAACAAGCAGTATACGCACCTCCCATAGAGGTATTATGAGATGGCACTGAGACCCATCCTGGCTTGCAAAGCACAGATAGTTTTCCGAGACACAGATTTTTCCAAGAGTGTTGACGTGACTAAACGGCACCCAGAGGAAACTCTCATACACTTCACAAAGGTTCTCCTCCTGCGGCAACCGGAAAAACGATCGGAAAGACTGATTCCGTGCATGTATTTCCAAAGCCCTGCAAAGATTACAGCAGAGTCAGACATTGTTCAGCATAGAAGACAATGCTAACATTTGAAGGAATAAAAGTAATGCACCTCTGTGTGATGTGAAGGGGGTTGGCTAGTGGATGTTCAGCATGAAATGTTTCTTTATCGAAGAAGCGCACAATGGCGTAGTCGGCCAGCTGCTGCATGATCAGGTATGTCTGCTGAAGCCTCAGAAGCATCGAGAAGAAATTATCCTCTCCTCGCACTCGCACACGGATACTCTCTGCCAATAAAACACTCGACGTGCGTTCCAGACGACTCACTTCATCCCACGGATACACCAGTTTCACTAAGCAAAAAATAATAATAATAACTAGACAATAAAGTTCGTCGAGACAAACTTTGAGGCTGGCTTGACAAAGCCTGTTGGTAATAGTTTATTTAGTTTAAAACCGTTTGAAAAAGCATGAATAGATAGATAGATAGATAGATAGATAGATAGATAGATAGATAGATAGATAGATAGATAGATAGATAGATAGATAGATAGATAGATAGATAGATAGATAGATAGATAGATAGATAGATAGATAGATAGATAGTTTAAAACAGTTTGAAGATGATAGATAGATAGATAGATAGATAGATAGATAGATAGATAGATAGATAGATAGATAGATAGATAGATAGATAGATAGATAGATAGATAGATAGATAGATAGATAGATAGATAGATAGATAGTTTAAAACAGTTTATAGATAGATAGATAGATAGATAGATAGATAGATAGATAGATAGATAGATAGATAGATAGATAGATAGATAGATAGATAGATAGATAGATAGATAGATAGATTAAAACAGTTTGAAGATAGATAGATAGATAGATAGATAGATAGATAGATAGATAGATAGATAGATAGATAGATAGATAGATAGATAGATAGATAGATAGATAGATAGATAGATAGATAGATAGTTTAAAACAGTTTGTAGATAGATAGATAGATAGATAGATAGATAGATAGATAGATAGATAGATAGATAGATAGATAGATAGAAAGTTTATAACAGTTTGTAGATAGATAGATAGATAGATAGATAGATAGATAGATAGATAGATAGATAGATAGATAGATAGATAGATAGATAGATAGATAGATAGATAGATAGATAGATAGATAGATAGATAGATAGATAGATAGATAGATAGATAGAGCCATTAGTCTGTATGACAGTCTGATGCAGTGTTATGAGCTCACAAAGTTTGATTTAATGTTAAGTAAATGACAGTTTTTGCAATGGAAGTCTATGGGACAGTTGCTAGGGTGCAGTATCTGGTAGTTAGGGGTGTGGCTAAAAAGTTAAAAGCTCATCAGTCATTGGTAGTTTGGTAGTCTGAGTTAAATGAGCCCAATTAGAAGTCTGTGTGACAGTCTGATGCAGAGTTATGAGCTCACAAAGTTTGATCCAATGTAAAGCCAATGAGAGTTTTTTTGAATGGAAGTCTATGGGACAGTTTCTAGGGTCCAAAAGTGGTTGCTAGGGCGTGGCTAGAAAGTTTAAAGGTGATCAGTTATTGGCAGTTTGGTAGTCTGAGTTAAATGAGCCCAGTTAGAAGTCTGTGTGACAGTCTGACGCAGAGTTATGAGGTCACAAAGTTTGATCCAATGTTAAGTCAATGGGATTTTTCAGGTGGTCCCGGGACGTTTTTCGGACCACCGAAAGTCGGATCAGTCCAAAAAGATATAGCAACCCGAGTCAGAATAGTTTGGAGGTCTGGTGTGAGTTTGGTGGTCATAGCTCGAAAGCTCAAGGAGGAGATAGAGTTTAGTTTTTTCAGTCAGAAGAAGAATAATAATATTAATAAAAACTAGAATTGTACATTTCCTAAAGAAAATGTGAGTGGGGTTTGCGTGGCAAATCGATGGGGTAAAATTAATCACTGAACTGCCCAATAGCAGTTATTGGGGAGAAATGGCAAAATTCATGTGTTTATGTAGTTGCTAGGGTATTCTAAATGGTTGCTATGCTGTGGCAACGCCATTTTAATTAGCGAAAACAAAAGCGATTTTATTAGCCTGCATCAAAACAACCCAAACCCTGTCTTTTTATGATATTCCTGTGCTGAAATAGGGCTTCTTTATATTGTCATGTGGTTGTTAGGGTACTATAAGTGGTTGCTAGGGAGTGTCTAGAAATTTGTTATGTCACTACCTAACACCGACTTGATAGGCCGAGTAAAACGAGCCCACCCCCAAGCTTCTACGACTCTCTAATCAAGATATCGATGTCAGCCATTTTGTGCCTATGTTAAGTCTATGGGGATTTTTGAATGTCAGCCATTTTGTGCCATTGTTAAGTGTATAGGGAAATTTGGATGTCAGCCATTTTATGCCAATGTCAGCCATTTTGTGCCTATGTTAAGTCTATGGGGATTTTTGAATGTCAGCCATTTTGTGCCAATGTTAAGTGTATGGGGAAATTTGGATGTCAGCCATTTTGTGCCAATGTCAGCCATTTTGTGCCTATGTTAAGTCTATGGCGATTTTTGGATGTCAGCCATTTTGTGCCAATGTCAGCCATTTTGTGCCAATGTTAAGTTTATGGTGTTGCTAGGTGGTTGCTATGGTGTTCTGAGTGGTTGCTAGGTGGTTGCTAAGGTGTTGCTAGGCGGTTGCTAGGGTGTCCTAAGTGGTTGCTAGGTGGTTGCTAAGGTGTTGCTAGGCGGTTGCTAGGGTGTTCCGAGTGGTTGCTAGGTGGTTGCTAAGGTGTTGCTAGGCGGTTGCTAGGGTGTCTTAAGTGGTTGCTAGGTGGTTGCTAAGGTGTTGCTAGGTGGTTGCTAGGGTGTTCTAAGTGGTTGCTAGGTGGTTGCTAAGGTGTTACTAGGTGGTTGCTAGGGTGTCCTAAGTGGTTGCTAGGTGGTTGCTAAGGTGTTGCTAGGCGGTTGCTAGGGTGTTCTGAGTGGTTGCTAAGGTGTTGCTAGGCGGTTGCTAGGGTGTCTTAAGGCGTTGCTAGGTGGTTGCTAGGGTGTTCTGAGTGGTTGCTAGGTGGTTGCTAAGGTGTTGCTAGGTGGTTGCTAGGGTGTCCTAAGTGGTTGCTAGGTGGTTGCTAAGGTGTTGCTAGGTGGTTGCTAGGGAGTCCTGGGTGGTTGCTAGGTGGTTGCTAAGGTGTTGCTAGGGTATTCTGAGTGGTTGCTAAGGCGTTGCTAGGGTGTTGCTAGGCGGTTGCTAGGGTGTCCTAAGTGGTTGCTAGGTGGTTGCTAAGGTGTTGCTAGGTGGTTGCTAGGGTATTCTGAGTGGTTGCTAAGGTGTTGCTAGGCGGTTGCTAGGGTGTCCTGAGTGGTCGCTAGGCACTTACTGAGGCCTTACTAGGCCGTTGCTAGGCGGTTGCTAGGTGGTTGCTAGGCGGTTGCTAGGGTAATTTGGGTGGTTGCTAGGCAGTTGCTAGGGTACCCTAGGTTGTTACTAGGCAAGCCTCACATACATGCTTGGTCATTTGTTTATACTTAGTAAGCATTTCTAGCAAGTTACAGCACTTGGCTAGTCAATATTAGCATGTAGCTAGTCACTGCTAGCATGTGTAGCATACAGGAAGTTCCGTTTGCTAGCATGAGCCAAACGAGCCAATCCCCATGTCTCTACGATGTTCTGATGCTGAGATATAGCTGTTGATAAATGGTTGCTAGGGTACTCTGTTTTGTTGCTATGGGCGTGGTTACAGAGTGAAGTTGGGTGTGGTTGGTTGCCTAATTCAAATGAGCCAACCCCCAAGTCAATAGGACACTGCTATGCAAAGATATGCATGCAGGCCAGTTATAATGGCAGTCTATGGGATCAGTTTGGGGGCGTGGCTTGTGAGCTTCATTATCATATTGAGATGCTCATTGGTTGTCTGAGTCATATGAGCCAACCCCCATGTCTGTATGACACTGCTATGCAAAGATATGCATGAAAGCCTATTATAATGGCAGTCTATGACATCGATTTGGGGGCGTGGCTTATGAGCTTCATTTGCATATTGAGATGCTCATTGGTTGTCTTAGTCAAATGAGCCAACCCCCAAGTCTATAGGACACTGCTATGCAAAGATATGCATGTAGGCCAGTTATAATGGCAGTCTATGGGATCAGTTTGGGGGCGTGGCTTGTGAGCTTCATTATCATATTGACATGCTCATTGGTTGTCTGAGTCAAATGAGCCAACCCCCAAGTCAATAGGACACTGCTATGCAAAGATATGCATGTAGGCCAGTTATAATGGCAATCTATGGGATCAGTTTGTGGGCGTGGCTTGTGAGCTTCATTATCATATTGAGATGCTCATTGGTTGCCTGAGTCAAATGAGCCAACCCCCAAGTCAATAGGACACTGCTATGTAATGTTATGGATGTGTGACATTTAGAATGGGAGTCAATGGGATCAGCAATGGGACGTCCCACCCCATGTTAAGTCAATGAGGCAGTTATTAGGGGTCTTTAAATGGTTTGGGGGGCGTGGCTTGCGAGCTTCATTATCATATTGAGACGCTGATTGGTTGCCTGAGTCAAATAAGCCCACCCCCAAGTCTATATGACACTGCTATGTAATGTGATTGACGTGACATTTATAATGGGAGTCAATGTAATGAATGGGAGTCAATGGCAATGTTAAGTCAATGGGGACCACTTTGGGACGTCCTAGCACCCCAGGGGTACAACTTATAGCCCCTTTTGGGGTATGTTCCCACTTAGGCTGCAACCCCCTACAGATGTTGTGAATCCCATATGTCTATGAAATTCACACGTGGCGCAGTGATTCGTCAAAATTCGGCTCCATGTTAAGTCAATGGGAGATTTGGGACCCCCTAGCCCCCCAGGGGTACAACATTTACCCCCTTTCGAGGTATGTTCTGACTCAGGCTGCAACCCTTTCGAGATGTGGTAAATCCCATGTCTCTACGAAATTCCCAGTTGGCTCCGCAATGCGGGGAGTTTTGTGAGGGGAGCGGGGTGCTAGAAAATGAATGGGAGTCAATGGGGGCCATGTTAAGTCAATGGGACCACTTTGGGACGTCCTAGCACCCCAGGGGTACAACTTATACCCCCTTGCGGGGTATGTTCTCACTCAGGCTGCAACCCCCTACAGATGTTGTAAATCCCATATTTCTACGAAATTCACACTTGGCGCTATGATGCGTCAAAGTTGGGCGTAATGTTAAGTCAATGGGATTTTGGGGGGGGTTTTTTGGCCCCTGCGGGGCCAAAAAACCCCCCACCCCTTATAAAGGTCATAGCACACCATTCCCGATAAGACCGGACGGTTTGACCCCACTTTCAAGGGTCTGGGACGAAAACTGCGGGAGTAGTTACGCGCCGAAATTTGTGTGGAAGAAGAAGAAGAATAATAATAATAATAATAATAAGTATGGAGAATAACAATAGTGGATTTGCCTAAGGCAAACCCCACTAATAATAATAAGTTTAAATAGGATAACAGTAGGTTGGCTTTGACAAGCCAGCCTAATGAGAAGTCAAAGTCTGGCTGATGGTAACTGTAACATGAGAAAGCATTAATGAAGAGCAAGGAGTAATTGGTAATAATTAATTCTATCTGAATATGTTTCAAATTGTTTGCAAGCAACTTTGCATTTATTTATGTTGGATTAAAAACTAATTATATTGATTATATTTGGAAATTCAATCAATACATGTATGTTTTTGTGTTCTTTAATGGATCACTGTGTAAACGCAGGTCAAACAGCATCAGAGGGTGAGTGAACGTGATTATCCCTGCTTTTTTACTATTTTTTACAGTACCAGATAATTATAAAGGACCATCTCATGTCTTATGCAATCACTCAATCAGTGTTTTAGCAACAAAAAACAGCTACATTTAAAGAAAAAAAAAATTAATGTAGGAGAGGTGCTTAGTTCCCACAGCTTGTAAGTAGGCTTTTCTTTAAACATTCCTAATTATTTTATGTCTGTTTAAATAAATCTGACATGAAAGCAAGTAATGAAAGCCACTGTGTACATTATTTTAATTATTGAATAATCTGGAGTAGTTGTAGATGACAATTTTTGTATCAAAATGTACAATTTATATATTTGCATACCATTTTCTTTAGTTCAGCGTTATTAATGATTAAGGGCCCTATCATACACCCTGCGCAATAAGGTGTAAGATGAGTTTGGCACAATTTGTTGCTATTTTCAAACCAGCGCAACCCTAATTTTTATGTTTTTCGCCACGTTGTTTAAATGGCAAATCCATTTGCGCTACTTTGTGGACTCGTGGGTGTGCCGGTCTATAAAGGAGGCGTGTTAAGGCGCATTGTTGGTACTGTATGTTGCTATTTTGAGAAACTAAAATAGACTGCGCTATTGACCAAGTAAAAGCTGCGCTAAAGTCCAGTACAGAGCGCGTTAGTTATGCAATTATGCAGGTTCAAACGCTTAATACACACAGGATGTGCACACAAATATCTTTACATATGAAAAAAAAGAAGAAGAAAATGTTACAAAAATGATTATTTACTACATAGATGTGAAAAAAACACTACCTCCATGCCTTCTTCATGTCTGGGGGGCTTTTTTCAGTTTATTCATGACAATTTGCATTTTTATTATAAAGTTATTATTATTAGCAGTATTATTTATTATATGCATATTTATATTTGTTTTAATAAAAACTATTTTAGATTTGTCATAGATTTGATTTGTTTTAGATCTGTCGGGTTTTGGAGACGCATGAATTACCATATGGGGCATAACAATAGGACGTGTGTTTAGATATAACTGTCACGATCACCAGCGATCTAACAACCCGAGATCGCTGGTAAACACTCACATTCACACGAACTACAAATCCGCCATTTCATGGACTACATATTCAGTCATGCGACACACACACACACACACACCTGCTCCAAGTCACCAATGATTGCAATACCCACTGGATCCATTTTGTGGCTGAGTCTTCTGTAAATGGGATGTGAGGCTGACAACGGAGGTGAGGATCCAAACGCAGGGTTTGTTAGAATGGCCAGGAAAGCAATGGTCAACACAGGGGCAAACAGATGTATAAAGGCAATCCAGAGTCGTAGTCAGAAACGCAGGCAGATGATCAGAAGGCAGGCAGCAGGCAGGGATAAACAGACTTACAAGACGAGGGTCAAAACACGACACAACAAGACAAAGGAAAATGCGTTGTAGTGTCACAAACAGTAGACAAGACTTAGCAACATTGTGTGTGTTTGAGCTGTACTTATAGTCCAGGTAATCAGTCTGTGAGCAGCTTCAGCCGTGCAAGTATTTGCAATCATTGGTGACTTGGAGCAGGTGTGTGTTTGTGTGTTGCATGACTGAATATGTAGTCCGTGAAATGGCGGATTAGTAGTCCGTGTGAATGTGAGTGTTTACCAGCGATCTCTGGTTGTTAGATCGCTGGTGATTGTGACAAACTCAGTTTTTTGACCACACTTCGTTATTATTGATTATTCATTAATTTGCTGGAAATTAGAATTGAATTTAGAAATAATTTTGAAACAAATATTTGCGCTTAAACAAACAAATTAAATATTTAGGCTAATGGATGTTTTCAGTAAAGCACGTACAACACCGTTTCTTTATCCACGAAAGTAAAGGAGTAAAGTAGAGAGTAAAAGTAAAGAGAAAGTAAAGAGGCCGAATGGAGGAGGCTCATTCTTTATCCTCGCGCAGATGGTCTGTTTTCTCGTTAGTGAAGCATTCAATTTTTCTACTTACAGAGTCCGCCATGTAAATAGCAAATGCACCATGACGCGACGCAACTGACTCTTAAAGGGAATGGGAGATGAGACTCTGATTGGTTTAATGCACGTTATGCTCAAAACACACCATTAACTCATTAAGAAAATAAGCACAACCCTGTTAGACCATGCACCAGGGCGCAGAGCGTATTCTTCCATTCTTAAAATAGCAAAAGTGGATTCGAACACACCCTTAATGCTTTTGTGCCATGCGCTTTAGACTTTGTGCCTAGATCATTAAAATAGAGCCCCATATTTAAAAAGAAATAGGAATTGAGTAGCTTGGGTTTTGGTGTTAATTGAAAGATGTAATAGCTTTAAAAAGCTATATAGTTTCAAAGTTTATCTGAGATTCTCAAAAATGTTTAAATTATTATTTATTTAATTTGAAAACAGCCACAATTTGTTCAGTAAATCAGTGTTTAATAAAGAAAAATATAAGAATCCATTAGAATCAAGCACTAAACCATCATTTTTATGTACTGCTATACCCATAATAGCTACCTGGTAAAAGCATTATAATATATGTGAGCACAATATCATTCTATTTTTTTATTTCAACAATGCTATTGTTAACTGTTATTGTCATCCCAACCAGCTAAAAAAGGTATTATTTAATTTGCAGCAATGTCTGTTAGAATGCAAATATGTTTCCAACCTTCATTTCCAAGCATATAGGAGTAGAAACACAGGAAGTTGGTGCTGAGGTAGATCCAGCCCTGGTTCGGTACCCGTCCTCTCCAGTAGCTGCATGAGAAATATGTCACAAGCTTTTCTCTCTGCGGCAAACCGAACAGGCGTTCAAAGCGCAGCACTGCCTCCCGGAAGCGCTCAGGATCCTCCTCATCACCTGCAGATGTGCCTTCCTCTGCTATCAGACCCTATGCAAACACAACATACCAACAAAAACATGACAAAAAACATGTTTAAAGATCACCTTGGTTGACAGAATTTAAATTGAAACATGAAGGCAGGGCGGGACACAGAATAGCCCCTCCCCTTTTTAAAAACAGCCAGTAGCAATTTATTTCTATCACAGTGCTGCCAGTCAGTCAATGAGCTAAAGTGCATCTGAGTCACTACAGTCTAAAATAGCAACGCTGAGAACATCGAACCATTCCTCTGCTTGAAAATGCAGCATTGAGTGTACAATTCAAATATGATCTGATAGTTTGCGAAATATTGCGAAATATTAAAAGAGAAAGCTGTGGGCGTGGCTTGTTTTTACTGCGAACTGATTGTATTTTTTAGTAAAGTAGGCAGTAGTTCATTCAGAAAGACTATGAAAAAGGTTTTGGGAGAGTTTTTACAAGTTGTACTTGTAACAGGAGTTATTAGTTTTCATAGCACTATCAAAACTGACAGTTAAAGGTTTACCTCATATATGCCTCAGGCAGACGTATCAGAATTTAACTGAAAACAAACAGAAAGTGATTTTTTAATTTCAATTAAAGATCACAAGGGCAAACATTTACTTTCTTAAGGGTGTAATATGTAAGTTTGACACCCAGAGGTTGAACTAGGTATTGCACTCCTGGACCAAAACAAATGCAAGTGCAGGTTGCCAGATTGAGGACAGGAGCGAGTGATTTAAACCGTTTTCTTGATAAAAGCAATGGCAGAAGGAATAGAAGGAATATTTTCCATATTAAAAGGAGTTTTTTGTTCTAACCAACACCTCAAATTGATATATTAGAAATGGCTTCTACTTCTCACAGGTGAACAATGAAAAACTGACAATGATCACCTCAGGTACACCTCATGTGCTTTATTCAGTGTTAAATGCTCCTATTGTGAGTTTAAACACCATTTTACATGACATTTATTGCAATAATACTGAAAGCAGCAGCAGATAGTTCACCTCAGATCTTGAAAATAAAATAAACCAACACATATCAGTGATTCAGCATGTACATTTAATAATGTTACTGCTATTAAATTAATTAGATTATAAACCTTACCATTTCATGAGTCAGTGCATATTCTGTGCTTCTGAATGGCTGTATTTAAATTTCTGTCATGTTTCGTCTTGTGCAAACAGCCAAATTGCTTATCACTGCAAATCTCATCAGATAACCTGCTCACCTAATGTTTACGCTTGGAATATTTATATCATTTGCTATATAATTTGCTAATTAATAACCTCATGTGGAACTCTGAATCACTCATTTCGGAGTCTGCTACTGTCCACCGGAAGTTGCATTTCGGTCACGGGCGCATGCTTTCGCGAGTCTTTCTGAATGAATCAATGAAATACGCGGTTTTCCACCAAGGCAACCCAGGGTGCTGGAAAATAATTGACTAAAGTGGCATTGGGCAGGTGAAAATTACCAAAACAAAGAGAGCGTTCCAGCACAAAAGACACATTTCCAAAGCAGAATATCTGACTTCAGCATTGCTTTTCAAATAAACAAGAATGTTCACTTTGCATGTTTCTTAAATATCTGCAAACATATTATAGTATTTTATGCTTTAGAAAAGTTAAAAACTTACCTACAGCACTTTTAAATGTCGTTTTTATTCATCCTCAAATAGTGTCAATTCAAGTAAAAGTACTTGCATAGTCTGTCATAGGTTATGGATATAGTTAGATTACCGCTCCAGTATGTTAGTTATGTACAGGTTTAAAATAGCTCCTATGTTCAGCGTTGTGTTCATATTTATGATTATATATATTTTTTTATTATTTTATTAGTTTATTTATGTAGCACCGTGCTCCTGCGAGACACAACATTTTGTTCCACTGTATGTCCACACATGTAGCGGAACGACAGTAAAGCTCAACTTCACTTGACCTAAGCGAGCAGCTGTATGCTTTGAATGCTTGAATCTTCTAAATGTGAATTTAGAAGTCATTGTTTTAAAGCACACTAACTTAAGAAGATGACCTTAAGATGACCGTTTTGATATTAATACCACCTCAAAATGGTTTTCGATTTCAGGGGGACTTTAAAGGTATTTGGGAGCAAAATAACCATCTCACCCTTATCTTTCCCTGAACAAAACTGGTGATGTCTTCACCAGAGTCGAACACAGAGAGAGTTCTGACGATGTTCTGCTGCAGCCAGTCCCAGTGCTGCGAGATCTCCTCTAAAGATGCTCCTACACAAACAAACACATACAGTACATTATATCATACTGTCAAGTCTGAGCCCTCTTATACACATTAACAGATGTGAAGTTTCTCTCTCACCACAGGCGATAGTCCAGTACACCTGAGAGTCGGGTGTCTGGTGTAAAATGCGAAACGGGGCCACTTTGGCTGTGGAGTCAAGAACTGTGTCCAAGGTTCCGACCAGCAAGCCTAAAAAAACATGGAAAACAACAAACATAGCATTATTAAAACATCACCATGAGATTAACATTTTGTGACAAGTTGTATGGCGTTCATTTGTAACAAGAAAAATATTTTTTCATTCATTTTCTTTTCGGCTTAGTCCCTTTATTAATCTGGGGTCGCCACAGTGGAATGAACCAACTTATCCAGCATTTGTTTTACGCAGCGGAAGCCCTTCCAGCTGCAACCCATCAAATCCATACACTCATTCACACCCATACACTACAGCCAATTTAGCTTTTTCAATTCACCTATAGTGCATGTCTTTGGATTTGTTGGTGAAACCAGAGCACCAGGAGGAAACCCACGCCAACACGGGGAGAACATGCAAACTCCACACAGAAGTGACAACTGACCCAGCCAGGGCTCGAACCAGTGGCCCTCTTGCTATGAGGCGATTGTGCTACTCACTGCGCCACCATGACGCCCAAAAATATTCTTTTTATACAGAAAAATAACTATTATTAAATTAATAATTGCAATAAATATTCAATTTTCAATTTGAATGGGATACGACAGTGAAGAGTAATGGGTACTCGAGTCACCGTGAGCACTGTAGTGATTTGTGTTGACGTACTAACCACATGGTTATTGGTGCTGACGGCAATATACTTTAAAATTATTATACATTTAATTTAGTGTGGACAACTTAAATTGATCAAAAGCGGCAGATTTTTACATGCAGCCCTGGACAAAATGAAGAGTCTTGTAATTATTGGTTCTCCGGATTTGCCATTAATATGTAGATGTTTCGAGTAAAACATATTTTCTACAGGTTGGCTTACAATAGGGGCGACAAGGTGAGTAGCGCTGTCAACTCACAGCAAGAAGGTCCCTGGTTCGAGCCCCAGCTGGGTCAGTTGGCATTTCTTTGTGGAGTTTGCATGTTCTCCCCATGTTCGCGTGGGTTTCCTCCAGTTCAATTCAATTCAATTCATCTTTATTTGTATAGCGCTTATACAATGTAGATTGTGTCAAAGCAGCTTCACATGGAAGATTATAGTGAATTGAAACAGTGTCAGTTCAGTTTTCAGAGATTAAGTTCAGTTCAGTTTAGTGTGGGTTAATAATCACTACTGAGAGTCCAAACACTGAATAGCAAATCCATCGATGCGCAGCTCTACAGATCCCGAACCATGCAAGCCAGTGGCGACAGCGGCGAGGGAAAAACTTCACCAATTGGCGAAAGTGAAGATTTTAAAAAACCTCGAGAGAAACCTGACTCAGTTGGGCACGACCATTTCCCCTATGGCCAAACGTCTTGTGCAGAGCTGCAGTCTAGGCGCAGGAAGCTGGACCTCAGCGAAGACTCAGGTGCTCCGGTTTCCCCCACAGTCCAAAGACATGTGCTATAGGTGAATTGAATAAGCTAAATTGGCCGTAGTGTATGTGTGGGTGTGAATGCAAGAGTGTATGGAAGTTTCCCAGTGATGGGTTGCAGCTGGAAGGGCATCCGCTGTGTAAAACATATGCTGGATAAATTGGTGGTTCATTCCGCTGTGGCCAACCCTTATCCATAAAGCCGAAAAAAAATTAATGAATGATTGAATGAATTACAATAATATATTAGTGCATATACTTTACATTAATCATTAGATCTAATATAACAATAAAATTAAGATTAATGTCCAAAAATTAGTACACTCAAATTGATATGTTGGGGGAAAATATTAAATACAATTTTAATAAATAGGAAAAATCATAAGAAATATAAAAAAATAGATTTAGTTGATATTTTGTAGGTTGTAGTTTATTTTTAGCAATAACTTGTTTTAATTTCAATGTATTTTAAATCAAAACATAGAATATAAACATGTTAGGTGACCAAACTCATATTTTAATGAATATAACTTTTTAAGAAAACAGTTTTGCTTAAATGCACCAAAATATATTGACTATATTCACTGAGAAATGGATACAAATATTCATTTTCAAAAGGGGGTGCACTCATTAATGCTGAGCACTGAGCATAGGATTCTGTTTTATTTTTATTAAAAAACTAATCTTTTCATCCTTTTATAGAACCAAGATCTTTCATTTAAAGTAAATGTGGTTCATTTAAACTATTCATCAAAAATGGCACAAAAATAGCAGCTGTTAACAACGTTGCTAACATAAAAATGACTTACAGAATTATTTCTTGAGCTCCTAATGAGAAAATATCAATGATTTCTAAGAGATCAAGTTACACACACACACAGACACGCACACATGAATTACTTCTTTCAGGGTCTCTAAGGTATCGGCATGGAAAAATAGTTCAGTGTTAGTCATTGAAATCTGTCCTTTTGCACTGCCTGCACACACTGCTTCTGAAAGACGCTGGTGTGTTACGGCCCTCAGCCATGAAGCAAAGGTTGCCATGGTGATGAACTCCAAAGGAAGAAAATAGTCACTAATTAAAGTAAAACCCATAATCAGCTCAACAATAACTCTGGCCATACTCTCCTCTGTGCTGCGACATCATGACATTACAACATGTCTAACAATCCATTTAAAAATACAGAGTTAATTTTATTTATTAAGGCTAGTGAAATCCCATCTGGATACACAGCGATTCATACAATACAATTTCAAGCACACTTTATGTTAAAGCAGTTGAATTGAGTTATAACTATATGCCTATGACTGTGGGCAGTTCCCACTGGGCCAATAGCAATAATTCTAATGCAATAAATCAGAGATGCCCAAACTAGGGCCCACAGGACAAAGTTGGCCCATGGTAACCTTTGGCCCACCATCCCATCTGAGAAGAGAGGGAGAATGATGGGGATGGTATAGAGAGTGTCATTTCTAATTTAATGTAACTTTTTGTTTGTTTGTTTGTTTGTTTTATTGCTAAACTACAAAAAGCGAATGGAAATTAAATGAATCAGATTTTTTTTTAAATGTACATAATGTCACCCGACAGATAGAGGACAATCAAGCAAATCAAGGCAAAGGCAGATTCTGCTTGACTAATGTATTCAGCATTGAACTCCACTGTGCTATAATTGTGATTGTTTATGCTTTTATAGTAATAAGTTCTAAAAATAAAAATGTATTATACATTAGTTTATATGATTTAAAGTAATGTTTTTAATTTATTTTTTAAATATTATAAAATAAGTTAGGAAATTACCTAAATTAGCCCACAGCCAGGACCGGTTCCTCCAGGACCGATATTGGACACCCCTGACATAGGAAAACTAGGTTGCTGTTGAAAGTGGGGTTAGTGATGCCAGCAGGGGGCGCTCAACCTGTGGTCTGCGTGAGTCTTAATGCCCCAGTAAAGTGAAGGGGACACTATACTATCAGTGAGCACCATCTTTTGGATGAGACGTTAAATCGAGGTCCTGACTCTGTAGTCATTAAAAATCCCATGGCACTTCTTGTGAAGTATAGGGGTGTAACCCAGGTGTCCTGGCCAAAGTCCCTCCATCGACCCCCATGACCTCACAATCATCCCCATCCACCGAACTGGCTCTATCACTGTCTCTCCACTCCACCAATAGCTGATGTGTGGTGAGCGTACTAGCACCGTTGTCCTGTGGCTGCCGTCGCACCATCCAAGTGGATGCTGCACACTGGTGGTGGTGTGGTGTGGAGATGTAATGTAAGACACAATGTACTCAATGGAGTTAGTGACGGGTAGGGTTAGGGGTGGGGTTAGGTAAGCCCATTCAAAAGCATTGCATGCAGCTCAGATTGCCTCTGCACTGAGTCTGCAGCCAGACCCCTCTCTATGATTGTGAAGCGCTTTGGGTGTATGGCCAAACACGATAAATGATGTGCTACATAAATACACATCACATTACCTATGGAAAGTTTAATGTAATATAGTGTGTTATATTTACCATCGGCCTATGGGTTTTTGGCCCTTCATACAAAAACCTTTAGGCACCCCTGCATTAAATGCTGCAGGTCAGTTGGTTCAACCCTCTTTATATGTAAAGCTAAAATGCAGTTAGTCAGTCAGTGTGACTGTTTTCAGGACTATTTAACTTATTATTGTGTGTGTATGTAAACTTTAAATGGTTAGTTTGTACAATAATTGGATTTAAGTAAACATTTGACATAAAATGTAACATTCTATGAGCAGAGGACAACTCGCTAATCTTCAAGGAAAACCCTAACTATCCGAACAAACCATTACTTACAATTACGTGTCACACAATAACAGTAGTTTTAGCGCATTTCTTTAATGACAAAAGCAGTAATTTGTCGCTCTGTAATTCCTTGATAACGTATTTACGTTTTCAACGTTTAAAACATGGTGAAATAACACTGTAAATTGGCTTAAAATAGCATCAAACCTACAGCAATCGTGTTGCCCTTTAGTCCTAAAATACTCTCAAGCCATATCGCCAATCAATACAGCCTTCCTTCAGACCGAATTTGTAAAGATAGGATCAGGTTAGGATCTGCCAATGAACACGCTAAATCCAACTGAAAACCTAAACAACCTGACGTCACGCCATGACGCAACAACTCCTGTCAAAGAGGAGATGAACCCATCTAACCATGTAGTCTCCCTTTAAACCAGCTCGGGCTTAAGCTTAGCTTTGATAAATAATATCTGAAGGAATGTTGCATTTCTAAGTACATTAACGCGCACGTCAGTTTACCGCAGTGGTGACGTCAGCAACCAAAACAGCACTTCATCAATCCACTGACAGCGAAACTTGGAAAAACATCATATCTGCATTAACCATTGACCTGTTGCAAAAGCACTTTGTGTTTGAAGTAAAATCAATAGTCTGCATGATCCATACAGGTGTATTTTTAAGCGTGACACAGAAAAGGCATTAGATTTGGACATATATTTAGCACATTTATTACAGCATCAGTGTCTTTCATGCTTAATGCTTGCACACGGATATCCGCGCGCTCCCGGTACCTGTCAATCCCCCGCTGTCCTCTCCGTATCCGCGTCTGCGCTGCAGCACGAAGTAATCGTTGGATTTCTCCGTCACCCATAATTTCAGCGCGTTTTTGAGAAGCACCTCTTCGGGTTTGAGCCACATGCTGGAATTTGTCTTCAGAGATCCGCGTCCTCTCGCATGCCACTAGTATCATGTCAAGCGCATACACCCATAGATTGAGAGTTGTTTGCTCTTGCGCCGCTTTTCCCACGTCGACAGAAACTGAGCCAAAGACGGCGACAGCGACGCCACTGGGATTGTAGTTTTCCACATCTGCCCCGCTGAGCGCAGGAGAGTGCTGCCCTGAAAACTACAGACTACACTTCCCACAATCCCAGCGACACCTCATGGTTTTGCTTCAAATTATTTAAAGGGGCAGCATATGTTTACCGCCGTGTTGTCAGTGATACAGTCCGGGGTCGGTTTTATCTCTAGCGTGGGGGTGAAAAATTGACGATTATAAATAAAATAAATAAAACAATTTCTTCTACTATTGTAGAGTAAAATTCTATTAACTAGATTCACTACTTTTTTGAGGACATATCCTAGTAACTCCCAGGGGCGGAGTGGACATTTTAAAAGTGTGGGGGACAGCTGTATGAAATCCAAAAGTTTACATTCCTAATCACCTGTTTCTAAATGGTCTGTCTCTAAAAGTGAGGGGGACATATCCCACCCGTCCCCCCCGGTTGCTACGCCCCTGGTAACTCCCAACTGTCATAAATCTTGAATGCTTCAAAGAATATACAAATTATTAAAGTATATATATTTAAATGTTACATTTAATAATACGAAGAATGAAACCCCAAAACACGTTTACTCAATATATTTACAGCAATACATTCTATTTTAAAACCATTACCAAGTTTTATACTATTCTGACAAGGCAAAACTTTCTTAGAAGCCGAGAGCAGTGTTGTTTTGTTCTCATTTTTAATACCAAGTGTATCTGAACAAATTAAATTATTACAAAATGTGTGCTTATTTAAAAGGTTAATTTCAATAATGTTTTTTTTTTCTTTTGGACAACATAATGTATTTTTGAGGCTTTTTAGTTTATTTATAAGCATAGTGCCTATTTGAAATATTTATAATTTCGGAGAGACAGCGCATAGGCAATTATCAGCCTGTCACTGAGCAGAGCAAAGACGGTTGACGTTGTCTATCCACAAGATGGCGGCAGAGACCGCATAATAAGCCCTTAGAGGACATACAGTCGGCGTATTTTCATACAGTGTATTTTCAAAACATTATAAAATTGGTGAGTGACATTCTAAGTCGATCTCTCTCTTTTGTATGTTGTAGTGCTGTATTTATACCATATAATTGTAGTATATTGAGTGTGAGATGGGACTCGCATATCAGGAATGTATGTATTTTGTGTTGGCTACTTTTCTATAACCCTGAGTTACTTTTTGGTTGGCCATCTGTTTGTTTCTAATGAGTCTCCTGTTTTCGTTACTGCAGACTAGTTCAGAAAAAAGAAAGAAGAAATGCCCGCATGTGTTTAGCGTTTTTCCTTATTGACACAACAGTAATCTTGTAGCGATTGCGCTGCTTTGGCTTTTTCTGAGTTAATTATTGTGATCTCCCGATTGCATCAGAGAAATACTGGGAAATCTCTGTAGACTGATGGCATTTCATGCTGTTCAGCCTTATAATCTTCAAATGTGAGCAAAATCACCTGTTTTGTCATCACTTTAGACCAGGGATGTCAAACTTAATTCCTGTTTTGTTTCAACCCTGCTTCAACACACTGAAGCTGCGGTCACAGTGCACTTTTCTCCCCATAGACTTCCATTCATACGCACGAGAATGCGTCAGACCGTTGCAAAGTTCAAGCTTGGTGAACTCTGACCTGCGAAATTGCATTTCATTGACTGCGTGAGACCAATCGACGATCAAAACATGACCTCTCTGTACAGAAATTTAAAACATGGGCCAATCGCTCGCTTTTTTAATGTCTAATCATCTTGTTTACTCTTGCCCCTTTTCGCAGCGCCGTACGACAGAATTTTGCAAGCTTAAACGCTAGTGTGAGCTTTACTGGTAGGTTTCAAACAAGCCTGAAGGACTCAATTAGTTTGATCAGGTGTTTAATTAGGGTTGGAACTAAACTGTGCAAGGCTGCGGCCCTCCAGGAATTAAGTTTGACATTTAGACATTACGCTAGAGAATCATTCAAATACTAGCTCTAAAGTGACATTGGTTAATTGGTAACAGTTTCTGCTGTTCTGACGTCAGCTGCAGATGTGAAGGAATGGCGGAGGAAAGTAGTTCCTCATACAAAAGGGTTTTTAGACTCTTGAGTTTGATTTTCTTTTTTATACACACGACTATGTTGTCGAAATTTTGTATAAACGCAATAACCTCTTAAGGCCCAAGGTGTTTTTTTACATGCATTTTTTATTTCTCTTTGCTATTTGGGCTTATTGGAACCTAATTAGAATAAAAATCTAACATCTTTTGATATGATGTACTTTTAGAGAAAAATGATGTTCATATATGTGGACTCGTGGTCTGAATTTACATAAAACACTTTTTCCTGAATGTTTTTTAATGCATATATAACATATACATTTTTTTTTGAATTAGCTTTTTGGACAGTTAAAAATAGGGTTTGGGACATTTCATATGCTGCAAAATAGTTGCAGGATGACACTGTATGTCTGTAACCAAATATAAAACATTCAAAGTATTTTAAATAGCCACTTAAGAGCTAAAATGTGCTGTCCACGTATGTGGACACTCAAGCCCTAGGAGGATATCACTCGAGTAGCAGTGCGATATGGCTGTATATCGTCACTGGTCCCAATACACGCCTCCCGCCTCCCACCCGTGCTGATATACAGCCACATTGCACTGCTACTCGTGTGATATTGCTCATGTATACATCAACTTCCTTTAATTACAATGACTTAAGTCTCGTATAACACAGTAGTTCTTAGTACAAACCTTTAATGACAAAAAAAATTGCAGTTGAGCAAGTAACTCATTTCATAACAGCTCAGAAAAAGGTGAAGAGTTTTTGAATCTCTAAAGACTACTAAAGACCAACTAAAATTATTTCTTTAGAATCAGTCTGTACTGGTTGGACCATTAAATTATCATAGTAAAATATTTATTAAAATATTTTAAATTAAATTGACTTATTTACTTTAAATAATCAAGTAATCAGAGAATTGCAGTATATGAATGCTATGACAAATCTAAGGTTTATTTTCTCTCTCTCCTTTTCTTCCACAGTCAAGCCCACTCACATTTCCTCTTCATTATAAAAAATTAACTACTAAAACACGAACAAGCAATTTCATAAAATATTTTATTTACAGTGTTAATTATAAAGTCAGTACTATTCAATCTGAAAGAGTAAAGAAATTATTTAATCCCTTATTTAAATAATAAAATCAGGAGAACTTAAATCCAGACATTTTAAAATCTTAGGTCTATGCAAAGAATAAAATACATCTGCACACATACATGAGTGAGTGTAAGGCACAACATTCCTGGAATTCTACATTTCCATCAAAACTGGAACAACATACTTCAACAATAATAACAAGAAAAAAAACAGCAGCCACAAAAACAAAGGGGAAAGAATAGTAAGGATTAACCCACAGACGTACAGCAGGTGGAGCACTCCATCTCTCTCTCTCTCTGTGTGTGCATCTCCACAGCCGCTCTCACATCTTAGTATGTTATTCTGTGCATCTCAAATGTGAATCACTATTAATTGGAATTAAAGCCGGACTCAAGAAAATCATAATACCCTGAATTAACCGCAGATAATTACGACCCTAATTGACCCAAATATAATTCAAAGAGTCACAGAGAGCGCGCGTATAGGCACTTAGTTGGAAACTAATCAGGAAAGGGCTCAGCAGTGCTTTGACAGAAGTCCTCAAATCAACCCCCCTCATTTATCTGTATGAGAGCATTGCAGCAGTGTGTATGTGTGTGTGCTGCTCAGGTTCTGACTTCACTCTGGTTGTGGACGTCGCTCTCGAAGGCAAGGTTATCATAGTGAGGCTCCTCCTGCACACCTGCAAAAAAAATCATAACACAGCACTCAAACCCAAAGGCCAACAACACACCAATCGGATCAAATGACCCATACTTTTAAAACAACAAACAAACCTCTGATATATATACAAAACAAACTTTGTAATGGTACATGGCGAACATGTACATCAGAAACATCAATGAAGCTTTAAACCAGGGGTGCTCAACCCTGTTCCTGGAGATCGACCTTCCTGCAGTTTTCAGTTGCAGCCCATATCAAACACACCTGCCTGTAATTATCAAGTGCTCCTCAGGTTCTAATTAATTGGTTCAGGTGTGTTTGATCAGGGTTGGAGCTGAAATCTGCAGGAAGGTCAATCTCCAGGAACAGGGTTGGTCACCCATGCTTTAAACCTTTTAGAGTCCACAACTGGATTGGAAGTATAAATAGTAAGACATAATAGAGTGCATTATTATTGTTATTGGAGGTTATACTTCTGAAACCTGACCGATGTGTCACAGCTTGGATTTTTGTTTTGTTTCCACAACACAATTTTATTCTGGGAATGGAGGAAAGCAATATTTTCTAAACAAATAGTCAGTATGTTGAAATGTCCGGTCACTGATTTTCTTGGTAAATTGAGCTCACTTTAAAGCAAAATGATAGGAATTTTAATAACAGGTCACTAGTGTTATATGGTCATACTTATTCCACATGTATATCATGATTATTGGTTGCCTTTCACAGCACTCAAGTGAAATATAGTTAGTCTAAACTATACTAGAAGACATGATATATGGCATTATTATAATAATAATTATACATACTGTAAGATCCAGTTAACTAACATACATGTGTAAATGAACGTTTCTACGCCTGTTAAGCACATTTCGGTGTTTAAACACAGTGGACATGTTTACATGACTTTAAAATGCCTTTCAAATCCAATCTGATCAAAAATGGATGGCATTAAATACAGGTATAAAGTATGTCTGCACGATATTGAAAAAATATAACATTGCAATATTTAGCTTTTTTTGCGACAGTGCTCAACATGTATAAGTACTCCCCTCACAAATCTCTCATTTAAATGAATATTTTCTATAGGAAGCTATACAATATTATATTTGTGCATATAGATTAGATTAGTCAGTACTGAAGACAAATCTGGAGCTTATCTAACAAAATAACTTACGATAATGATCCAAAAACTAGTACACCCAAACTTATATGTTATAGAAAAATATTAAATCAAAACAAACAAAAAATATATACAATTTTGTTGAAATGTTGTAGTTTGAAATTGTTTTGCAATATTTTGCATGGATTTTAAATGTGAAATTTAAGTTAACCAAAAATTTGAAATTATCTTTCCATTTCTAAAGATGTTTGGTGACTAAAATATTATTTTAATAAATATATCTGTTTAATAAATCTGTTTTGTTCAAATGCACCCATATATTGCCCATATTCACTGAGAAATGGATAAAAATATTCATTTTCAAAATGAGATGTACTCATTGTGCTGAGCACTGTATGTTGTGATATGTATATAATTTTAGTAGATTAACTAAATAGCTCTTTTTCTTTCATTTAGATCAGAGATGCCCAAAGTAGGGCCCGAGGCCAAAGTTGGCCCAATGTAACCTTTGATTTGGCCCACCATCCCATCTCAGAGGAGATTGAGTATGATGGAGAGGATTGGGGTGAATGCCTTTAACACAAAGATCGTCATTTATAATTTGCTGTAACCTTTCTTGTTTGTTTTATGGCTGAGCTACAAAAAAGCAACCTGAAATTAAATGTTTCAATTAAATGTTTTAAATGAATCTGATTTTTTTTAAATGTACAGTAAATACTGTCATTCGACAGATAGAGGACTCTGCAGATAACATCAGTGAGCAAATCAAGGCAAAAACTAATGTAATTCTGTTATAAATGTGATTGTTTTGTTTTTACTGTAATACGTTCATTATAAAATGTAAAAAATACTGTATTAGTTAATATAAAGCAATGTTTTCTAGTCATTTTTAAACATTACTAAATAAATTAGGAAATTACCCATGGCAACGATATTTACCTTGGCCCACTAGCCTCAATCAAAATTGGGTTTTGGCCCTTCATAAGAAAAAGCTTGAGCACCCCTGATTTAGATAGATTGGGATGATCAAGTCTTTTTTCTATGCAGTGGATCTGCATAAACTATAATAAATTACAAGCATATATAAATACAACAGAGAAGAGATAAGTTAAATAAACAGTGCTTTGTGGTTTTCTGGAGAGTATAACAGTATTCAGGTTAGGGCTGCATGATATTGGAAAAACTTGACATTGTGATCATTTTTTTTCTCTGCGATATTTATTGCGATATAAATACAATTTCACCAGATGACTTAAATAGCTCTATTTGCCAAGTCATTACTTTAGATTGATTGTGATTATTTTATAGGGGAGTGAAATAGAAATAAATTTTAATGTAATTTGTTATATACATAATAGTACAATCATTAATAAACACAATGGAGCAAATATTACAGAGAAATAAATGCATACTTTATGGTTCTCTTCTAACAGTATTTGGGTGCAGAAATGCAATGATCAAATGTAAAATAACATTGCATAGTCTTGAATATATAAATGATTCAATTAAATTAAGCTTCTATAAGCACTAGTAAATGCTTTTTAAATGTAATCTCTTGAAATGCTTACATGGGCCTTAAAAACAAATGCACATGATAAACTTTCACTCTATTATGGTTCAATTCTGCAGTGTCTCCACAAATCTTGTGTTTTGACCTGAGGTTTCTGGTCAACTATAATTTCAACTCATTATTGCATATCTTGCGATGTGACTATTGCGGATGCAGACATTGCGATATCGTTGCTGTAACAATATATAGTGCAGCCCTAATTCAGGTAAAGAAATTGAAGAGTCAAATAAAATAACACGGCCATCATTGTATAAATAATTTAAAATAATAATATCTTTATCTTTTAAAAATTGAACAAATAATTTAATACTGCAACGTGACTATTGTGAATACACGCATTGCGCTGTCGACGTTCAAACAATATATTCTGCAGCCCTGATGTAAACAGGTCTAACTTTCACCATATCCAGAGCTAGATGAAACATTGATACTCTACTGTCGTCAATGCAAGCAACAGAAAGCCAATAGTCAAATTGAAAGCGAATGTAAATAAACAGAATTTATAAGCCATTAAAAGCACCCCACCCCAGATCATACCGGTATTACTGGTGTAACTGATCACCACATTCACAACCCTACTATTGACTTAATTCAGAAACATTGCAGGATGTGTGTTGTAGAAGAGTGAAAGTCAGACAGGCTTTAATCATGAAAAAAAAAGGGTAAAAAACACAATGTTCTCTTACCAGTACTGACTGTGACAACCACAACAGTGTTTGGTGTAGTCTTACAGTTATCAGAACAGGAACAAAAGGTTCTGTTCTTTGCATTGCTTTCTGGGCTAATTTATTTCACAATATTATTATTATTAATATTAGCAGTGCTGGGCAACAACTGAAATTTTAAATTGCATGATTATTTAGTCAACATTCAAATATGAAGTCATACAATTGAAGTCAGAATTATTAGCCCCCCGGTTTATTTTTTTCCCCATTTTCAGTTTAACGGAGAGAAGATTTTTTTTCAACACATTTCTAAACATAATAGTTTTAATAACTCATTTCTAATAACTGATTTATTTTATCTTTGCCATGATGACAGTAAATAATATTTTACTAGATATTTTTCAAGACACTTCTATACAGCTTAAAGTGACATTTAAAGGCTTAACTAGGTGAATTAGTTCAACTAAGCAGGTTAGGGTAATTAGGCCAGTTATTGTATAATGATGGTTTGTTCTGAAGACTATTGAAAAAAAATTTAAGCTTAAAACAGTTTTAAAAAAAAATTAAAACTGCTTTATTCTAGCCAAAACAAAACAAATAAGACTTTCTCCAGAAGAAAAATATTATAGGAAATACTGTGAAAATTTCCTTACTCTGTTAAATATCATTTGGGAAATATATATAAAAAATAATAAATATGATGAGATGACAGCTTTATGCATGTACTCTGTTCCGAATTACATTGTTCACTACTCCCTACTAACCTGAGCAAGGGAAATCTTCACTTCACAACAGAACATTCATTCACAAATTTACACAATGCCACTGCCTGGAGAGCATGTACTGTATTATAATATGCTGGGCTTACACAAATATCCAAAGTAAGTACTTACTTGAGTAGATTACATACACAGTCAATGCAAATACGCAAATAAAGGCCATGAACATGCAGAATTTGCCTCAATCATGTCTTCTGCAAAAGTCGCATGTGTTAATAAAAACTGCATGAACGCAGGACAAAATATTTGTTAGCATTAAATAATTATTGTGTTAATAGAATAATAATGTAATAACTTGCCCAGCTCTAATTATATGATTACTAAAAGTCCATGCATGCACCAAACTTCAGACCCTACCATTGAATAAATCAGAAAAGTGGTAAAAAAAAAAAAAAGACAACACCAAGTAGTGCTGCACGATTCTGGCTAAAATGAGAATCACAATTTTTTCATGATCACAATATTCTCGTGATTCTGTAGATGTAAAATAAAGGTTAATACGAGTAGGCTATTATTATGGTTATTCTCAAACATACAATAAAACAACAATAATAATATTAGGCCTATGCGTAGGTCTACTGTTGGTTAAAATGCTAAATTTTGTACAAACTTGAAAATGACTTTAAATATGTCCTGGTTGTTTATTCACAGTAAAGAGATGACATCAGAATATAATTTAGTTGAATTATTGTATTTGAGACATGCTTGTCATTGACAACATTATTCAACCATTTTTTTCACCGTTTTGTTTTTTTTTCACTGGTAAAAAATGAGACATTTGTCATTATCAGATTCCTTCTTGCATTATATTTCAACATTATATAGGCTAGAGTAGTCATACTGACCTAGTAAACATTTATTTTCAGGGACAACACTTTGTGTCATCTATGAAAGGAAAAACATCAAAAGCTTGTCGTAATCATAACTTTAAAATGTGACATGATCATTTAAATGATGTGCTCACTTTCGGTTTCATATTCACTGCCGAGTGCTCTCATGTCATGGCTGCCGTCACTTTGAGTTCAGTTTGCAACTTAAATGTTATTTGCAACTTTATTAGCTGTTATTCACAGCATATGCAGGTTCTGTTCACTAAAGTAGACATTGGCAGGCACGCGCTCATTCTCTCGATAGTAAACAAACAGTGCGTCAGCTCACGTGTGATTTCTCAGCCGCAAGTACATCATTACATGAAGACAGAAATGACATTTTTGAGTGAACTATAACTTATAAATACAGTAGTGACACTTTTAACACCATTTGTGTCTATTGCCTCGTTTCCACTGGCTGGTACAGTACGGGTCACCTTTATCAGGCTTGCGTTTCCACTACAAACGGTACCCTTTTGGTGGGCGTGGTGTACGACAGAGAGTTTTAGTCGACGTCATTCTCGCTCGAATAAACGTCTACAGTAAAGCCGTACAGGTCGTTCACAAATCATATGAGAAGCACTTCTCACAAAACAGATGCTTTAAACATATAAATACTTGTTTATAAATGCTTATTACTAACCTTTCTATGAACATAATTTGATTATAACTGCAGATCAATGACAGTGCAAAATAGCATACTGTAACGTCTGCAATTATATAAAATAAATAAACAAATGCAACATATATGAGCTCATACAGACCCTTACAGTCTCCGATATGTTACCAATTACAGAAAAAAAAACTACACACAGCATTTATTTAGTCCTTATTTGAGTTCAAAAACAACACGCAACATAGCCCACAGTCAGAGCAAACCTCTCATCTGTGTCTGTAATCTTCACCGGCACATGTAGTCTCTGCTAGAGAGTAATTCCGTCATTCCGAGTTCATAATGGTTTAAAATGCGATGAACGTGGCAGTTCGTTCGTAATTCAGGTTGCTGAAACAATTTGCTCATGTGTTTTGTCTGGCTTTTTTTTTTTCTTTTTCTTTTTTTTCTCGGGCTTCGTGTTTGTCTTTTTCTTTTCTTAAAGGATCAGATGTCGAAGACACTTCAATAATCACACACACATTACTATCATCAGCTCAAAAAGTTTGTTATATCAAATACAGACGCGATCGCGAGCTCCCTGGAGAAAGCGAAAACTGCTCTCACTTTTAGACGTCCTCGTAAAGCAACAACAAGACACGGCAGATTTTGTTCTTCTTGGCTTTGTGGCTGTACATCAAAACAGCGACAAGGTTTGTTTGAACTCGGGTCATCCATGACTCGTTATTATATGCATATAGTTGTCTTGGCTGTGTATTAAAAACATACCTTTGTTTTCATTCTGGCTAGCTCCACGAGATCATGACGTATCTCTGTAACCAATCAGCGTTCAGCTGCGCGTGTAGCTCCACCTTTTAGTACCCTTTCTCGTGTTTGGTACCCTTTCGAAAGGGTGCCGAAAAAGTGGTACGGTACGCCTTTTGATAGTGGAAACGGCCATTAAAGCGCACTGAAGCGTTTCGTACCACTCAGTGGAAACGGGCCATATGTTGTGTATAAAACAATGTGAACACTTGTGCAACCACTTTTCCGCTTCTCTCCTGACTGTGAAAATACAATTGGCTGAATCGTAGAAAAGCTGAATTAAGATAGTGTAGGGTCGACTCGAGATCATAACCTTTTTTAAATTAATCATGCAGCTCTAACGCCAGGTGTAAATAAAAATGTGTTTTCTGCATCTACTTTTGTGATCACACATCTTAATAACATGAGCATACATAGAATACACAGATGGTAAGTTGCAGTGTTTCTAAATATTGAGATAAATGTGATTGTGCACTTTATATACCGTTGTTTGTGCCTTCAGGAGGAGAAAGGTGTTCATTTCCATGCATAGATGCATATCCAGAGGAAGCGGTCTCACTGTGTGTGTGTGAGGCCGTCTCACTGTGCAGGTCCTCAGAGGTAGAAAAAGGCCTGAAATCAGGCACTGAAAGCTGTGGCTGCTCCTCCACATCCAACTACAAAAAAGGAAGTTCAGAAAAAAAAAAAACACATTTCAGCAAACGTCTGGCCAAATGTTTCTTAGGTGCAATGACTTAGAAGTAGATTTTAAGGCAACTGGCTCAGTTTAGGGACTTTGATTGAAGAGGAAATAAAACCAGGCTGCTAAAAACAGTACACACTGCCATAAGAGGGAGAACAAACTCCACCTCTGCATACTTGTGGGGCATGATGACTAAGCAGCAGTTCAGTTTCAGTGAAATCAATATAACAATGACAGAGGATCCACCCACCCTCTAGTTACAGTAATCAAGGCTTATGACAGGACAGTCAAGAGCAAATACATGGCATGCACTTCTTTCTTATTAAAGAAATATGTACTTTTCCTTATTATTTACTCACCCCTAGGACATCATCTGACATTTCTCAGCCAAAGAGAAAAGTAAGATTTTGGTTGAAACCACTTCACACAACATGTTACATATATACTGTGTGTGTAATATATATATATAGGTTAAACTCCAATCACTTGTAAAGAATGAAGGAAATTCCTAAAAATGTTTTAGGCCAAAATCTTAATTTCCTTTTTCCTTTATCACTGGTTCTATTAACAAGTTTCCCATTTCAGTCACATTGGATATCCTTTGGAACAGCCAGAACAAAGCTGAGCTCTCGAGGAGCAAGAAACAAAGCATGAGATGCTACGATGCTCAGAACAGTCTGATATCCCTTGGGTTTTAACCAAACCTGCCCAGTATCTTTCAAGCCAACTTCTATTCTCGGGAGAACAAGTTGGCTGACAATAGGGTTGAGAGTAAGTAGCACAGAAGCACATTAGAGATGGCAACAACTTCCGCCTGACTGACTGACAGAGAGACAGACGTCTGATGTAAAAGAGTAATTGC
Source organism: Danio kyathit (assembly GCA_903798195.1). Taxonomy (NCBI): domain Eukaryota; kingdom Metazoa; phylum Chordata; class Actinopteri; order Cypriniformes; family Danionidae; genus Danio; species Danio kyathit. The sequence continues at coordinate 29,137,369 of LR812523.1, forward strand.
CTGCTTACTGCAAACACACAACAGATAAAAATAGTGGAGAGTTTCATTTTATGGTTCACACCAACGACACCAGATGGCAAACACACATATACCTAGTGTGACTTGAGCTGGGCTTTTCAGAGGAAGTAGAAAATGGGCTAAACAAATGAAAGCACCCCATCAGGTTCTAAAACGGGAGCATGATCAAAGAGACTTAAAGAGGAAGAACAACAGAATGTTACACTGCAGGTGTGCGGTCCAATCTGCCTGACATTCTCACCAAGGTGAGCAATGATGGACCGAGGCCAGAGGGGAAAAAAAGGATGATTCCAGTCATGCTTTTTGATACAGAAAGGTCAATTCTACCGGAGACTACGAATGTCAAAAGTAGAAATACTTCAGCAAAAATAAATCAATGCTTACTAATTAATGAGGTAATAATATTTGTAATTATCAAATGAAATATTTAAATGCATATTATTTTCACAGAATACATTACAGCTCAAAAGCCTGGAAATGTAAAAGCCTGCTGTTTTTTTAAAAGCTTGAAAATATTTTATCAAACAAAAACAATTGTGTTTAAATATTCTAATAGTAAATGTTTTCCTGTGACAGAGTTTTAGCAGTCATTACTCCAGTCTTTGGTGCCACATGATGATTTGGTGATCAAGAAACATTTCTTATTATCAATGTTGAAAGCAGCTTAATATTTTTTGTGGTACAGATGATTTACAGAAGTACATATTTATAGAAACACTGACAAACCCCATGGTACTAAATGTTAAAGGGATAGTTCATGCAAAAATTTTAATTGCCATTATTTACTCATCCTCCAAGTGTTCCCAACCCGTTGGAGTTTCTTTCTTCTGTTGAAATGCTGGAAAGCAGCAATCACTGCTGGTTTACAAGAGAGGTTCCCAAACTTTTCAGCTCGCAACCCCCAAAATAACAATTTCAGTGACTCGCGACCCCCACTATCCTCTGAGGTGGTTATAAAGATACAAATGTTGCACACAACGCAACAACCTCACTTAATGAAAATGGTGGGCACAATGTTTACAGCACAAGACAATTCTTAGTTTAATTTTGGCAACCACCACTTGGAAATCGTCCTCCATCTTCAGTCGTGGCCTTTATTTTTAATGTATGTGAGTGCCGTAAAGGTGTCAAAGTTTAACATTGTGCTGTAAAATCAACCTGCTGCAACTAACACTATTGCTGTGTCATTAATCCCAGAGGTCGCAATCCAATGGAAAAAGAATTGAAAGGCTGATAGGTTTTTAAGGAACTCTTAAATACTATTTGTATCTTCTGTAGGTTATAGATATAATATGGTAATTCTAAAAGTTTAATAACACGCATGATATTTTTGGAAATCACCAAGCGTCTTGTTCCCCACTTTGGGAACCACTAGTTTACAACAACTTTCAGTACATCATATGTTGTGTTCAACAGAATAAGGAAATTGATAAAAGTTTAGAAACACGTGAGCATGAGTAAATGATGGAGAAAAGTTTCATTCAAGGGTGAACCATCCCTTTAATGCACATTTTGTATAGTCATTGTTTATTTTTCAAACAGTGTGGCAGTTTCCGTAATAGAAATTTTACAGCCTCAGTCTAACATGTGATAAATAAACTTTGAGCTGAGGTGTGTCACTGCTGACGGTGTTTTAACCATCTTCACTTGCTGCCACAATAAACGATTTCATTTATGAAGGTGACCAAAGAGCAAAGGACACAGTATCTTTTCCAGAAGCTTCCAGAATTAGTCAACACAAACCTCAATGATCTGCTGCTCACCGTCACACTCCGCATGAGTCAGGAATCAAATGCTCTACACACATGACCTGACTCACGTTGAACAGACGTTTCACCACAGCTTTCGACAGTCTGTTCCTTTTTTCCTGCTACCACATGAAGTGCAGAGAGAAACTGAGCTTGTCTCTTAATCCTTTGTTTTTTTTTATTTCGCAATTTTGTCCGCTGTTAGGTTGCCATCACTTTCACACAAAAAATAAAACAATATATATTGACAAGTATGTAGAAATTTAAGTTTAAACTTATCTTCAGTTTTTACCTAAATATCTTTTACTTTGTTAGCAATAAGATATTGTCCAAAACCTAAAAAAAGACACCTTATTATGCAGTATCTGAAAGGAATTAGGCATGTCCTGATCAGGTATTTTTGCCCTCGGGTCAGGTGATTTTGAGTATCTATCGAAACCCGATCCGATACTTCTACAATGCATAAAAAAAGAATAAAGAAGAGCAAAGAAACCGATCCAGGATGTTCCATATTCTTTATTTAATTCACCTTATTATAACATTCAACAACTCTGTTAACCAACAGAGCACTTCTGTGAGGTAGCTTGAACAATCAAGTAATAAATAACATAAATTCTTCACTTTTGGACAATAGTGCAACAGTAAATATAAAAAAAATCTAATATACAAATAGCACCTCAACTTAAAATACCCGGCAGGCAATCCCAAGTTTACATATCTCACAGTTTGCTATGGCAATGTTGTCGTCATCAACTTTATAATACTTCCAGACCGCAGACATACTCGCGGATTCCACTTCAAGCTCCTTTCATGTTCTACTTCGCCAGCATTTAACTAAAAGCATCTCTGTAACAAAGTGATGTCATGCTGCAGGCATTGCTGTTTTCTGAGTGAAGTCTAGAAAGAGGTCTAACTCTGTGCCACCGATTACGAACGAGTCTGAAACCGTGTGATCGAGCCCGATTTCCAATCATGTGATCGGATCTGGACATCCCTAGGAATTAAGGTGCGTTTGTTTTCATAACTGAGGTGCCTCCATTTGTACCGTTTATTGCTCTAAACTCTGCTTCTAACACCAGGGTAGTCAGATTCAATTACCAATTTAAAAGTCATGTTTGCATAATTTTTAACTTAGGCTTATGCTATGAGGACAGTTAATGGCAAAGGTAAGTTCACTTTAGTTGTGGCCCAAATTACACATTAAACTCAAACACTACATGGTTGAGTGTATTATTTTATAGCGTTGTCATAAATTGGAAATTGGGCCCGATCACGCAGTTTCAGACTATCCGCTTGTTAAGTGTGATGTCACGTGAATCGGCTTCCGGGTCCAAGCGCTATATCAAACTGTGTGGGGAGACTCATCAAATGGTAATAATAAATGTTTACAAAGCGATGTAATACTTTCAAAAATCACAATTGCTATGTATATATCCATGCCTAATATCCGATGGCCAGAAAGTGATCATTCACAGTCCAGAGATTGTTGTGTACACCATGATTTTAAATACAATTCATTTTAATGTGTGATATGACTAAAAAGAGATAATAAACGAATATTTTCTGAATTCAAATGAGTGGTGACTTGGACCCGGAAACAGTATTCCATACGTCACCGATACATTGTGACTTAACAAGTGGATATATCTCAGACTAAAATATATATATATATACACACACACACACACACAGTTGAAGTCAGAGTTATAGCACCCCCTGAATTATTAGCCCCCCCTGTTTATTTTTTCCCCCAATTTCTGAGAGAAGATTTTTTTCAACACATTTCTAAACATAATAGTTTTAATAACTCATTTCTAATAACTGATTTTATCTTTGCCATGATGACAGTAAATAATATTTGACTAGGTATTTTTCAAGACACTTCTATACAGCTTAAAGTGACATTTAAAGGCTTAACTAGGTTAATTGGGTTAACTAAGCAGGTTAGAGTAATTAGGCAAGTTAATGTATAATGGTGGCTTGTTCTGTAGACTATCAGAAAAAAAATATAATATAGGGGCTAACAATTAAAATGGTTTTAAAAAAAATTTAAAACTGCTTTTATTCTAGCCAAAATAAAACAAATAAGACTTTCTCCAGATGAAAAAATATTATCAGACATACTGTGAAAATGTCCTTGCTCTGTTAAACATCATTTGGGAAATATTTAAAAAAAAGAAAAGAAAATTCAAAGGTGGGCTAATAATTCTGACTTCACCTGTATATTCTCTGTATATTTTTCAACACATCTATAGTTATGCATTGGCACAGAGTTAGACCTTTTTCTTGACTTCACACAGAAACAGCAACACCTGTGGCATGACATCACTTACAAAGACTCTATTGGTTAAATGCCGGCAAAGTAGAACATGGAAGCAGCTTGAAGTGGCAAGCGCGAGCGTGTCTGCGGTCTGGAGGTATTATAAAGTTGATGACGACAACATTGCCATAGCAAACTGTGAGATATGTAAACTTGGCGTTGCAAGAGGTGGAAAGGAAAAGGCTACATTTAACACAACAAACAAACAGAGTTGTTGAACGTTTAAATAAGGTGAATTAAAAAAGAATAAGGAGCATCCTGGATCTGTTTCTTCACTCTTCTTTATTTCCCCCCTAACCACCACCCCCCACCAGACGACCAAACATTACCTGTCTTGAGTATAACCACATTCACCATTAGGAAGAGGCAAAACTGCCATTGATTGCACAATCCAAAATTAATAAACAAATCCAACTTTTTAGCACCCGACAGATATTTCCATTCTGCTACATGAGCTTTCACCATTGAGTCCATGAAGTGTTCAACTTTCCACAATTAATTTTATTGGTTAAATAAGCAAATTATGCAGGTCAATTGAACCTATTCTTTTTAGATTTTCAGTGTGAATATACTACACCATTTATACTTTAAAATGGTGCTGTAAAGTGTATAAGTAAAGCGATTTCAAACATGAAAACAAATGTTAAAATGTTACTGAATGTTAATGAAACTTGATACTTGGCAACCTTTATATTCATGAGCTTGAGTAAGCAAAATTACTCTGTCAAATTAACACTTTGACTGGAGTGACACCTCTCTTATATGATCAGGTCAAAAGTACATTGATTTACATATGAATAAAATTTAGCAATGAGGATGCTCAATTCTATTATTTGCACAAGGCAGAGATGGATTTATCTCTGACATAAAGGAACTAACTATCATTGGCAGCCTGTAAATACCCAGGATTAATATTTAACCATGAAAAAATTATGAGCAGTGTGAAATGTGAGGCAAGATAAGGGATGCGCTGTAAAACATATCTGTAAATTAACAATTGCCCACAGCACGTGACTGATGTTTATTTGAACTTTTAAACTGCATTTTGGGATTAGATTCTTTTCTCTGACAACAAAGTGACTTTTTTTTTGTTTAGAAACCATGTACTGTTTGGATTGGTGAAGAAAATAATGAGGGTCCAGAACTTTTGCGGTTACTGTACAGACGTATTTCTAGAAATGTATTATTTCTTATACAACATATTTTTAATGCTACAAAAATCAACAAAAGCAACTTTGTTTAAATGCAGTGTTAAATTTTCAACATTAAAAGTTGTCAGACCAGAGATTAAAGTGCCATAATGCACTTTATAAGCATAAATAAATGGAAAATACATGTGAGAATCATAAGCCATGGGCAGCTGTTAAATAATGTTTTTCCAAGCTTTAACTAGATCAAATCTCACCTCAACTCCAAGTGCTTTAAGAATGTCACACTTGCACATTGGGCAGGTTCTGTGCTCCAGCAGCCATGGCTCTATGCAGGATTTATGGAAGAAATGACTGCAAAACAAGCACAAACGTGTTGGAAAAAGAGAAAAATTATGATTTATCGTGAAATTATCAGTGACTCAGATGGACTGAGAGATCATCAGAAAACATACTTGCATGTGAGAATTGACAATACATCTCCTGCTTTATACGAATCAATACAAACTGCACAAGCATCAGCATCCGGGCCGATTTCCTATAAAACACGTGGATAGACGCACACATAAATCATTAAACCATCATCCTCAATGTTATTTTGTACACTGCAATTGATAAGCAAACTTATTGCTAATAAGTAGGGATGCAACGATTATAGATTTTGGTTGTACGATTATAGTCTGAGGAATAGTGAGTTTCACGGTTAACATGATTATTTTGCATTCGTTCATTTCAAAACACTACTAGTTTAGTAAATCACATGAAAACTTCTTATATTTTAAAGTGTTACTTATTGCTGCTCAGTAACCAAATAAATCAGCACAAAATAATATTACAAACAAACAATAGTATATTTCTCTTTGCACTTTGGATAAGTGAAAAAGGTTTTTGGCAATCATTTTACATTGAAAATAAAGGACAGAATGATGAATAAATGAATGAATGATTAAATAAATGAATGAATAAATAAATAAAAAATAAGAATAAATAAAAATAGTATTTTTCTAATGTAAATCTAAGCTACATGTTAGCTAAGTATTTCCCTTTTAAAGAGAACAAATGTAGTCAAAGGCTGCTGAACCTCTGTATGAGAGGCAATTTTGATCAACTATTTTACAAAATTGTTTGGAATTTTCATTTTGTATTTTTTTTCTCTTTGGAGTAGAAATGTGTATATTCCATACAAAGTATGAAGCTGATCAGTCAGTTCTTGTCACGAACTCGCAGTGCGCTTGTGCCATTCTTTCAACTAGGTGAGCCTGGAAAGCATGAGGGTGCGGCGCCACTGCCAATACGTGATCAAGCCACGCACCTTCATTGGAAATAACGAACTTGTGCACGCAAAAGACGGGATATGTGAACGGCCTTTATTTAATAGCCTCAGCCATAGTAAAATCAGCCTTTAATGCATGCATATACAGTAGTGTACAAGCTTGGAACTTTAAAGTAGCGCAGTTGGCACTTTAGTTGCAGCAGTTTTGTTCCATGCAGGAGTGCGGTGTTGACAAACCTTTACGATTAATTAACCGGGACGAAATAAAGCGTGGTTAATAGTGAAATAGGTTAATCGTTGCATCCCTACTAAGACATTAAAATAATCTCTTTTAAGGATCATGCTCATTTAACCCATTCTCATATTGAGTATTTATAGAGTAGCACTGCATCTATCTTTTATCCAAAAAGTTTAACAACACATAGAAGAGAAAGATACAGCTTTGAGATTCTCTCTGAGAAAAGACACACGCCTGAAGAATCCAGCTCGATGAGAATACAACTTTTTAACACTATAAATAACTCAGAATGCAGAAATTGCATGTTTCCTTCACCCTTTAATAAGTTTTGTATTCTTTATGCTATGCTTTATTCTGTATTTCAGCCTTGTGTTCATTGGTTGGTATATAAAATATTCAAAATACAAAAATAGGCTATTTGTTTGCATTTGTATATGTGCACAAGTGTTCAGATGTACCTGATCGCCTTGTCTCAGTGTGCGGACCTGTAGCTGGCCAATCGCCTTCTTTGCTTCAGCTTTTAGCTTTTTCTAAATAGCGAGAACAGACAAACAAACAATGTGAGATGCATGTACACTGGTATTTCTGGTCTTGTAACACTAGCTTTTCAGGAAGTGTATGCATATTTTAGTGATTATAAAGACAAAAAAATACAAGCTTTAGTGTAAAAGTTATGCCAAACACCTACCACAATGGTACATTAAGACTATGAAGGATTAAGTATATATAAAGTGGAAAAAAAACTCAAACTGTTCATTAAAAACTCATTAACTTACATAGTGGCCACAACACAAATGTAGACACTTGAAACACACTTACACAACACTAAAATGTATGTATCAACATGTTAGATAACAGACAGAAAAAAACTCTCTAGTTAAACCACATTCACAATGAAGTAGTCATAGTCTGGAGAGGAAACAAAACTTGGTTTTATACTTAACTACTTAACCACCGCCTATGAAACACACCTGGCACTTTCTTTTTATTGAATATAATCTTAATAATGAAGCTCACAAACAGTGTTTATTAAAAGTAAATGAATTAAGTCTCCCTCTCCTTACATAGTTCGAAATAAAACCTTTGTATCGACATAGTAAGTTAGTGAAAATAAGTAAGCATTTCATGAAATTGAAATCAATTGGAACTGGCAGACACAGAACCACCAAAAAAATAAAAATGGGAAAAAAGGAAAGGGTTTCTTCATCAGACAGCGACATGCCCGCAGGGCTGGAGAATCACATCCAAGAACATGAAACTCTTCAGTGTCTGTGTACACGCCTGCATGTGTTCACTGACTCAACAACAGTGACCTTTCTCAACTCTGCTGTGTGGTTCATAGGGAGACAGCAAAGGTTGTGTTGAGGCAGATACTAATTTGAATCCACAATGTGGTGCAAATTTAACTCTGGTGGTGCCCATTTACTGAAAATATCAGTCAAATTGGCTGTGAAATGAAGATCAAGCAAAAGAAGATATTTCTGAGACAGTAGCAACTTAGCAAGTATATGTATATGTTTATCATCAATCAGAGACTTGCAAGAAAGCAAAATAAGAACAATTTTCATCCACTTTGCATCAAAAAAAAAATAGGCTTGAATATTTAGAGTACTTAATAGCTGGCTGGTTTGTTTTGTTTCTTGTTGAAATGTGTGTTAATGCTAATGCATTAAATTATTCTTCACAATACTGCACAGTTCTCCATATAGTGGCTACATATACATTATTAGTTTATTAAAGCTTTATACTGCAGCAATAGATGACATAAGCTATTTTCATACATGAAACTAAGCTTCTGCTGATATCAAATTTTCTTGTTACGATTGTGGAATATCGTGGTATACGTTATTATTATGAAATTGACCCAAGCTAAAAAAAAAGAAAAAAAAAAAGATTAAGAGGTTTAATAACCCAAAAATACATAGTGTATTGCTTTATTATATATACATATTGAGAGTAAATAAATGCTTTAAACCAATTAAACTGTAAAATATAGCCATATAATAGTTTAGTTAATAAAAAAAATAAATAAATAAAATAAATCAACTGAATTTTATTAGTTATTCACTCCATATAATAAAATGATTATGACTTTTGATTTTCATGTGTTATTAGGCATTAGAAATTAGGATCACCTAAGATTTATATGGCCACATAGTAGCTGAAAGCAGATTTACCCTTTTTGAGTGAGTTTTTGAGTAAATCTATTAAGTAATGAGGTCCAAGGCTGTTTAGTGATTTATAAACCAGTAATAATACTTTAAAATCTATTCTGAATGTAACTGGGAGCCCATGTAAGGACCTAAGGACAGGTGTGGTGTGCTTTGATTTTCTGGTTCTGGTCTGAATCCTGGCCGCAGCGTTCTGAATGAGCTGCAACTGTCTGACTGTCTTTTTGGAAAGGCCAGTGAGGAGTCCATTACAGTAATCCACCCTGCTGCTGATAAAAGCATGAACAAGTTTCTCTAAGTCCTCACTGGAAACAAAGCATCTGATTCTTGCAATGTTTTTGGGATGATAGTATGCTGATTTAGTTACTGTTTTGACATGACTACTTAAACTTAGATTGAACTCCAGAATCACACCAAGATTTTTGACTTGATTATTTGTTGTTTAACCCCTACAGCCAAGGTACAGAGAACTTCGATTTCTGTTCTCAATGAAGCAATTTTTGAAACAAGGTTTGTCTTTGTTTAACTGAAAACAAGTCACATCCAACTCTTAATTTTATCAACGCATTGGCAGAGGGTGTCAATGGGGCTGTATTCATTGAGCAATAAGGCCAAGTAGATCTGAGTGTCATCAGCATAGCTGTGGTAAGAGATTTGGTTCTTTCTCATTATTTGGCTCAGTGGGAGCATATAAGGATTGAACAGGAGAAATGGCATAATTGAACCTTGTGGGACTCCACATGCCATGGGTGTCCACTTTGACCTATGGTCATCTCTATATACCATTTGAGGACCATCCCAGAAAGCCATGCCTAGTTTTCAAGCCCATCAAGAAGTATGCTGTGATCGACAGTGTCAAATGCAGCACTGAGAACAAGCAATACCAGTATGGTTAGCTTGCCTGAATCTGTATTTAGGCGAATATCATTGTTTGTCTTTATAAGGGCGCTCTCTGTACTATGATGTGCTCGGGAACCAGATTGAAAATTGTCTAAACAACCCTTAGAGCTTAAGAATGTGTAAACCTGGTTAAAAATAACTCTTCCAATAATTTTGCTGATGAAAGGAATATTTGAAATTGGCCTGTATTTGCTCAATATGTTATCCCTCCTGAAAAAAAGAGCAAACTGGGAGTTTGGAAAAGTCCCAGAAAGAAGTGAAGCATTTACCATTAAGGAGATCTACTTTTAAACAGTTTAACACTGTTTTGAAGAACGATGTGGGGAGTGTGTCAAGACTGCAGGTTGACATTTTCATAATCTGTACGATCTCTTCCAAGATTGCCTGTGATTGAGCCTGTCTAAGGTCAGCACAACTTGGCTGACTGGATGAGCGGATTGCTTTTCTGACATTATTGATCTTATCAGTAAAGAAATGAGCAAAGTTTTATTTGCTGAACTGTCATCTAGCCAAGCTTTAAAAGCATAAAATCCAGGCAATTTGTATTGATAAAATGGGATGATTTTGATCAGATGTTAAAAAATGTTAACTTAACAGTTTTAATTACTGTCCCTACTGTAGTCTCCGATCTACTTTTAATAGGCACCAGATTTTAATGATTTACTAGATAACAAGCCTTAGATTTTCTATTACGTAATAAAACATATAGGCCTAGAGAAAGATACAGGCATGCTGGGTTAACGCTAGTTCTATAAACATTTAATAAAGATGCTGTTATAAAAAGTGGGGACTCCACACATATCAATGAAAGCTGTTATGTTCACCAGCTGAATACGGCAGGTTGTTGGGGCCCTGGTGGTGTGACAGGGGCTGGAGGGCTCTCACGGGTGGGTGCAGAGGTGGTTGTCGGGCTCGCTGCTTTTTGGTTGTTAACTAAGGAGCTCACAGCAATGAAGTATGATAGTTTAGTTCCAGCAAACAGCAGATCTCCAAGTTTCTGTGAGAAACTCAGGATCCTGAAGAGCTTAAAAGCGAGTTTGTTGAAAGAGACTGCGTGTTATCAGCTGTTGAAATATGTTGTCCTTGCAGTTTTTCTGGAAATCAACCTTTGCTGAGTGCTGAGTCTTGAAGCTGTTCTAATACATCACATTATCTGTAGAGAGCTCTGTGTGCAGGGCACAGATGGCATGTGTCCATGAGCAGTGGTTGTTGTGGCTGCATGGTGTTATTGCTGTCCTTGAGGGATGTGTCAGCCACATCATGCCCACTCAGGTATGATGCTCTGTGTGTGCAATTTAGGTTGAGTTCAGTGACACAAAGTAGACGGATGATGGAGGTAGAAATACATGTTGTAAGTTAGTTTGGATGGAGGCCGTCTGATGTAAAAAAAAAAAAAAAAAAATCGTCTTTGATTGAATAAGCTAATATTCTTTCAGAATTGCTAATTGCTTCTGCTCTTTTCAAGCTAGAAATGGCACTTTTTAATTTTATTGCACACACAATAGTTTTATGTGTCACACATATATAATGTTGAGAAACCAATGCAATAAGGGAACGTTAACTGCACAGGCTTGACTACATCATGTAACACCTGTAATAATAATGAGAGGGCTACAATAATAATAAAGGGCTACAAAAGATGGTGACTTCAATAAACATAAAAGCCTTATCAACTGTCACAACATTATTTAACTGACAAGTCTGACTGCAGTTTGAGTACACTGGGCAAATTAATTTTCTCAGTTAATCAGAATCACATTAATTGTGACAGTGTAAAAAAATTATAAAACACATATAATGTTGAGAAACCAATGCAATAAGGGGACGTTAACTGCACAGGCTTGACTACATAATGCATAAATCGCACAAGGCATAGCATAACTAATCATTTAATGATGTCCATGCTTTATTAACCATCAATAAAGAAGCATTCATTTTAAACAAATGATTGACAATTAAATAAAGGTCGGCATCCTTAGTTTGAATAATTAAAAATGTGGCCTGAGAGATTCCACTGGGTAGTGATCAGGGTAAATTTCTACTATAAAATGTGAAAACAGAAAGAAAATACAAGTCTGATCGTATTAAAAATAGTGAGTGTGTCAAAAGACCAATGGAGCATTACAGTAGCAGTAGTTTTAACAAGACACTTCAAAGGAAACTGAAAAATGAAGAGTTTTGTTTTTCTGATGTTTCAAAGCCCTTTATAATTTTTTTCTACCTTTATTTGTGCCCATTCTGCTGCTAGCAATGGGGTACAACTGGAACAGGTACTTTCTACCTTGAAAAGGATATTCCCCTGTGGTGTGAGATAGATAATAACCTCTTAAACTTGTTTGAGGTTTTAGTACAACTTTATCCAAAAATCACACGTTCTCTCGATACTAAGCTTAAACCTAATGACATTTATCAAATGAAACCCATACACGCACATTTACATCATTTAGCCTGAAAAATGTATGACCTCAGAGCCCAATGCTGTGAAACCAGACCAACCAGTTAGAATCTTGCTTCACTAGAGTGATTACCAAAACAGCATTGAGTGCTACACGTTTGAGAAAGCACATGGCCGTACAGTCCCATTTAGACAACCACTCACAGGGCAGATCAACTACTGTGTCTGTAAATCAGAAACCAAACACAATGGCCTAATGATTCTGTTTACAGCTGTAACACCTGTAATAATAATGACAAGGGCTATAAAAGATGGTGACTTCAATAAACATAAAAGCCTTATCAACTGTCACAACATTATTTAACTGACAAGTCTGACTGCAGTTTGAGTACACTGGTCAAATTAATTTTCTCAGTTAATCAGAATCACATTAATTGTGACAGTGTAAAAAAATTATAAAACAGATACTTTGTCAGATATGTTTACTATTATTATTTATAGATGATTTTATATAATCAGATCAGACTATAAGGATGTACTGTCTATAAGTTTTAACTTCCTTACGGGCAGTGGAGTAGTTTTATTGTGCTTTTTTAGCATTAACAAAGGTTACTACATTCTATTAAGAGCACAGGGGTTTAGAGTTCATCATATCAGCAGGAATGCACGCAAATGTTGAGTGGTACCTGACTGCGGTTCTGCTGTCTGAGGCTGTTGAGTCTCCGCGCGGAGTAGAAGATGAAGTAGCCGACCGTCGCCGCGGTGACGATGAAGAAGGAGATGGAGACGAAAAACACGGAATAGTGACTCATCCAGGGGCCGTGCTGCTTCCCAACCTCTATCGCTATAGCAACGGGAACGCCTTGATCCAGCAGCTGGACCAGCTCCATCCCGCGGAAGTTGCCAATCATTATCGCAACGATAGTTGTCCCTAGAGACACACGAGAGATGATGAAAACACAAAGCAGTGCGCATGCACAAACCAAAACACATGATAGCGGTAGCAACCTGATGGTTGACACGGAAAGAGCCGAACTGTCAACAAACTTTTTTTTATCCGTCAACAAACATGACATCAAACCAATCATATGAAATGCGTTTAAATGAAAAGAAAGAGTGCTCAAAGACAAAATCAGTTAATTTATCAAGATGCACCGCTTGAAATTAGACTTTGAAAGCGCAATTTGTATTTAGTTTAAATAAACTGCTAAGGCAGCACTTCTCATTTTCTCTTTTTGAGCCTCTATTTGATGCACTTCCCATTGAACACAATAAGCTTTACATTTCCCGACCAAATAGACTAGATTAGTTAATCTGCACATCGTGTTAATTGGATTAAACGGTTTACGTTATCAATTAGCATTGGTTTGCACACTCTGTATGTGATGTGCAAACTAGTGAAATTATCTAAAGGGAAAAACTTGCACTAAACTTTAGAAACAGAGTCTTTTTGCTATACAACAATTCAAATGTTTCTTATGCTCACAATTGCTTTATCAAAATACAGGCAACGTGCATGAGACACTGTCAGAAACTGACAGCTTGTGTGTGAGAAAATAGTCTGTAGGCGCAAGACGCATGGCAAGGTCTCAAGCTGCCAAGACAACTTTTTCATTAAGTTTACCTTTCATTATTTACCTGTTAATTCTTTATTTGTTTTGCCTAGATGCTAATTATTATTTAAGCAATAAAATAATAGTTATAAAACACAATATTTTGATAGACTGTAATAAAATAAGAATTTTAGAGCTCAAAACATCTTTATCACATCGATACCAACTCGCCCTTGACAGATCAAGTTTAATACAGCTCATCTGAAGACTCAGGAGATCAAGTCATTGCGCAGCGAATCGCTCTTTCAATAAAAAACGACTGTTAAAATGCTGGATGACTGTTAAACAGCTAAAATGCTGTTCTAGTCGTAGTATCCTGGGCACCCGAGAGCAGATTTTGAGCTCTTCCGCATTGAGGAGGTCGTACTGACAGGTTCTCTGTATCAGTCGTGAAGTTTACACAACTTACACAACATAACGCCCGGGTTAGAGTACAACTGGCACACAACAGAGGCCAACATTAAGCAGGGTAAACAGACAAAAAGGAACACTCGCATGCAAATACATCAACTAAGCCTAATCCGGCTGGGTTACATGCATACCTGGGTGGGACATCTGAATGACCCGATTTTCTGACCCAAAGTCGTTGAAGATGATAGCAGCGGCAGCCCCGTTCATAGCCGCAACGTTAATTTTTTCGGTAAAAGTGCAGCCGTTTCCGCGTTGGATTAAGGCGATCCAGCCCTTGGAGCCGTTCGGTCGGCCATAAAAGGTGTCATCATCACAGCCATAGATCGGAGAAGCTAAATACACATTCCCCTTGACATAAGCTTTGGGTGAGTCTTGTCCATACAGCCCCATCTCCTCTTGAAACCAGGTGCTTCTGTTAGTTTCAGGATTGGTGTATGAAATGTTCAGGTATGCAGTGCACAGGTAACTGGCCTCCGCCAAACGAACACTCGACACCTGGAGAACAGAAGCCATCAACAGCCACGAAAACACGTCCCGACTGGCAAGAGGCCCCATATTCGGCAAGTCTGCCACTGCCCTCTTTGGTAAAAATCAAAGCTCAGCGTAAAACAATCTGTGGTTAAAAGTATTCAAAAATGGTTCCGCAAACTCGGGTAATCGATATCTCCACTCTGAACGTCTACAGGTGTTTTAGCAACGCAACTGAGTAGAAACTCTACCTCGCTGAGGTCACTGAGCTTTAAACCACGCCTACCCTCCTCTTAAAGCCACACACGCTGTTTTTCTGTTCACACTTGGCCAACGGGACTGAATTATATGGTTCATGCAGAGTTGCAAAATTATTGAGGAATTGTAGGCCTACTTATAATAATATTCTGATACTTTGAAATATTTAGACAAATAAATACTTAAGTGAAATGTAACATATTCGTACCTATTATTTAAAAGTAAATAACTCTTTCTTGGCTTATAAATCACATTTTGAAAACCCAGTTTACCAGTTTAGTCTTTAGTTTTATGATCCTTCTAGGACAGGATGTGTACAGCTAAGTCCAGAAGGCTTTGCAGTGGTTTGACTGCAATTAGGTCTTTAGCTAACAATCAAGACTGATTGAACCATGTTTACACTCCACCCAAGTACAGCTGAAGTCAGAATAATTCGCCCCCCTTTGAATTTTTTATCCTTTTTTTAAATATTTCCCAAATGATGTTTAACAGAGCAAGGAAACTTTCACAGTATGTCTGATAATATGTTTTCTTCTGGAGAAAGTCTTATTTGTTTTATTTTGGCTAGAATAAAATCAGTTTTTAATTTTTCAGGTCAGAATTATTAGCCCCTTTATGCTATATATTTTTTCCTGATAGTCTACAGAATAAACCATCATTATACAATAACTTGCCTAATTACCCTAACCTGCTTAGTTAACCCAATTAACCTAGTTAAGCCTTTAAATGTCACTTTAAGCTGTATAGAAATGTCTTGAAAAAATATCTAGTCAAATATTATTTACTGTCATCATGGCAAAGATAAATAAAATAAAATAAATCAGTTATTAGAGATGAGTTATTAAATCTTTTATGTTTAGAAATCTTCAAAAATCATCAAAAATCTTCTCTCCGTTAAACAGAAATTGGGGGAAAAATAAATAGGGGGGCTAATAATTCTGACTTCAACTGTATATAGACTATACCCAAAGTCATTGGTAATATGTGTGTGGCACCCAAAACTAACCTGTCATCATTTAATCAGATTGTTTTTCTACTGCTATCACATTTACACACATCACAGTATCAGTGCTAAAACCATTTATTGGAGCCCTAATCCAGACCCAGAAATCTATTTTTGTGATTTAATTATTTTTTTTGACACATTGCACTTTATTGGGGAGCAAAGCTAGTTTTTCAGTAAAATAATTTGAGGGTCACATTAGTGTTATCTTTTCTTTTATAATTTTTTTGGTCTGTGCCTTTCTGGTTGTAAATTTCTCTAGAAAAAAATGTAAGCAATTTATTAATTTGTGTCAGGAATGTATATAATTTTGATAATTCAAACTATATTTATTTAAAAAATGACATAAAAAGAGAACACATTCATATTTGACGACATCTGAGTCCAGATTCACACATCACAGGTATTTACAAAACAACTCAATTAAGGCTATTAAATCCAAAGGTTTTGAAAAATATTGACATGACAATTCTTTAGAAAGAAAGTGATCATTTCTGTTAATTTTCCACAATCTCTCCATGTCTGAACCAAATAACACGAAAAAATATTATGAGAAATGAGTAGAAGTGTTTACTCACTCCTGACTCCTTTATTATGAATACTCCTCAAGCCCAAGTTGGATCCCCTTGGACCAAGGAATACGACGGGGCCTGGCGGTTTTCCCAGAGGAAGCCCTGATGAGGCCCTATCAAGCCCCGAATGTGACAGTGGAAGCGTAACTGGTCCTGGCATGCCCTAAGATACTGGCTTTGTGTCTCAATGGTGAAAATACAGGTAAATAAAAAAAAAGGGATTTCTAAATTTACTTTGACTTGTATTTCATTGCAGGCAATACAACAAATATTATTTAATGTGTTCCTCATGATTTGTTTTAACTAAACACATTCTAATTATGGTTCTTGCAACAGATTAAAAAAAAAAGTTGGAACAGTAAAGCATTTATCACTTTGTAATGTTGCCATTCCCTTTCACAACACTTAAAAGATGTTTAGGGACTGAAGACACAATTGAGGAAGTGTTTCAGATGTAATTTTTTCCATTCTTCCTGCAAACAAGTCTTAAGGTGGGCAACAGTACAGGGTCTTTGTTGTTGCATTTTGTGTTTTAAAATGCGCCACACATTCTCTATTGGTGGCAGGTCGGGTCTACAGGCAGGCCAGTCAAGTACCCGTGTCCTCTTCTTCTGCAGCCAGGACTTTGTAATGTGTGCAGAATGTTTGAACAATCTCTCCAGTCTCATTATATGCTGTTTAATATAAAATAACATGAAAAAATAGCATGAGAAATGAGTAGCAGCTGTTTACCCACTCCTGATTCCTTTAACATGATCACTGCCCAAGTTGGATTCCTTTGGACCAAGGAATACGATGATGGGCCCTGGCAGTTTTCCCAGAGGAAGCCCCAATGAGGCCCAATCAAGCCCCAAATGTGACAGTGGAAGTGTAACTGGTCCTGGCATGCCCTAAGACACTGGCCAAAGATGAAAACACAGCTACACTGTGGTTAAATGGAAATTTGAATTAATCAGGCATATGGCACTGGAACATTTTTTCTAAAAATTAATTCACATATACTCACATCATCTTCTAGAGACTGAATCAGGGTTTTGATTGACTGGGTACAACCACAAAAATCTTGGCAGGCCCTCATCAAGCACATGGAAATGGGTTGTTTTCAGGTCTGTGGACAACATACATGCAATTTCTGTGTGCAATAATAATAATATAATAATATATTAAAATAATATAATATAAATAATAATAATAAGCATTATGTTTGCCACAGCAAAAATGTATTTAAACTGTCAAAATACCTCATACTGTACATGCACATCAACTCATTCTTCTTTAACCCTAGCAAATGCTTTTATGCAACCACACTTTGTCATTCATACAAAAATGACCTAAAAAACACCAACAGGTAACATTAAACAATACAAATTTCTTTAAAGGACAAGAACACTTCATGTTGTTTAGAATTCATTGCAGTATAAGTTAGTCCATGTCTACATTACAAAATAACTCCAAGTTTTCATTTTGTACAGGTAGCAAAATAATTGAAAGACTAATATTTATGTACATGTTCAGCTACATCATATTCATTTGGTAATATTTCATTTTTTGAATTATTAAAATTATATTTAATGATTACTGAATAAATGTAGTAAATTGCAGTCTAAATGTGTTAAATTGCTGTCTAACGAGTGTCTAATTTGTAATGTTTTAAAATTTAAAAGAGATAGTTCACATAAAAATTAATATAGTATATACACAATAAGCTCATCCTGAAATCTGAGTTTCTTTCTTCTGTTAAACTCAAAACGACTTATTTGATATTTGTAACTAGAAATCTGACAATTAACCCCCAAATTAAAATAAAAATAAGTGGCTACAGTCAACTGTTTTGTAAAATAACATATTTTAACAGAGGAAAGTCATTGGGAGTTCAATATCTCTTTAAATTAACTGCTTTACAGTAGTTTAAAAATAAGTTGAAATGCGCCCTCTCCTGGACGGCCAATGCTGATGGCCCTCGTCGTGCTGATACAGTATTTCTACTTCTTCATTATACAGAAACTAGAGATCGTTTTTTTCGCAGTTCAAAGCATACAGTACAGTTCGTGGCCTTTTTATAGGCTAAATATTTTTTCCTGAAAACAAATAAATCTCTGAATTCAGAAATTCTTCTTATTTCAAAGAATAATATTTGTCAGACAACTGCATTAAGTTGCAGTTTCACTTGATCACCGCTTGGAGTACCATTGCCTCAGCTTTTAAGACAATGGTCATACATTCTCATATCTTGTTTCTGGCTTTTGAAGAAAAGCTCCAAGCCACGTCAACCCTGATTAAACTAGCCAATATATGCTAGGGAGATACAATAGCTTTAGCACTTGATAGCTATACGTATTTAAAGGTGATTATACAGTGATTTAAATTATAGGTATGAATAATGCTTCACAAAAACAGAATAGACAGTATGAGAAATTTTCTGAACGTTAAAAAAAGTTTAAATTCAAGTTTTATACTGAAGGAATGATCACATTTGGCTGATTTCTGTCAGATTGAGGGAGGGTCTAACTGAGAATATGTAGTATGAACATCCTCATTCTAGCTCATTTCTGAATGGAGGAATAAGTCTTGTTGCAACTGCCCCATGTTGCAACCATCCCCACTCTCCTCTATAGTACATATCCCACATGGTAAAATACTACATTGAAAAATCTATAGTGCTTCGGATTATACCATACTATAGTAGTGTATTATATGTACAGTTGAAGTCAGAATTATTAACCCCCTTTGATTTTTTTTCTTTTTTAAATATTTAAAATAGAAAATAGAATAAAAGCAGTTTTTAATTTTTTAAACACCATTTTCAGGACAAAATTATTAGCCCCTTTAAGCTATATTTTTTTCTGATAGTCTTCAGAACAAACCATCGATATATACAATAACTTGCCAAATTACCCTAACCTGCCTAAACTTAATTAACCTAGTTAAGCCTTTAAATGTCATGTTAAGCTGTATAGAAGTGTCTTGAAAATTATCTAGTAAAATATTATTTACTGTCATCATGACAAAGATAAAATTAATCAGTTATTAGAAATGAGTTATTAAAACTATTACTGTATGTTTAGAAATGTGTTGAAAAAAATCTTCTCTCCGTAAAACAGTAATTGGGGAAAAAAAAGCAGGGGGGCTAATAATTTGACTTCAACTGTATATATTACAGTATATACAGTATAATGCGGTTAATGAATGCTATAGGATACTATAGTATAAATATTGTAGTATACTTTAGATTTTACTACAGTAAACTGTGGTGTATTGTAGCATAATATCATAGCCTATAGTAGAAATCAAGAAGTATTGGTTTAAGTATTTTGTTTATATTACTAGTTTTTGTGTTAACACAGCAACCATAGAATCACCACAGCAGATTTAAGATTCAAGTACTCAATTCAAAAACACTATAGTATTACTATGGTATTTTTCATGTGGATAGCATTATGTTATAGAATATTCTCCTAAAAATAAAGGTGCTTTAAAGGACCAAAAAGATTTTACCCAAAGAACCATTTTTATCTACAGAACCTGGATGTTTAAGGCTCTCATGGAACATAATGGCAATAAAGAACATTTATTTTCAATAGTGTGTTATACATTTATGTTTCAAACTAGCAAGCCAAATGCTCTGTAACTGCCCATTAAATATTTGCAGTAGTTCCTGAGCACATTGTTTCCATTTTCACAACTCATTCATCGGAGGAGAGCAAATGTTTGAATAACATTTGAGCAAACATAGATTTTAGTTTTTTGAAAATTCTGTAGCCCAAAGACTTATCTTTGGTTAAATAAGACCTGCATAATCGGTCAACGTAAAACACTGGTGTGTAAATAATTGTTTGAACTACAGGCGGGGCAGTTTTGTAATACAATTTCACAACAGTAGACACCAGATACTGTGGTATATTAGTGTTATTTCGGTTACTAATTAGTACTTGGTAAAATGACTAATTTAGTATTTATAAGTTATTAATAGACTGTTTTCATAGTTTATGATTTAGTGTTTAGTTTTATTGTTTTATAAAATGTCTATATACTTCTATTAAATTTGATGTTAGTTATTTTTAAGTACAATGTTTAAACAAAAATAGACAAATATATCATTGACTAGTTGGACTTTTTTTGTTTTTTAAATATAATTTATTTCATTTTAAGAAAATGGTTTAAGTTTGGTTCACATGGTACAAATATTTCAGTGCAAAAATTTACAAACACAACATGTAAAATGAAATGGAGCAAGAGCCACTAGAGGTAAACCTCCAGCTTACAGTGTGAATGACAATGTATTTAAATGCAAGCTCAAACCAAGATGTTGTATTTTTCCAATTTCAAGTATAACATTTTCCTAAATGTACCATATTTAAACTGGCAAAAATACAATGATGGTTTAAGAAATACAAGATGTGTAACCGTTGTACATTCAGCCATAGTCTTACTGTTTGTGTTTACCATTAAAGTGGTTTTATTAATTACATATGATTACATCTTGAACAACCTGAAATATAGTCGAAAACATAAAACAATAGTTCATGATAACAAAAAGAATTTTTTTCGAGGATGTATAAAGACTTTAAATGTTTATTGGTATTTGTTTCTTGCGTTAGTGTTGTTTTAAATGTGCATTTATTTTTTTAATAAAGCAAATAATAATTGTAAAATAAATATGTCTGTATTTTGACACTATATATCATTTAATTTAAGATTGGCAGTGATAGCTTTAAATATCATTAGATACTACTCATTCACAGCTCACATTATATACACAACATTATATTTTACACATGGCTCATCTGACTTAGTCATATATTTGAAATATGTCATGACACTATGAATCAGCATTTAGTAAGGTTTTAGATTAATTCAGATATCAGACATATTCAGTAATGTATGCAAAATTTAAATGTAAACATGAACATTTAAAAAAACACATTAATCATGATTCATTTGACCAGTTTGTGCCTCAAAATTAATAAGTTAATGCTTTTGTGAAAAACATGAACCTGCTGACGTGGATGTAAACGTCCTGAAATATGCTACAAGTTTGGACGAACCTCTGCATTGTTTTTAGCCACATGAGAGAAGCGAATAATTTTTATTTGGCCTGCACTTATATTGATGTCCCGCCACAGATACTCAGGTGACAGCAGCTTAGTGGGTTTGTTGTAAAGGAAATACTTGTTCAAGTGAGACTCCTCGTGCCATATCGCCTCAATGGAGTTTTCATGATCAGTGTTCAGCTGCTCGCGGCAGGTTTTGGTGAGACGATGTATTTCCTCTAATGTGCCACCAAATGCAGCAGCAGTGTAATAATAATCACCTTCCCCAGCTGGAATGAACGCTTTAGACTCTGGTCTTCGCTCATATGTGAATGAATCCCTTGGATAATCAAAGAACCAAGGGTGAATCACACCTACCAGATTACCCAAAGTCTCTGATCCCCAGCGGCCATAGAACTTTGTATCCACGTCAAGGCAGAATATATAGTTGGCCTCATCCATCAGTTCATTCGCTATTAGCTTTTCCAGTATCTCCATCCTGCCCATACTGATGTCCTGCCATCTGTCCAAACTTGCAACCTTTCTGACTGTCAAACGATGGTTTTCACCCATCTTTACTTCAGGAACTGCTTCAGGCTGATCCGTGAAGAGGTAATAATGGACTCGAAATCCAACAAAGTAATGCTCCTCCGCTGACTCCAGAAAATCTTTGAGAAAGCGTGTGTATCTGACAAAAGAATGAGAAGAATAGATTAAAACAAACTCATTTTGTGCGTGCTTGTATGCATGTATATTACTGACCCATATACACTCTCTTATTAGGCACATTACACTCTCTTATTAGGTACACCTGTTCAGCTGTCCAAAGAGAGCATCAGAATGATAATTTAGGTGACATAGAATAGTCAAAAGTACACTGTAAAAGTCAAAATGATTGATTTTTATTTTATGTTAAAAAAAACCCTTAAAAATTAGAATATTAAAAGTAAATGTCCTGTTTCGTGAAGACATTTAGTGAAAATATGCCTTGTTGTCGGCGCCAACAGCCTAGTGCTAAAGTGTGCTGAACTATAGCACTGAGGTGCTCACGGCGACCTGAGTTTGATTCCTGGCTCGATTTCCTTTGCTGCCCCCCCCCCCCATTCATCAATATAAATGAATATTTAATTTATATAAATAAATGAAAGAAATATGCTTTGTTAAGAATGTAATTTGGACATCTTTATAAAGCGATCTCAGATTCTCAGTATTTAAATTTTTTTATACCCTCAGATTTCAGACATTCAAACAGTTGTATCTCAGCCAGATATTGGCATATCCCAACAAACCATACATCTACAGAAAGCTTAAAGGGCACCTATGGTAAAAAATCTACTTTTTAAGCTGAGAGACATATGTGTAGGTATAGTGTATAGACCATCATATTGGGGTGATATAAACACACCCAGTCCTTTTTTTTTAAATTTAAAGGTGCTGTATGTAAGTTTTTGACTCTTCTAAAGCATACAAATACAATAATATGTGTGCAGATATTTAAGAAACATCCCAAGTGAACATACTTGTTTAACTGACAAACAATGCTGAAGTCAGATATTCTGCTTTGAAAATGTTTTTTTCCGTGCCGGAACGATGTCTTTGTTTGGGTAATTTTCACATGCACATGCCAGTTTAGCCAATTATAATTCAGCACCCCGGGTTGCCTTGTTGGAAAACAGCATATTTCATTCATTCATTCATTCATTCAGAAAGACTCTGAAAGCATGCGTCCATGAGCGAAATGCTACAGTGTAGTGGAAAGTATCAGATGTCAAAATGAGACAGATTCAGTTCCACATGACGTTAATTAGCAAATGACATAAATATTAGGAACGTGAGCAGGTTACATGCGTGTCCTAACAACACGCTGTGACGAGATTGTTATGAGTGATGAGCCATTTGGCTGTTTGCACCACAAAACACGGCAGAAATTTAAATACAGCCTTTCAGAAGCACAGAATATGCACTCACTCACAAAACGGTAAGGTTTAGAATCTATTTAATACATGTTAACCCTCTTTAAAATCATTAAAGGTGAAGTGAACTTACTGCTTTCAGTATATGGTAATACACGTCATGTAAAATGCATTCAAACTCGCATTGTTAGCATTTAGCACTGAATAAAGCACACGAGGCTTACCTGAGGTGATCTGTCATAGGTTTCTGTTGTTCAGCTGTGAGAAATAGAAGCCGCTTCTAATAAATCAATTCGAGGTGTTGGTTAGAACCAAAACTCCTTTTAATATGGAGAATATTCCCTCAATCTAGTGTCGTTGCTTTTATTTAGAACACAGTTTAAAATCACTCAAACTGGCAACCCGGCGTACCTTTATTATGATTCAGGACTGCAATACCTAGTTCAACCACTGGGTGTCAAACTTACATACTGCACCTTTAACAACATAAAAATGGTCGACCAATTGGAGCGGTTTTGCATTGCTTTTTAGATAAACAAGAATGTTCACTTAGCATGTTTCCTAAATATCTGCAAACATATTATGGTATTTTTATGCTTTAGAAGAGTCAAAAACTTACATACAGCACCTTTAATTATTCAGATTATGTATAAATCTCAATATCTGAAAATTGACACCTATGACTGGTTTTGTGATCCTTGGTCACAAATATCCAGCGTTTCTAGAGTAAAAATGGCTTGTTGAGACCAGAGGTCAGAAAAAAATGACCAGACTGGTTTGAGCTAATAGAAAAAAAGCAAGAGTAACTCTAAAATAACCACTTGTTACAACTGAGGTCAGAAAAAGAGTATTTCTGAACACAACATGTCAAACCTTGAAGCAGATGAGCTTCATCAGTAGAAGAGCACAGAGGTGACACTCCTGTTGCTAAGAACAGGACACTAAGGCTACAACTCACATAGAGTCACCAAATTTGGCCCACATAATGTCTTGATCAGAAGTGAAGGGGGAAAATAAATCAAGACTTCCACAAAATTATATTAAAAGAAATCGTACTACTAATAAGAAATGTTTCTTGAGCACGAAATCAGCATGTTAAAAAAAATCTCTGAAGGATCATGTGGCATTGAAGAGTGGCTGTTAAAAAAATTCATCTTTGCTAAATGAAAACTAAATAATATGAATTCAGAGGTTTTGAGAAGTACAGTGTGTAAATGCATTACTTTCCCAGGGCGAAGACTGTGGTCGCTACAGTGATGTTTTGGCGTTTGTAGATAGAGTCAATTAGTTTGGAGTCAAAGGTTCCCTTCCAAACAACTGGGGCCAGCCATGGTGTCACAGTAACAACATCCGTCCGACTGTATTAAAGACACAATCATTCACTTTATTACAATTATACAGTGGGTCTGAGCAACAAAGTAAACAAATGTAGTTGTAAAATTGACTATTTTCAACAGTTTATATTCTGATGCTATTGACCTTATTCTTCACATAGGAGTGGGTGCCACTGCCACCATTGGAATATTTTGGAATATCTCAAGACTTTCAGCCTCTTTTTACTTCCATTCATTTTAGGTATTGAAAACTGCTTGTTATACTGCTTGATGTTGTAAACCAAAGGTCTCAAACTCAATTCCTGGAGAGCCACAGCTCTGCACAATTTTGCTCCAACCCTAATCAAACACAGCTGATCAAGTAGTGTCTAGTAGTCTTGAACACCTTGATTAGTTGAATCAGCTGTTTAATTAGGGTTGGAGAAAACTGTGCAGAGCTGCAGCCCTCCAGGACCCATGTTGTAAACAGATATTTTCTTACTATATTATTCTACCTTTTATGTATAGTCATGAACACACGTTTTCTGCCATTTATAGTCAATTCTCCCATAGGCAAATGAATTGAAAGTTCCAAAACAAACCGCAAAACGAGCACACTTCTGCATTGCAGAATAAAGTCAATATAGGGTATTAAACAGTTCTAAAAAAATATTGAACGATCAATCCTTGATTTTGAATCGGTGTGCCACATTCAAAGCCATTGTAAAGCAAACTAGAAATGTTCACCTACAGTAAGACCTCATTACATCTGTATTACTGTGCCAATGTGTCTCTGTCTGTCTCAAGCATTCTGCTATCACAATAGCATTGCTAGGCTGACGAATTATATATTTTAAATCAACATCAATATATATTTTTGTTGATGCGGAAAATAAGTGTTATGAATATCCATTTAAAAAAAGTAATAAACCCTCTAAACCAGAGTTTCTCAACCACGTTTCTGGAGGACCACCAACACTGCATGTTTTGGATGTTTCCTTTGTCACACACATTACAGGACTTTCAGTATCTGCTAATAAGCTCATGATCTGAATGAGGTGTATTTAGTTAAGGAGACATTGAAAATATGCACTGCTAGTGGTCCTTCAGGAACGTGGTTGAGAAACACTGCTTCAAACAATGGCTTGGATTAAATGAGCACTCACCCAAAGTTGTCCATTTGTTCATTTCTGCAAACCAAAAACACAATTATGCAAAAATCAAATATATAACTCCACACAGACATTTACATTCTTAGCTGTAATTGAAATGTAAAAATCACCTGATCTGAAATCTGAACACTGAAATTTCAGCCAAGATAGAGGAACTGTACACAGATAACTAGAACTTGATGTCAAGCACCTATTACAGCTTTCAGTGATGCGTGTCAGTGCCTGCTTTGATAACAATAACTTTACCAAATGTTTACAGAACAGGCAGAAACAAGCGTGCCCGTAGACCTTTTCAAGTCATGTAGCAAAGCATTCTAACCTGATACCTATTAAATGTAAATCAGAGTCTACAGCAGAGACAATAACTAAAATTGTTAAATTAGCATCTTTAAACATCCATTCACATAACAAAGTTACTTCTAGTCAATGATATTATCAATACAAATTGCCTGGATTTTATGCTTGTAAATAAAACTTGGATAAATGACAATAGTGCAGCAGTCCTCAATGAATCAGCCCCTCCAAACTTTATTTTACGAGTGTCTGCAGAGCCGGAAGGAAAGGTGGAGGCATTGCTGTTCTGTTTGCAGTTTAAGAATGCATCATTTGGTGACCATTTGTCCTTTGAATATTTAAGTATGTTACTAAAGGGTGCTCCATGATTATTGCTGATCATTATCTACAGGACTCAGAAACATTCTCTAGCTTCTATCAACAATAACCTCTGAATTTGATTCACTATTGCTGGGGATTTTAATATTCACACTGATAATCCAGAAATAAATGCTTTAAAATAATTGTGACGGATTATTGATCTGACTTAACACATACAGGGACCCACGCACAACCACACACTCTAGATTTACTTATAAAATTGTATTCGATGTTTGACGTAATCTCAACTGAAACAGAAAGACAGGGCTGGACATAGAGTAGCTTCTCCCCTTTTTGAAAACAGACAATTGTGCTTAGTCTATCAAAATGTCCATTCAATGTTACTGAACTCAAGTGCATCAGACTCATGTGAAAGATTTGGGATCCAGATGCTCAAAGATGGATTGGCATATATTCTTTCTGTGATATGATTAATAGTATAGTTTAAAATGTGTTTAGGTGACTAGATTATATGATGACCCTAATGTCATCCCTCTTTAGAGTAAAACTGGAAAAATATGTGTGCCATTGCTCTTTCTACATGCAAAGTTCTTTGATTTCTCAGGGTTACCAGGCCAGGACATGAGGTCATTGGGACCTCTCATGTGGAATGCTGAGGGACCATGAGAACTACAACATTAATATACGTTTGAAACTAAGTTAATTCTCTTTTAAGTTGTATCAAAACTCAATATATAGTGTGTAAGAGCTGTACTGATAGCATACTTGCTTAAACTAGACATCCTTGATGTAGATAAGCTTTCAAGTGCTTTTCAAGTTCTTCTTTAAGAAAGACTAGAAGACCAAAGCTGAATCTCACCTCAGAAATATTATGCCTGACCTTTGTTTGCTTGTCGCCAAAGTAATCATTGGAGATTTTGCACATAATTTTATGTACACATGTTGAGATTGTCCAAGTTTATCTATGTTTCGACCAACCAGAATCTTTATACCCATCTTTATACGTGTGATGTGGTCAGTGACTTTCTGTTAGAGTATAACTGTTGTTGTACACAGAGTGGCTTACAAACTGTGTATGAGGGTTGAAGCTGGCTTCTGCTGATAAAACTGCAAACTATTTTCCTCAGTAAAGATTTTTATTTAATTGTATCTCTGACTCCTGGTCTGTGTCCAACATTTTGGGTCCTTGTTTTTAACTGTTATTCCCTAACATATGACAGCCACAGTCTATAATGCTACTAATGCAGAGTCTGACATAACATTTGTCTGCTTTAAAATACAGCTTTCTGTGTAAATAAAATTGGTTAAATACCGAAGATTTGATGAGAAACTGAAGTATAAGGTGATGTCAAAAAACATTTAGGTGGAATTGATAAACTGAAAGCTTTGGATGTTTATATCTTTTAAATGCAAATTGTCACAGTTTTAGAGCACACCAGCTTATAGATATTCTTAAGACTACTATTCTGATACTATCTAAAAAAACCTTACTTTGATTTCACAGGAACATTAATGTGAACAAAATTTTATTCACCCCTAAGGAAATAATATTTACACTGTATCTCTATATAGTACTCTTTATTTGCTTTGATACACTGATCACTCCATGCATTGAACATTGAAACAGATCAGTCTCTTCTAGAAAGAGATGCCTAAATGAATACACCGTAAGGTCATATCAACGACACCAAGCATATCTGCGGAGTCTACTAATTTTCTTCTTGATTTGTTTAATTCAAAACTTAAGAATATCATGGATGACATTATTTCTGTTAAAGTCATGAAGAAGACTGGGAGACAAAAAGCACCTTGGAGAATCTCAACAGCAGTGCAAAAACACTGAAAGCTGACCGCATGTGAAGAAAGACGGAAGTTGTAGTCCATTATAACATCTATGGAGACCATATTCATGCTTTCAGTGTGGAACTAGACATTGCAACTTTTTATTCAAACCGTATAAATTATGCAACACTTCATTCATTCATTCATTTTCTTGTCGGCTTTGTCCCTTGGGGGTTGCCACAGCGGAATGAACCGCCAACTTATCCAGCACGTTTTTACGCAGCGGATGCCCTTCCAGCCGCAACCCATCTCTGGGAACTTCCACACACACACACATTCACACTCATACACTATGGACAATTTAGCTTACCCAATTCACCTGTACTGCATGTCTTTGGACTGTGGGGGGAACCCGGAGCACCCGGAGGAAACCCACGCGAACGCAGGGAGAACATGCAAACTCCACACAGAATCGCCAACTGACCCAGCCCAGCCGAGGTTCGAACCTGCGACCCAGCGACGTTCTTGCTGTGAGGCAACAGCACTACCTACTGTGCCACTGCGTTATGCAACACTTAAACAAGTTAATTTCTCTTTTTTTCTCTGTTTTTGCAATTAAAAAAAAAGTTTCTTGCATGGCAGAATAGCAGGGGTGTGGGAATTTTATGACATAAATATTATCCACTAACCAGTGACAATTAATTAGAGGTGGACCGGTGTATCTTTTATTAAAAAATAGTTTGTACATGTATAATTTTAGTAAGAAATATAAATGTTGATGAACAGTATCTGATGATAACTCTTAATTTGGTTAACATGTGACTAGGTTTTGCCAAGATAATACATAATACATTAGTTTTATCTAGGCAAAAAAATTGTAAAAACGGATCATTTTACAAATATCATTGAAGCAATGTACAGTATGCAACATCTTGGCTGATGCTGATGATTGTCAAGAGAAATTTGAAATATTGCATTATCTGGCTATTACAGGCCATATACCTGTTTTATGTTAAAAGTTGAAAGATTATAGAGTTAAAGACAATCATGCCAATCATTAATTAAGCAATCTTACAGCAAATGACCTTTGGCAACATTAATTATCAACAAAGTTGGCCATTATGTATGATGATGACTGTAAGAATCCTAAACTACATTAATTATCAACAAAGTTGGCCATTATGTGTGATGTTGACTGTAAGAATCCTAAACATATTATTTATGTTTGGCGTATGATGAAATAAAGTGCTGTTTAAAAATTGTATGTAGACCTTTCTGTCAAATGCCAAATTTTAAATTTGTGTACATTTAAATAAATACAATAAATCTTTCTTAAAATATAGTTTCCTGTGCCTGATTGCTTTAAAATAGCTTGAAATGCTTAGTCTAAGACCTTAAAAACACATGCAAATGATACATTTATTGGTAACTTTATGGTTAAACTTTGCAATGACTCCACAAATCATGTTTTTTTTTAAGCTGTGGCTCAGTCAACTATAATAAGATATTGAAGATCCTGTGATGTGACTATTGTGGATGCTCACATTGCGATATTGATGCTGAAACAATATATTGTGCAGCCCTATTGGTGCTGAGAATATTTTTGGGATATTTTTAATTGTGTTGGACTAAGTAAAAGGCTTTTACTTTGTAAAAGCCTTTACAAAAATTACATTTTCGTAAAACACTGAACACTTCCACATAAAGATGAATTATGTATGTAGATAGGCTTCTTACCTGAACCATATGGTGGTGTAGCCAAAGAAAACCAGCCTGAAAAAAAAACATAATTCCATAAGCTCAGATCATTTTGGAAATGCATATGGATGCTCACACTCTTTTAAAAGTAGGAGGAGTTATTTTTTAAAAGTGGGCATGTTTAATCTTCTTGTTCATCACCCTGAGGTGCACAAAATATATTTTATGAACAACCTCTATATTCCTACATGAGGAAAGTATTAAATCCATGTCTCAATAAAATAGCATAAAATCTGACAACAACAACCATCATAAATTATGCCTTAGGCTTGCCCAGCTAATCAAACAGCTAACTGGATCTTTCCACAAATCTTTCATTCCATCTTAGTATTGTGTGTTTAGCTATAAAATAAATCTTTTTTTGATGAAAAGGCTCAACTTAATCCATAGCATTTCTATATCACTCAGTGCGTTTACATGGACACCAATAATCCGATTTTAATATGATTAAGACAATACTCCGATTAAGAGTCTACCATGTAAACAGCGATTTTTGATTAATTTAATCCGATTAAGGTCATAATTGAATTAAGCAGAAATCGAATTAAGACATGTGGAGTATGCCGATTTTAGTCGCATTATTGAAGTGCACTACAGACTGTAAACACCTTAAACTATTACCGTCATGTAGGATTTTCACCACATTCTTTGACAGGATATTCTATATACACACAAATTGCTGTTTGACACTATTCTCGTCACCTACTGAGTCAGTGAAGGACCGCAAACACCTGCATCACGAAATGCGGAGGGTTTTTGCCCATATGGCGCATGTATCAAATTCCATTAAATCAACACTCTTCCAGCAGTTCATACTCGCATCCAATATCTCGTTTGTGATGGGGGCATGAATTAAATATTTCTGAATGAAAGTGAAAGTGCCAAACTGCAGTTAAATTCGACAAATAAAAACACCCGAAATTACATGAAACTCTGGAAGAAATGTGGATAGCGTGGTGATGCAATGATGTTAACTGAATTGTGCTATAACATGGAAAAGGGGATCATGAAAGGAGCATTCAAAAGGCAAAGCATAGACGTAAACGTAGTCACAGTAGCTCAGATAACACAAGATACATGTTTATGCAATACAGAAAAGCAGACAAAGACCTACTGACTAAAGCACTAAAAGCAAATCCAGCAGTAGAGTATAGAGAAAAAAAAATATATACAATGAATTTAGTGTGTGAGTGAGTGTCCAGAATTCTAAAATTGGGGTTTAATATCATTTTAAATACCATATAATACCTGGTTTTACAGAGTATAGTTGTCACTCATTTTACAAAAGGTTTAGTCGTTGAATGTAAATTGGAGTTCCTGCCGAACACACACACACACACACACACACACACACACACACACACACACACACACACACACACACAGTATGTATATAAAAGTCTTTTCAAATGGGTCTTGGGGATTATTGCAAAACACTGAGCAAACAAACATCAGATTCATTGGCTCTCTGTGCAATCACTTCATTTTGGCTTCAACAATATACCTCTGATTTGAAAGGGATTTAACCCACAGAACTGGTTTTATAGGCTGTTGAAGGTTACAGCGCTTCGTACGTACAAAATTCATTACTTTGAGTCAAAATTTAACTACAAAGTATCTGTTCATAACTATCAATCTTCTACCTCATGCAAACAGCTAAACAATTTAGCTATTATGCCTAGGAGTCGACAAACATCTGTAAATATCTGCATAAAACGTCAAATAAACATCTTTACTGCTTCTGCCTTGAATCTTACATTCACTTAACATTCAAATATCAAAGTTTAAGTCTTTTAAGATTGGTAAAAAAACCGTACATACCCAGTCAGTGTCAAGCCAGCAGTCACTCCAAGAAGAAAGAAATTTGAGCTCTGACGGATTCGCATTATTGCCGTATCAGCTGGGCTGTGTGTCCGAATTCACTTGATAAATTGAACTGAAAAATGAGAGTGAAAATATCGGACATGGAAGAGCATGTTGTCATGCTGCAAATTTCAAAGTCAAATACAGTCTGGCGAGGGTGGGGCTAAAATGAAGACAACCATGACAACTGGACGAAACGTACACACACTGCTTACAGTCAAAGACTAATATGTATGTAAGCTTCGACACACCATACAACCTGTTAAGCAAACTGTACAACAAATGACCGGAATATTGCACAATGCATAAACTGGTTCTGCCTTATCTGTTTGACAACAAATTTGCTTCATTATCCTTAAAATATGTCAGCATTTCCTAAATTATTATTTTTAAATGACTGCAATTGTTCAATTTACGAACAATAATCTGATTAGTTTGCAATTCAGTTATTGTATAGGGGAAAAAGAGATACCCCACATATTTTCTTTGTAAAACTATTCATTAATAGGCTAAAAAAGTTGTTTGGACGGTGAGGTTGTAGGTTTTCCACGTGGGTGCCCGAGTAGATTTTGTGCTGTGATTTGTTTTAGGATCTGGTAATCCGTTCATTCTAGTTTTCTGTGTGTAATTTAATCATATTTTGAATAACAGGTGCGATTTAGTTTTCCGATTAGCCGCTTTTATTTCTTGATACAAAAACAGACAGTTTTAATACTACGGCAAGATTAGCTTGGCTGTAGCCCATGTACGTCATTGCATTAAAACAACATTAATCAGAGTCGTTAGAATATTTTTTCCACACATTCAAAAGGCTGGGATCATTCGAAGGGCTGTGCTTAGAATAAACTTTTTTTTAACAACGGTTTAGGAACTTACAATGTTTTGTGTTGCACGCTTCTGCCAGGAATCAGCAACATTCAGCATCTGAACAGTCGATTGTTCTCTGCTTGAGATGATGAGGAGCGTCTCGCTGCAGTCTGCAGTGGACCAACCCACCCACACCTAAGTGTGACGTCAGAACACACACCTGTGTTAAATAAAATCGTCTTCAGATTTTTAGTTTAGTTCACAGAATATATCCGGTCAAACATTATTTAACTAAATTTATAAAAAAGATAGGCTATAGATGTAAGGTGTAGCTTTTGCCAGAGAGCGCTGTTCATTTATTTTGGTATTGCCCTTCATGGCGAAATGGCGAAATGTAAATTGAAAAATGTAATTGACTTTATTGCTGTCAATATTTATGAAAACATTAGTTTACATTGGAAAGATGTTCTTTTAAAATTTTTGGAAAACTCTAAAGACAAAAAGACCCATACATTTTTCTAATTTACTTCTTTGTTTTAATGGCCAGATTTTATATTCATAAATGTAAATCTTCAGGTATAAATCCAGGTTTTATTGCATTTAAAATTGGGTAAAGCATTATACTGAGTCCATATTAACTTCAAAAAATCAAAAATGCGAATTATACAAGCCTGTATATCATTTAATGTATTCCTGTGATATTGTTTATATCTCCCCTAGCCTTTGAAATTTTCTTTACATTTGTTGTACTTGACTTGCATTGTATTTCTTGACGCCTATTTCAAGGGAAGGACACATGTTCCTGCCCACAAATTTACAGCTTAAGCCTGCGTGCCCCGGGTTGATTAGAAATCGATATAATTAATTAATTAATTATAAATTAATTAATTAATTAATTAATTAATTAATTAATTAATTAATTAATTAATTAATTAATTAATTAATTAATTAATTAATTAATTAATTAATTAATTAATTTATTTATTTATTTATTTATTCAATACATTTATTCAAGTGTAAGGTAAATAAGAAATTAAAAAAATAGAATAAATATATAAATTGTTTGTATTTGTTACTGGTCGGCTTAATTTTTTTTTACTACAACTCCATGTTGTAATGTGGTCAGGACTTTAAACGCCTTAAATATTACCATCCTCACAGGTGGAACATTTTTCAGTATTTATTTATTTTTAATTTCATTTTTTTGTCTAAACCTGAACTGACAAACTGTGCATAGGGGCCTATATCATAAATCATTTAAGTGTGAGCTCAAAAAGTGTTGTGAGCGTTAAAGGGTTAAAGATATAAATCATAAAGTCAAAACTGGTCTGTCTTGAAATTTACCTATGGAATTTACAGTTTGCCAAACGTTAAACGGCTCTCTAACAGCATACAATGTCCATTGTATGTGCACATTTTCATTGGTCGTATTTTTAGCGCTTTGTGTAGCCTGAAGCATCTAAAGGGATTTCCTGTGAGATGTCAGAGATGTAGAAAACTATGATAGTAACTCTTCTTCGAGCATATGCATATTACATTCTTGGCATTTCATATTGTTTAATCATGACAAACTTAATGTGGCAACATTGTGCAAAATTGTTTAGGGCAATATAAAAAAATAGTAATTTATAGCAAATACTGTTTAAAAATATTCTACAGGAAAAAACTTGAATTAATCTGTTGTGGTAATCAAACAACTATATAGTAACATATAAAATTACTCAATACTCATACTAAGCTTTCTACATCGAAGCTATATTATTAATACACCACTAACGTAGTAAAAACTAAAGTCCACCACTTACAGTTTATCAGTTCACTATAATTAATATTCCTATATGCCATAGCATTCATTAACAACACGTCGTAATACTTTAATATTTGTAGTATAAATGCGCTTTAAAACATTATATTTATATTGCTATTTTACTATTACTATAAATGATATATATGTGTGCAGCCTACACAATATCTATAGGCTTGCTATAACATTATAATTTCTTTAATTATTCAATTTTTTTCTGTCATTGCTAAAATATAGATATTTAATATCCGTGATAATCTCAAATTACTACAATATTTCCGGCTTCTGTGGTTCCTGCTGATCGCCACCAGAGGTCACTATCACTGGAATACAGTGTGTGTGTTTGTGAGAGAGAGAGAGAGAGAGAGAGAGAGAGAGAGAGAGAGAGAGGGAGAGAGAGAGAGAGAGAGAGAGAGAGAGTCTTGTTTTGCCTGCCGAATTGACTGTTCACCCTGATTACTTCTTTGGATTGCTATATTCGACATCGTGTGATTGTTTGTGCGGCCTGCCACTGATGCTCTGTGGCGTGATGCAAATTTCTCTCTATTTTGTTCCCTGCCATTGGTAAATGATGTTTTTCTTATATTATTATTATGAATGCGAACAAAGTACAGAACAATACAAATACAAAAAGAAAGAAAGAAAAGAAAAAAAAGGTCAGGGGTGTACAAAAACAAAATATAAAGACAAGCAAATATATGGGTAAGTAAACATGCTAAGAAAGGGTAAGGGCCTTGTGGGATTACAGGATCTTATAGGTTTCAAGTAAAAAAAAAACGGTTTTATTAGTGCTTTTTCATTAGTGCTTTGCTTTATGTTGTTGGTATAATGTTCATTAGTTTAGCAGGATAAAATGTTTTTTGGTTATTAAATTTGTGAATATGGTCCTTTATAAATATTATCTAAAGATTAATAACATAAGCTTCTTTCTCTATTTTTTGTTACAGTTCAAAAATCTGAATATTTCAAAATCATATTTTCTTTGAGAATTGACAATTCAATAAAAATGCGGCACAGTTTCTGGCTGTGAAATTACCAGTTTTGATCTATATCCTGTCTAAACTTAAAAAAAAAATGTTTGACGGTAAAATGTATGCAGAATTTTAAATGAGACCTCTTTAAATTTGTTTGTAATAAAAAAAAAAATTGTAATGGCCAAACCGTCTTCCAATTTAAACCTCTGATAAGTGTTCTTTGTGGGGCCTTTACAGTAATATTTTGTTAGGTAACATTTAAAGTGCTCAGCATATATGAGTACACCCTTCAGAAATCTCTCTTTTAAATTCATATTTTTAATAGGAAGCTATACAATATTATATTTGTGCATATACATTAGATTAGTCAGTACTGAAGCCAAATCTGGCGCTTATCTAAGAAAATAACTTACAATAACGGTCCAAAAACGAGTACACCCAAATTTATATCTTATAGAAAAATATTAAATACAAATTTAAAAAAAGAGGAAAAATCAAGAGAAGCAAAAAAAAAAAAATGAAAAATTTAGTTGAAATTTTATATTTTAATTTATTTTATTTTATTAATATTTTGCTTGAATTTAATTGCATTATCTTTCTATTTCTAAACATGTTTGGTGACTAAAATATTATTTTAACAAATATGTCTGTTTAGTAAATCTGTTTTGTTTAAATGCAGCAAAATACATTGCCTATATTCACTGAGAAATGGATCAAAACATTCATTTTCAAAATGGGGTGTACTCAATTATGCTGAGCACTGTACATTTCATTCATTTTGCAATTTGCAAAAAATATATAATAAATGAAAAAATAATACAAATTTTAAATTGAGCCTAATTAAAGATAAGGGACATAAGTCGCAGTGGGGCAGTAGGTAGTGCGAGTTTGCATGTTCTCCCTGCGTTCGCGTGGGTTTCCTCCGTGTGCTCCGGTTTCCCCCACAGTCCAAAGACATGTGGTACATGTGAATTGGGTAAGCTAAATTGTCCATAGTGTATGTGTGTGAATGAGTGTGTATGGATGTTTCCCAGTGATGGGTTGCAGCTGGAAGGGCATTCGCTGCGTAAAATATATGCTGGATAAGTTGGCGGTTCATTCCGCTGTGGGGACCCCGGATTAATAAAGGGACTAAGCCGAAAAGAAAATGAATGAATAAACCAAAGATAAGAATAACGATAGAAATATATAAATACATAAGAAAACGAAAATTATCACTTAACAAATTTACAATACTGTGAGAAGGAAAAAAGTATTTTATTGTGTGCATTATGCTATTTTAATATTCATTCTTACAGTATGTGTAGGTGACATTGAGTACAATTTAATGTAGACTATAGTATATTGGATGAATATATGCATTAATTATTTAATCTTTCCTCACATATCATTTTTAATTCAAAATAAAATATTTATTATCATCCATTTCTGATAGTTGCTGTAGTCACAAATGCTTAAGCCCCATTTACACTACCAGTGACACGCAGCAACAAAGTGACCATTCCTTTCAATAGAGAGCTGTAATTAGATCCCAAAGACTGTCCTAATGGCCTACATTTGCAGATGGAGATGGGACAGGGAGTTCAGTGACGTGTTCTTCTGACGTCACACATAGATACTCTTTTTGAACCAGGAATTTAAAATTAGTCTTTAAAATAAATACACACATTCAACGGCCACTTTATTAGGTACACCTTGCAGACTTCAGAACTGCCTTAATCCTTCGTGGCATAGATTAAACAAGGTACTGGAAATATTCCTCAGAGATTTTGGTCCATATTGACATGATAGCATCACACAGTTGCTGCAGATTTGTCGGCTTCACATCCATGATGCGAATCTCCCATTTCACCACATCCCAAAGGTGCTCTATTGGATTGAGATCTGGTGACTGTGGAGGCCATTTGAGTACAGTGAACTATCCCACACACCATTACACCACCACCACCAGCCTGAACCGTCGATACAAGGCAGGATGGATCTATGCTTTCATGTTGTTGACATCAAATTCTGACCCTACCATCCGAATGTCGCAGCAAATATTGAGACTCATCAGACAAGGCAACATTTTTCCAATCTTCTATTGTCCAATATTGTGAAAATTGCCACAGTTTCCTGTTCTTAGCTGACAGGAGTGGCACCTGGTGTGGTTTTCTGCTGCTGTAGTCCATCCGCCTCAATGTTCGACATGTTGTGCATTCAGAGATGCTCTTCTAGATACTTCGTTTGTAAAGAGTGGTTATTTGAGTTACTGTTGCCTTTCTATCAGCTTGAACCAGTCTGGCTATTCTCCTCTGACCTCTGGCATTAACAAGGCATTTGCACCCACAGAACTGCCGCTCACTGGATACTTTTTCTTTTTCGGGCCATCCTCTGTAAACCCTAGAAAAAATACTCAGACCAGCCCATTGCACCAACAAGCATGCCACATTCAAAGTCACTTAAATCACCTTTCTTCTCCATTGTGATGCTCGGTTTGAACTGGAGCAAATCATCTTGACCATGTCTAAATGTATTGAGTTGTTGCAATGTGATTGGCTGACTAGAAATTTGCGTTAACGAGCAGTTGGACAGGTGTACCTAATAAAGTGGCTGGTGAGTGTAAAATAGTTTAAGATTGTCTATGTCAAAAAGCATTTAGTCAATAGAACATTAACAAAGAAATAAAAGACCAAATAGTTTTCCTTTAAAGATTTTATTTGCCTGAATACTAAGCGGTAGAAAAATACTTTTCATTTAAAAAAGTATCCATATATCACAATTGACAATAACGTTGTAAAACCCATCAACCTCAAGAAGTATAACGTGTCCCCTTTAGAAATGTAATAGTTATACACATACATTTTTGTACAATGGTATATAGAGTTTTTACATGCACATCATCATAAATTGAACATTTATAAACATCTTGGGTGTGCATAAAATTAAACAAAAGAAAGAAGAAAGAAATGATTTAAGTTAGTTGTATTTAACCAGTGACATCAACTGAATATGTTTAATGTCGTTGCTCTTCAACAAAACACATTTATCTACACATTATGATTTATTATTGTAGAAAAGTAGCAATGGTAAATATTTGGGGGACATTATTGGCTCAAAAATAGTTAATTTATATTTATTTGTTAATTTACAAATAATATTTATACTATAAACACAGTTATATAAAACATAGAAATATATTTGTAAATATTCTGACTTTTCTACAGCAGTGTATATAACTTTTTTTTTGCTGTCAATGTGTCCATAATGCTTGTTTCACTGTATACACTATAACATACAAAAAGATAAGTGCAACCTTACATAATTATGAATAAGATAATGCTAAAAAAATACAATTATATGTATGCAGTACAGTACCCTGACAAGACAACTTTAGTTGATTTCAAAGTTCAGATCAGACCAATTGTCCTGTAGCTGGTTTGCTTCCTAACCTCCTACCTCACCTCTCTTTAAAAAAAAAATTAAAACAAAGGGTTGTCAGTGACTTTAGTCATTCTAGACTGTGTTTGACTGGACAATAACAATGGGGAGTATTGTACAAAGTTACTAATGATTATGTGGTCATTCAAAAAGCTCCTGTTGCTACATACAAACATTACGTTCATAAATGTTTGTACATGTCTGTGATTTATATGGTAGATGCAATGTCCCTGTTGTCAGATTGGCTTGTTGACAGATTCACAACATATGTTATGCATTTGGACGAACCTCTGCATTGTTTTTAGCCACATGAGAGAAGCGAATAATTTTTATTTGGCCTGCACTTATGTTGATGTCCCGCCACAGATACTCAGGTGACAGCAGCTTAGTGGGTTTGTTGTAAAGGAAATACTTGTTCAAGTGAGACTCCTCGTGCCATATCGCCTCAATGGAGTTTTCATGATCAGCGTTCAGCTGCTCGCGGCAGGTTTTGGTGAGACGATGTATTTCCTCTAATGTGCCACCAAATGCAGCAGCAGTGTAATAATAATCACCTTCCTCAGCTGGAATGAACGCTTTAGACTCCGGTCTTCGCTCATATGTGAATGAATCCCTTGGATAATCAAAGAACCAAGGGTGAATCACACCTACCAGATTACCCAAAGTCTCTGATCCCCAGCGGCCATAAAACTTAGTATCCACGTCAAGGCAGAATATATAGTTGGCCTCATGCATCAGTTCATTCGCTATTAGTTTTTCCAGTATCTCCATCCTGCCCATACTGATGTCCTGCCATCTGTCCAAACTTGGAACCTTTCTGACTGTCAAACGATGGTTTTCACCCATCTTTACTTCAGGAACTGCTTCAGGCTGATCCGTGAACAGATAATAATGGACTCGAAATCCAACAAAGTAATGCTCCTCCGCTGACTCCAGAAAATCTTTGAGAAAACGCGTGTATCTAATAAACACAATGACAGATACAATGGTTAATCTGTTGATTTATCATTACCTTTTACTATTCTATAGAGGAGGATAACTGAAACCAGTGATGAGGCCAGAAATTGAAGACCTTTGGTGAAATAAAGTAGACCGCAGCGCCTACTTTCAAACTTAATCTGTTTAATCCCATCACAATTGTGTCACCATGTCTTTTCCTTATTTAAAAACTCAAATTGTTTTCAACTTCTGGCAAAAAAAATCTATTCATAAATGAAAAATAGATTGCTTTGATTAAAATGTAGCAATGTCATATGACCAGACGAGTTTATATACTTCCTGCTTGCACATCTAGAAGATGTAAGTGGAAATTTGTTAATGGTTATTTGACTGGTTTTCTAAACACATCATTCAATTGTTAACAATTAAAGTCATAATTCTCAACAAAATTAAAATGTTGTTATTAATTACTCACCCTCATATTTTTCCAACTCCCTGAACCCTTTGTTCATCTTCAAAACACCAATTAAGGTATTTTAGGTGGAACCTTTTTAAATGAATTCTTCCCCTTAGTGTCTGTACTGTATACTGCACACATTCACAAGACTGCTGTGAGTATGTCATGCTCGTTTGCTTGCTGATGTATTACCTCAGATGTACCTGTTATTTGTTTCGAACAGAATAAGCCATGCGTGAGCATCCGGAAGGTCTAGGTCACTTTATAATGCTCATGAACTAGCACAATATGCTGACACTGAGGAGAAGAAACTGTTGACATGAAGGATAGTAATTAATAACATAATTTTCTGTTTTGGGAGAACGAAACCTTTAAAAACAACTGAATTGCAATTCAGTTCTGATAATGATGTTTCCCATACAGCATATAAAACCTCATTTAACGAACATAATGGAGCTCTAAAGTAAAATGTTTATTCTCAAATTGCAGGTGGAAATTGGATCAAATTGGTTAACTATATCATTTTACTGTACATGAGATAAAAGTAGACATGCAAATTTATTAGACAGCTAAAATGGCATTATCTGATTAATAATCAGACCAATAAATACTAAAAGATACACATGTAGCTATTGTGTTTAGCTTCACCAAGCATTAGTTAACCATAGTGGGCCACATTTCCGGAGAGAAATCAGTTCATTTGCGAAACGAGCCCAAATTTCGCATAAAATGGTGTGCAGATCTTGAGATAATCATCCTAGAGTGGCATTACTGCTGCCTTGTTAAAGCTATCCACCTATTCTTAAGCCACTTGATGATTTGCATAATTACGAAGCATCTTCTGTTAAATGTAGAAAAATTCACATTTTAAAAAACTTTTTACAATGAGTTCACACTCTTCTCCTTACAGTTTAAACTTTATATTAAAAAGGAGCTTAGAATTACAATGCCGAATAACTCAAGCTCAAAAATGTATTATGTATGTAGCTTTAACAAAGATTAATTTGATTTATGAAGATTATTGTAGACTATTTAGTCTCATTTTACAATTGATTATTCATTTTCTGTATCTCAAGACTGTTAGAATACCCAGAAAAAATTACATTAAGCACTGCTAAATTTCATTTGTATTCAGTTTTATTGATCTGTACTTTGACTATCTGTACTTTTTCATTCATTCATTCATTTTTTTCGGCTTAGTCCCTTTATTAATCCGGGGTCGCCACAACGGAATGAACCGCTAACTTATCCAGCACGTGTTTTACGCAGCGGGTGCCCTTCCAGCTGCAACCCATCTCTGGGAAACATCCATACACACTCATACACTACGGACAATTTAGCTTACCCAATTCACCTGTACCACATGTCTTTGGACTGTGGGGGAAACCGGAGCACCCGGAGGAAACCCATGCGAACGCAAGCAGAACATGCAAACTCCACACAGAAACACCAACTGACCCAGCTGAGGCTCGAACCAGCGACCTTCTTGCTGTGAGGCGACAGCATTACCTACTGCGCCACTGCATCACCATCTGTACTTTTTACTATCTGTAATTTGTTTATTATATTTATACAGATGCACTTTACTAAAAAAATCACCCTATCATTCTTTAATAAAGAATTCTTTTTCAACAGAATTATTCAATTCATCTGGTGATCTTATTTTTATATTGCAAAATATATTGCATCCCCCCCTATATTAAAACAATATTGTGTCTCATCTGATTGGGTGGGTCAATGATCAGTGTGAGTGGGCCAGTGCCACCTTGGTTCTTACACAGCCTTGCCACTAAGTCACATGGAGGTATAATGAGGAGCTTACTTTCCCAAAGCGAAGACAGTGGTGGCAATTGTGATGTTATGTTGCTTGTAGATAGAATCAATCAGTGTTGGGTTGAAGGTTCCCTCCCAAATGATAGGGGCTAGCCATGTCGATAAAGAAACAACATCTGCCCGACTGTATAAAACACAAACAAATATAAATAAATACACAGCACTGTACTCATTCTGTTTGTAGACAGAAATGGGCAAAAGGTTAATGCTAAAAAGATAATTCTCACCCTGCTAGCAAACTGGGCTGTTTGTACAGAAACCTGTAACACATTTGAATTAGCAGAAAGAAAAATAGGCATTTCATAGGTTGTGAACTGACATCCATGAAATGGAAAGATTGGTAAATCTTTGATCACCTTTCATTGGTAAACTGGGAACCATGAAAACTATCGAGAACCAAGAATGTTTCTATTGTTTGCGGCTTAATGATACAAAAGTTTAAGGGGTGGTAGAGGTTTTCATGTTTGTGGATGCTTCACGAAACACACATTTGATTGGCTGCCTTAGTGACTAATTAAAACATAGCTTGTTTGAACCCACAAAGCAAATTTTCTCTGGCCCAGCTCTTGCCCACACAATCAGCTTTTGCCTGGCCCAAATGCCGCAGTGAATTACAGGACATGACAGGGCAAAGTCTGGCTTCCAGACAAGGGCCAAACATGGACCATATCTGGGCCAAGTCTCAGCCAAGTTACTGTAATAAACCAAATCTGTGCCTAAACTGGGCCAGATAGGGCCCATGTTAGGACATTGTCTGGAAGCCAGACTTGGTGTCTCAGGACTGCAATGACATTGATAAACCCATGAAGGATTGTGCGTTAATAATGATAATGTTAGCAATGCTTCATAATAATAGAATTTGTAAAATAATAATTTAGTTAATAAAATATATGTGTCGGTTGAATTCAGATATTTTGGAGCATACAGGAAACAATAGATTAATAACTCAAACAGTTAAATCTTGATTGCTTCCTGGATTAAAATGAAGGCATTAGAAGATGTACACAGGAAGATGGAAATTACTTTGTGTATTAAAATATTTCATTCATTCATTCATTCATTTTACTTTGGATGAGTCCCTTATTTATCAGAGGTCACCACAGCGGAATGAACCGCCTAAATTTCTTCACACAAAAATAATTTAAATGTATTTTAAACATGGGTCAAGATAGGCCAAACTTATGTGGCTCACATATCAATTTCTAACATCAGGGCCAAATAATGCATTTGACATGTGACCCATGTCTGGTGTGCCACCTTTAAGGTGCTGTATGCCAGTGCCAAATAAATGCCTGCTGTGCCAGCTAAGCTTCATGCAAAATCTGGGCCAGAATTCTTTACTACCTGGGAAATGTATCCAAAAAGCTTGATTCAATTCAGTTTGTGGGGTTCAGGCACTCCCAGAAAGTACTGAACTGATTAAGCATGAAAATCAGAACTTACAACCAAATTTAGCTACAGCGTGCATGTGGCTAAAAAGTGTGTACTTGAAAAAGGTCACAAGGGCCACAGTGTTGTTTTTAAATGGACATCAGAGATGAGTCTCTCTTCTATACTTTATGTGTGCTGTGGACGAAACGACAAATTGAGGAGGTACACGTCTGTACTTACTTGTGATGCCAAATCTTCCACACAACTGTAACTTCACTTTAAATGTGGGCATCACTCTTTACAATGTGTACATGATTAATTTGATTGTTTTACTCTATATGAAATAAAAAAATTATAATTTTACAAATGCAATGGTTGTCATTTTGATTGTGTGTCTATCCAATTGTATGCCAAACATAATCAAAGCCTATTTAAAATAAAGTATTACTTACCCTGGCGATGTTCTTAAACTTCTCTGACTTTCAACGTTATTTGGTTTTGCCACTGGTCTGAAAAGTCAAACTCTTACTCAATTGAATTATGATCATATAGAGTGTGTATACAAGTATTTGCTGAAGTATTAGAATATTTGTGCATTAGTTTCTTGTGTGTTGAAATGAGAATAATATGTATCCGCATTACTTACGTTGCAAAAACCTGTTCTATGAGCTCTTGACTGCAGCTTAAAACAGTAAAATGAAAATTAATAATCAGCTAATATGAAAACTTTCATTATGTCTGAACCATGTTTTTGTAGTGGATGTGTACGAAACTCACCTTCTCTGGTTGGTGCTCAGGTAAATAAGCCTGTGAAGAAAGACGTAAAACTTCACGAGGAAAGATTTTTTATAAAGATGTGTGTCTGTTCTCTGAGCAAAAGTTTGTCAAGTACACATGTAGCAAATAGTAATGACATGGATGATAAAATACGACCCTTTATGACAATGAAAATATGTATTGCTTTTTAAAAACACAAAAATAAAAGACATCAAAATCAAGGACCTTGTAATAGCAAAACAAAGCACAAAGAAGGTCACTCTCCAGGAAAAAATGCCACAACTTCAAAACCCAAACAAATGTTGTTTCTTTTTTATTCCCATTTTTTATTGCACTGCAAAACAAGAACTGAGTCCAGTGTTTGACATATGATGTCTCACCCAACCCACAAATATTCACTCTGTTA
This sequence comes from Danio kyathit, assembly GCA_903798195.1. Taxonomy (NCBI): domain Eukaryota; kingdom Metazoa; phylum Chordata; class Actinopteri; order Cypriniformes; family Danionidae; genus Danio; species Danio kyathit. The sequence continues at coordinate 29,182,139 of LR812523.1, forward strand.
CATTTGGTAAGAAATCATCCCTTCGCCCTCCTTCGTCCTTTTGAAGGGTTTACCTTTTGCAGTTGATACCAGAGGAAAAAAAAAAAAAAAAAAAAAAAAAAAAAAAAATATATATATATATATATATATATATATATATATATATATATATATATATATATATATATATATATATATATATATATATATATATATATATATATATATATATATATATATATACAGTTGAAGTCAGAATTATTAGCCCCCTTTGAATTTTCTTATTTATTTTTTAAATATTTCGCAAATGGTGTAACAGAGCAAGGAAATTTTCACAGCATGTCTGATAATATTTTTTCTTCTGGAGAAAGTCTTATTTGTTTTATTTCGGCTAGAATTAAAGCAGTTTTAATTTTTTTAAAAACCATTTTAAGGTCAAAATTATTAGTCCCTTTAAGCTATATATTTTTTCGATAGTCTACAGAACAAACCATCATTATACAATAACTTGCCTAAATACCCTAACCTGCCTAGTTAACCTAATTAACCTATTTAAGCCTTTGAATGTCACTTTAAGCTGTATAGAAGTGTCCTGAAAACATCTAGTAAAATATTATTTAATGTCATCATGGCAAAGATAAACGAAATCAGTTATTAGAAATGAGTTATTAAAACTATTATGTTTAGTAGTATATATATATGTCATAAAAAAAATTAAATTTTCGCCAAAATATCAAAACCGTTTCTGCGTTTTTTTGTGTAAGCAAGTTTTTTACAGTGCTTTAAAAATACTCAAAAATGTCTCTGTTAATATTTTCAAACTATTATATTTGATTTACCAAAATCACACAAGTGCCAATTTCACTTTCGTCACATCCATAACGGAGAGATGCCACATCCATAACAAAGCTTTTTCCTCATAAATGCAAAAAAAGTCAAATAAAATAAAATCCATCACGTTTGTTCTATAGAGAGCTAACTCCTATCCTATAGATTAATATTGTTTCTTTTGGGTTGTGCAGTTTAATTCACAGAATTTCTACAAAGTATGTTGTTTACTGTAAACTCACAGACTTTTTTCGTCACATCCATAACGGAGGTTTATTTCCTCATTTAAAATATAAAAAATGTTTACAGATTGATATTTTTCTGATCTCAGAACTCTGTGGTTAGTAGTTTTAGAAAATATAAACAGATATTTTAATATAATGTTAATATTTACTTTCTCTGTGAATTTATGTTTTGAATTTTTACTGCATGTGTTTTGTTATTTATTAAAAGAAAACTACTTTGCAGCAGAAATAACACATAATAGACATTTTATTTAATAGTTTGCATTAGTACTTCCTTATTTTCATCAAATCAATTCACAAACCAAACCCAGAACATCTGTGAACATCTAATATTGCTGAAAATATGTAATTACTTACCCACTCAATGCCATCCCAAAAAACAGAAGAATGATGAAAAAAAGATTTGCCCGAAGTGGCATTATTCCTGTTTTAATTTGTGTCCACACTAATGTTAAGCTTACTAAACGGCAAGCAAGAGGAATTAGCAAGAGATGTTGAGATCAGGGAAGGAGGGGTGTGTTCCTATGGTGAGTGGGATATTTCAGAGTCATATTGACACAGAAGGGTGGAGCTATGGGGAAGAAAACTCCAATTTGTATAACGATGCCAAAGCCATTGAATAATGAGAATGTCAAAATGCAGGTTCAAAGCTGCCCAGATTTATTTGCTCTAAGCTATAATGGACAGATTTATTTGAAAATGAAAAATATAAAACTAGTGAACACTCATTGTAACTTTAAAGGGTTAGTTCACCCAAAAATGAAAATTATTTTCTAAAGCCCTGAGGCATTTGTTTGTCTTTGGAGCACAAATTAGGATATTTTAGATGAAATCTAAGAGCTCTCTCATTCTTCATAGACAGAAAGGTTCCAGACTCTGAGAATACTTTTGTGGGGACGTAAAACAAAATAATGACTTTAATCAGAAGTTTGGTCTGTTTTGAGGATGTTTTTTTAAGTTATTGTTCTTAAATGCGAATGAGTCTGGACCATTGCTGTTTTATGGAAGATGAGGGAGCTTTCAGATTTCATCTGAAATATCTTAAGTCATGTTCTGATGAAGAACAAAGCTCATTGGATGTAATAAACTAAGCTAGACTAAATAAAGCTAGATAAAAGCGATAAAACTTTTTAAAATTAATTTGCACTGCCCTTGGAAGTAAAACATACTTTGTGAAATTCCAACCTCAGCTCAAATATCAATGACGAGAAGAGAGAGGTCATACAATATCTTGATTTAAAAAGACTACATAACGGAAAAAGGGAACAAAACACTAAACCAGTTGCACTTGAAATTAAATAGCAGGTGTAACATTTGAAAACAAAAACTCTGGATTTAAACACTGGTACACCAGGGGTTTCAGACAGGGGATAATAATGAAACTGAGAAACATGATCTATCTGAATTGGAAAAAACAGCCTAATTGGAAATTACCACAAAAAAAAAAAAAAAAAAATCTTTATTGGTCCATCAAAAGTGCAATTTTTTATTGTATTTTTCGTCATTTTATGCTAAACAGATAAGTCAGATTTTTTTTGATAGCGTCATTTTGTCAAGTGATTTTTATTTTTCATTGGCTTCACACAATGAACATTCCCAAAGCCACTTTACATGAATTAATAAAACAAAGATAAAAAGCCATAGTAGTGGTAGAATGCTTGTGTATAGTAGTTCTAGATCAGGGCTCACCAACACTATTCCTGGAGAGTCTTCCTGCATAATTCAGCTGCGGTCACACAGCACTTTTCTCCCCATAGACTTCCATTCATATCTACGTGAATGCGTAGGACAGGAAACGCAAGTTCATGCATCAAGTTTCGCAGTTCGCTGCGGTGCAAAGTTAGAACTTGGTGAACTCTGACCTGCAAAATCGCATCACTTGACTGCATGAGACCAATCGAGGATCAAAACATGACCTCTCTGGACAGAAATTTAAAACATGGACCAATCGCTCACTTTTTTAAATGTCTAATCATCTTGTTTAATTCCGCCCACTTTCACAGCACCGTACGACAGAATTTTGCACGTGACCACGACTTTCAGCTCCAACCCTGATCAAACACACCTGAACCAATTAATTAAGACCTGCAGCAACATTGACAATTACAGACAGGTGTGTTTGGTCAGGGTTGCAACTGAAACCTACAGGAAGGAAGGCTCCATCGACTCCAGCCAAGCAAACCAAAGACAGCAATGGCAAGGAACCACAAATCCAACAGTTGACAGTGGAGAACAAACCTTGGGATTTGTTTAGTCTATTGACCTTATTCTTCAATGTGAAGGTGCGTTCGTTTTTGCGATTGTTTTAGAACTTCCGATTCAGTTGCCTAGGAGAGAAATGACTGTGAATAATGAACAGCAGAAAACGATCAAACTACTTGCTCTACAAACAAGTGTTTGCATGACTAAACAAAGCAGAATAATATAATAAGAAAATATCAGTTTGCAACATCAAGCAGCAGAATGAGCTGTTTTTAACATCTAAAAATGAATGGAAGTAAATGAGACCGAAAGTCTCGAGCTAAACTGATGATTTAATTGCTGCATCCGCTCATACGCTGAGAATAATGTGAATAGCCTTTCTGAATATTTAACTAGCTAAATAAGAGAAAAAAAAGAAAATTCTAAATAAAGATATGAAGATTTGGAATATGATCAAACAAATGGAATATTCTATACCAAGTCAGAAAAAGTTGGGACAATATGGAAAACACAAATAAAAAAGAAAGTGATTTCCAAATTTACTTAGACTTGTATTTATTGCAGACATTATGAACACAAAATATGTGTATGTGTATTAATATGTTTTGTCTGGTCAACTTCATTTCATTTGTAAATATACATCCTTTCCTGTTCAGACCTGCAACACATTCCAAAACAATAGTCAGGACAGGAGCAGTTTAGGGTTAGAAATCAGGTAAATTGGTTAAATAATGGTGTGATTTGAAACAGGTGATGTCAACAGGTGATTGTGATTATGATTTGGTACAAAAGCAGCATCCAAGAAAGGTCTAGTCCTTTAGGAGCAAAGATGGGCTGAGGATCGCCAGTTTGCCAACAAATACGTGAGAAAATGATTGAAATGTTTAAAAACAATATTCCTCAAAGAAATATAAAAAGTCAATTGGAATATCTTACCTTCAACAGTGCATAACATTATTAAAAGATTCAAGTAATCTGGAGGAATTTCAATGTGCTAAGGACAAGGGCGCAAGCCTAAGATGAACTACCAATTCCTCAGGCACCACTGCATCAAGAATCGCCATTCATCTATAAACGATATCACCACATAGGCTACTTTAGCAAACCCTTTGTCAATTACAACAATACATAGTTACATCCACAAATGCCAGTGAAAACTGTACTGTGCCAAAAGGAAGCCTTATGTTAACAGTGTCCAGAAGTGCTGTCAACTTCTCTGGGCTCTGACGCATCTGGGATGGACCATCACAAAGTGGAAATACGTACTCTGGTCAGTATTTCAGATATTTTTTTCTGGGAGAAATGGACGGTGTGTGCTCCTGACCAAAGAAGAAAAGGATCATCCAGACTATTACCAGCAACAAGTCCAAAAGCCAAGTGTCTGTCTGGCAAAGGTAACTTCTGTGACAGCATCATGAATGCTGAAAAATACAAAGAGATTTTGGAGCAAAATATGCTGCCTTCTTTTCCGGGGAAAAGAAGTTTATCACTAGGATTACCTGTGTAGTGCCAACTGGTGGTCTTTATGTGCACATGGAAATCATGCTAACATATGGATCCATGGCATGTGATCTGCAATAGTGACATATAAGAGAAGGGGTCTCAAACTGCCGGCCCGCGGGCCATTTGCGCCCCCCACCTCCTCGTCCCTTGGCCCGCAACTGACATCAAAAATTTTACGGGATTTGGCCCAACAAAACATATTTTTGAATCACTATCATTGTTGTGCAGTCGCATATACACTTGCGGTTTTGACCCTCCCACCTACTGGGCATTTAGGTACTGTACTATTCGGGTTACTTTCGGTTTCTCTCAGTGTGCGGTCGAGAGTAAAGCACATGCAGATTATTTCTGAGACTGATTTAAACATTGAAATATATGTCCGTAAGTGCTCTATTTTTACTAAAGCTATATTTTTTAAAATATTCAAGGGCCATTTAGTTATAATCAGTTTTATACCACCTGTATTTTGTTGTACAGACACCTCTTCATGGCTTACAATTTATGCTGGTGGTGTAAATATGATCATTTTGCTAATATTCGATTCAAATGGTCTCATGAATAGATTTTCCTAATATGCATATTAAGAATTGTAAAAATATGCTCATTAGTAAATTTTTACTTCTGGCAAAATTGAACATGTTAAAGTAAATGTGAATATATACTTTTCTCCTCTTTGTTGTACTTAAAAAAAAATGATATTGAGAAGTACAATTGCCAGTAAAGTCAATAAAGTTACTCAAACTGCATTCTGCTGTCTTACGCTATTTGGTAACAATTGATTGGGACATAATAATAATAATTATTATGCCTATTATTAAATTGTAGTATTTTCATAGCAATTTAAACTCCCCCTTCAATATGTACAAGAAACAAAAAGAAGGAGCGCTGATACTCTAGGGGAAGAATGTCTGAGTGCATCAATTACATCAGGTTTCCACTTTTTTCTTGTGCTTGAATGTTAAAACGGCCCTCTTATGAATTGTCAGTCACTGATATGGCCCCCTGCCAATTTGAGTTTGAGACCCCTGTATTAGAGACTCATTTGGCCATGCAAGCTCACAGACATGTGAAAAAAATACAACCTAAGGCAAATATTTAGATATCATTTAAGGCATGTAACTCTTCCAAGGATTGGTGTTCACTGCAGGAATTGACAAGTGTTTAGGTGCTTTTGACTTCATACAGTTCTGCGCAGACCAATGTGGCATAACTAAGTCATTTGATTTTCCTACCAGTAAGGAATGAGGAGGGAGATGAGTTATAACTTATAATTATTAAAAAAATAATTTAAGTACAAAATATTACTGTCTTAGGTCAAATGTCTATCAAAAAAACTATCTCCACTCTCCCCTACAGTTTGAGGACATATACATTTCTACAGATGAGAGTTCATCAGGATAGGATAGGATCATAAGTACAACAAAATATTAAAGACAATGTGATGATAAACAATTTATTTTTCATTTGCATGTTACATTCAAGCACATCCAGTTTTAACTTAGGTGATGTTTCAAGTTTCCATGAAAATCAACCAAATGTTTAAAACATGTTGTATCACATAATGAAAACTCATTATTGGGAGACGATATGGAATCGTTTCATTCCAGAAAAGGTGGAAAAAACTTTTTAGGTGAGTAAAATTCTCTTCTTACTAAATGTTTTTTTAGAGAGGGGTCTGGATGCAGACCTGGTGTAGTTACAATCTGAGTTGTATGCAATTTTTTTTAATGCTCATACCCAACCCCACCCCTTACAGTGACATCAGCTCCATTGAACGCATTGTGTCTGACACTGCATCTCTGAGATATGCAATGTCAGCTTACATCACCAAGGCTACATCCAGATACTATTGTTCTTTTATGAACTGTTGACTGACTACGGGGAGCTACAATTATTCTTCTATTGGATTGTTGGAAAAATATTCTTTCTTTTTGTTTTATATTTCTTTTCCCCCAAATATATTTTTTGGGTTTTGTTTGAACTACAGAACAAAATACAAATGATAATAATAATAATAATAATAATAATAATAATAATAATAACAATGTTCAATACATATTTTTGTACATTTCATGTCACAGCTTTCCAGTGTGTTGTTTTGTCTTTGGCTGGTTAAACAAATTTGTTAATTGTTGCTGAAATGGGCTGCACGGTGACACAGTGGGTAGCACGTTCGCCTCACAGCAAGAAGGTTGCTGGTTCGAGCCTCGTTTCTGTGTGGAGTTTGCATGTTCTCCCCGTGTTCGCGGTTTTCCCCACAAGTCCAAAGACATGTGGCATAGGTGAATTGAGTAGGCTAAATTGTCCGTAGTGTATGTGTTTGAATGAGTGTGTACGAATGTTTCCCAGTGATGGGTTGCAACTGGAAGGGCATCCGAGCGGTTCATTCCGCTGTGGCGACCCCAGATTAATAAAGGGACTAAGCCGAAAAGAAAATGAATGCATGAATGATGTTGTTGAATTATAAGACATCTGAACAATACAATAAGACACCAACAAGGGTTTGAAAGCTTAAACTTTAGTAAATGTTGCATGGTCCACTTGGTTAAGAGAGTGTTGAAAGGGAGTCCATATTATATAAAAAAAGCTTGTAATTTTCCTTTAAAATTGTATGTCAGCTTCTCCAGAGCAAGATTGCTAGTCATTTTTTGAATCCACTGGCCACAGGATGGCCTTTGAGTTTTTTTTTTACAATTTAAAGCAATAATACGCTTTGCTTGGAGTAAACTAAATCTAATAGTTTGCGTTTGCTTGTGTTCAGATGCAGATTTACAGGGTATATATGCAATAAACATAATTTGGGAACCAAACGTATATATTCTTTAATTAATTTTTCAATCACGATAAGGATCTCTTTCCAAAATCTTTGGATCTGATTGCACTCATACACAATGATAAAGGGCACCCACTTCTTCATTACACTTTGTATTTATATATATTTTCAGTAATAATTCATCTAGTCTGTTATTACCTATAACTTCATATTTATCTGGTCTCCTCTCCTTTAATTGCTCATTGTTCCTTTGTGCTTCACACGTATTCCCACACAGGGAGTTTTTCCATGCCACTGTTGCACTGTTATTGGCACATGGGGATTTAAGCCTGACAAACATTAACATGAGACAGCTTAAAATCAAAATCAAATAAATCACAGAATCATTTAGTTAGACATAATGAAATTTAGGGGTATCACGGCGGCTCAGTGGTTAGCACTGTCACCTCACAGCAAGAAGGTCGCTGGTTCAAGTCCCGGCTGGGTCATTTCTGTGTGGAGTTTGCATGTTCTCCCCGTGTTCATGTGGGTTTCCTCCGGGTGCTCTGGATTCCCCCACAGTCCAAAGACATGCGCTATAGGTGAATTGAATAAGCTAAATTGACTGTAGTGTGTGTGTGTGTGTGTGTGTGTGTGTGTGTGTGTGTGTGTGTGTGTGTGTGTGTGTGTGTGTGTGTGTGTGTGAATAAGTGTGTATGGGTATTTCCTAGTGATGGGTTGCAGCTGGAAGGGCATCCGCTGTGTAAAACATATGCTGGATAAGTTGGCGGTTCATTCCGTTAAGGCAACCTCTGATAAATAAGGGACTAAGATGAATAAACGAATGAATGAATGAATGAATGAATGAATGAATGAATGAATGAATGAATGAATGAATGAATGAATGAATGAATGAATGACAGAATATTTGTACTTTGATATGACCTTTCTAAGTGAGGTAAATGGAAAGAAGAATGGCAGAATGGGGGAGAAGGATCAAATATAAGGAAGGATAGAAGAAAAACAAGCACTGAGTGGGGCGTGGAGGCACTGTGTTAATACACTTTGTATTGTCCGTATGTGGAGAGGTCAAATTTCTGAGGTATAGGTTAATACAACACGTCAATTTAAGTTTATATTAAGAAGACAGTTTTTCTGCATACAGTAATATTTTAAACTAGTTTAACAAGCATTTTATGAATGGAAATGTGACATTTTAAAGTAATATTTTAATTTAAGGGTTTTAACCATTCTCTGATATTCCTTTTCACTGAAAAGACTGCTGCTGTGAACCTGAGACTGCTGCTTCATGTTTCTGATGGCTAAGTAATGTTGTGATGGTCTTATTATTAAATATACATAAACACTGCTGAGTGTGGTGAAAGCATTTTAGCATTGATAGTCAGTATTATGACAAATTATGTCAATGAATAAACATTTACATGATTTTGAAGTTGGAGAAAGTATCACAATATATTTGTTCAAAGGATAAAGAAACTTTGTTGTCATGGTAACAATAATACAACGCAATTTGTGCGGAAGCTCTTAGAGATTAAAATACAATAATAACAAATGAATAAACAAAGATATCTGCACTAAACCTAAACGTAAAGTGTGAAGAAATAATTTTTTTTATAATGGCTTAAGTGATTTCAGCTCAGGCGTAGGCTATTGCACAAAAGTAGAATTAAGAAAGCAAGGATAACAGAATAAGTCAGAAAGACTGCTTTTCATTTATGGAGTGTGTGAATTTTTATACACGGCTCACCCTGGCACTGATAAGCGAGGGTAATTGCATCAACTATCCAGTGGGCCAACATCTGTTTTGACGTGACACCTCCCTTCTGCTGACCACCAGACAAAGGTCTGCTCAGAAGATCTTAAGTTCTGAGTGCGGTCTACATAAAAGTGCAGTGTGCTGGATCTGCTTTCTCTGTGGGCAGCACTTGCAGGTTCACTAACTGATCTTAGGCATTTAGCCGGGCCAGGGTCTCTCTGCAGATCTCTCTGCAGTCCCGCAGACTCCACTTCAGGACATAGGCATGCCTTGTAGAGGGTGTTCTAGCCTGAGTGGTGGTGTTAACCACCGCAGCCGGTAGGTTACCTAAGTCTTCTGTGCTCTGTCTGTGGACCACACGTGGAGGTTCCAGAGATCTGGGAGCGGGTGCCAGAAAGTGCCTTGTTCCTGAGAAAGAGGTCCTTCCTCAGAGGAATATGCCAGGGAGGGGCCATCACGAGGAGTGTGAGTTCGAAAACCCAGGTCTGGTTGGGCCAGAGAGGCGCAACTAACAGGACCTGCTCCTCGTTCTCTCTGACCTAGCACAGTAGGCTCACTGGGGAAAGGCATACTTGTACATGCCTGGGGGACAACTGTGAGCCAATGCATCCGTGTTGAGGGGGGGGGGTGGGGGGGGGGGGGGGGGGGGGGGGGGCTTGGTCAGGGAATAAAACAACTGGCAATAGGCAATTTCGGGGGAAGCAAACAGGTCGAACCGGCCTTCCCTGAAGCACTCCCATATCCGCTGGACTGCACCGGGGTGGAGTCTCCATTCTCCCGGGAGTGTAAGCTGCCATGAGAGTGCATCAGCTGCAATGTAAAAAGCTCGTCTAGAATGTGAATGGCGTGCAGCAATTTCAGCAGCTGAGCTCACTCCTGTGAATAATCAATTGATCGCGTGACCAAGCTAGAATAAGCCAGTCATCAAGATAATTGAGTATGTGGATACCCGAGGGCCAAAGGGTGCCAGAGCACCCTCCTTGAGCTTGGTGAAAACCCGCAGAGACAGGGAGAGCCCGAAGAGGAGAACCTTGTACTGCCATGCCCAACCTTCAAACACAAACCGGAGAAATGGCCGGTGGTGTGGTAGAATGGAGACATGAAAATTTGCGTCCTTCAAGTCTATAGCTGCAAACCAATCATAATTGCACCGGAGGATGCACCTCTATGTAAGTGCAGATAGCGGTTCAAAATGCACATATCTAGGATTGGCCGTTACACACTGCTCTTTTTTGGGCACAATGAAGTATGGGCTGTAAAACCAGCTCTTCATCTTGGTTGGAGGGACTGGCTCAATTGCATCCTTCAGAGGACACCAATTTCCTCACACAAGACAGGGGCGGACATGGGATCGACCCTCGTAAAATGTACACCCGTGAACTTGGGAGGCCTTTTGGCAAACTGACTCGCATAGCCGAGTCTGATTGTCCGTATGAGTCACCACAACGTGCTGGGCAGTGCTTACCAGGCTGGCTGAGCTCGCGCTAATGGCATCATTGGCGCAATCCTGATGTTCCAGCGGTGGGGCAGCTGGGGATGGGAGTGTTTGTCTTGGGAAGCAGCGCATCCCAAAAAGGAGCCAAAAATAAGAGGTTGTCTCTTACCTTCCTCCCTGGATCCCACGAGAGGGCTGGAGGATTGAGAGAAAGTAGCCCGTTCTCTGACACCCTCGTAGCCTGTGGCGAAGTGCACTGGCGCTGCGAGCTGGAAGGAGGTGCGTCCCAAACTGGCAAAGCTCAGGCTTGCACCCCCAAAGAGAAGAAAATCTGCTCTTTTATTGTATAATTGGTCATCGCCCGCCTGATGGTTAGCATCAGTTTGATGGTAGATGTTCACCGGCCCTCCACCGAGAAAAAAACAGATGGCCACTTCTCTGGGTGGCCTGTCTCAGGGTCACTTCGCAGTCCATTTACCAGACTTAATGGCACCCTGGGGCAGGGGCATCTGCACCCTGTGGTGGGCTCGGCGCTGCTGCTTAGCTGGTCAAATGGGCTGCGGAGGTGAAGCAGCTCTTGAAGACGCAGGTGGATGCCTCGTCGAAGAGCTGTCGAAGTGGATGAGCCCAGTGGAGGAGCAGTTTTAGGAGCCCATTGGTAGATGACCTGCCCTATCGCACTTGACTGCTCTTTCACCACTGTGAACTCCTGGGTAAAGTTCCCGATAGTGTTGCAGAACAAGCCAGCCTGGGAAATGGGCACATTAAGAGGGTGAGCCTGGTCAACGTGACAGAACATGACAACCCTCCCGGTGTAATCGAGTGTGAGGTTCCCAGAGGATGAACCATCACACTCGCTCAAAACTTGGATTGAGTGAAATGTAGTGGAGCAGGGGTCCGTGAGCTAAAAAAAAGGCAACAGATTAGCCCCCACTGTAATCCTCAGGCCTGTCCGAGTGCTAATTGACTTTTAGGGATTAGCAGAGGTGGTGTACCCTTTTGCAAGGGTGAACCGCAACCTCAGTTGCCCAACAGACATGCCGTCACTGTCCGTGAGTGCCGCCTCAACGTGCCGGACCCCCAGGCATGTGATGCAGTACTTGTGTCCATCATCTGGGAAGAGGAAACCACCACATCCAGAAATGCACAGTCGAAGTGATATCTTTAAAAAGACGAGCTGTTCAACCGTGTTGCTCTCTTAGGGTAATCTGCTCTTTTAGAGAATCCGCTCTTCTAGGCATTCATGCCCAGGGAACAGAAGAAGACCCAGCTCAACCATAGCTAATCACGTTATCACCCCTACTGGATGCTGAAACTCGGTTCAAATCTTGAAACAGGTTTGCAGAAAAGACTCTTCAGTCGCTCAGTGAAGGTTTCTGAAGTGAATGTCTGAAGCACGCTTGTTTGGGAGCTGGTTATATACTCTACTAATGATTAATCACAGCACCTGTGAAGCTGTGCTCTGCCAACTCATAGGCATTCATTGGCCCGTTTTCTTACTCTTCAGATGAATTGGTCATCTAGCAAACTACCATTTGTGTCCCTGTGCATACTCGACTAGTTCAAAGACCGCAAAAATAAGCCAGTCAATTAATAATCAAAAATGCCAAATGCTTGTGCGCTGAAGAGGCACAGGGCATCCTCCACGCATGGAAACAGGGAGAGCCCAAAAGGGCGAACCCTGTTCTGCCATGCTCGGCCCCCGTCGCACACCGGAAAAAAAAACTGTATGAGGAGGAAGAGAGCGAGACATAGAGTGAGCATCCTTCAAGTCTATGGCTGCAACCAATATCATGGACGGACACACTGGGGGGATGCGTTTCTGCATGAGCATCTAGAAAGATGACAGATCAAAAAGCACAGATAGGATTGGTATAATCCACTGCTCTCTGGGTACGATAACGTGGGGGTGTAAACCACTCTCCATCTTGACTGGAGGCACCAGCTAAATTGTATCTTTTGCCAGGAGGATAACAATCTTCCGCTATATGACCGCTATAAATACACACCTGTGAACAGCGACAGCAAATTGAAATGCATAGCTGAGTCTGACAGTCTGCATAAGCTACTATGACGGACTGATCAGCGCTAACCAGGCTGACAGAGTCAGAATGAGCAGCATCACTGGAACGATCGCTGATGTACCCGCGGAGGGGCAGCTTCAAGATGGGGAGTGCTTACCCCAGGAAGTGGAGTGTCCCGAAGAAGAGCTGACAATAAGAGATTGACTCTTACCTTCTTTCCAGGATCCCGCGAAGAGGCTGGAGGTACGAGAGAAAGGAGCCCATCCTATGGTGCCCTCAAAAGCCTGTGACAAAGTGCAAAGCTGAGAGCTGGAAGGCAGCGCATCCCATGCTGGCAGGAATTGGGCTTCCACACCCAGAGGGAGGAAAAGTCCGGTGGGGGAGCAGTATTCTGAGCCCACAAAGAGATGACCTGCTCCATTGCGCTCGGCGGCTTATCTCTCACCACTGAGGACTCCTTGGTAAAGTCCCTGACAGAGTCGCCGAGTAGGTTTACCTGATATATGGGCGCGGCAAGAAAGCGCACTTTGTCGCCATGGCACATATCTGTAAGCCAAGGGTGGCATTTCTAGACCACTGTGTGGCCATCGTCCTCCCCAGGACACAGGCAGCTGACTTGAAGGTCATGAGAGCATAGTCGACCACCGTGCAGAGCTTATGCATAAGCTTGGGGAAGAACCGCCCTTGTGCAGCACAGCCAGGTAGTGCTGTGGTGCAGGGCAGAAGTGGCATGACCCGCAGCGGTGTGGGCTCTGTGAGAGACACAGATAACCCACCCACCTTGGACGGGGGTCTCAGCTTACCCCTCCTCTGGCCGCATTGCCATAAAGGGAGGTGAAGAGCATGAGGACCAGGTGGAGAAAAATGCCCTCTATGCATGCGTGTGCTCACTGTGTGTCCCTGGGAAGAAGGGGATGGGAGCGGGGAATGTTAATCTTATATCAGCTCGCACATCACATCCCTCTAGTTGGTCCAGTGGTGAGACTGGGGGACAAGCCAACCTCACCACCAAAGCAGCCCAGGAAGCGCAGCCATCATGTCCAACTCAAGAACAGTGACCATGCATTGCAAGCATGGTAGCAAGCCCGGTCTGTTATCTGAGCATGACAGTTCGCCCTTCGATGTCATGATGGCCGTCTGATCTCCACTGTCATCAAGCAGAGGTGCAGGCAAAGGAGCCCAGGTCCATTGCTGCTGTACACGTTGTCGCATGCACTGGTAGGAATATTGCCTTCTTGACGAAAGAAAGAGTGAGGCTCTGAAGCGAAAATCTAATGCTCGCTTCACAAGCGCCAACTGATATACTCTGTTACTAATTAACCGCTGGCACCTGCAGAGCCGAGCATTCATTGGCCCATTTTCTTACTCTTCAGAGTGATTGGTCATCTAGCAATCTCCTATGGGTCACACTGCAGGCAAATGTGGCCCGAATCTGATTTTTTTTGCCCACATGTGACTCAGGTCTTGACAGTGTGAACAGCCCAAACCGCATGGATTCTGATCTTTTCAATTCAGATTTGTGCCACTTTCATATGTAGTCTTAAATCAAGCACAGATTTGATGTTTTGCACTGCGACTGCAGTGTGAACGGTTATGTTGGATTTCATGTGACTTTTACATAATCTTTGAAGGACATGCATCAGCATTCTGTGCTGCAGACATCATCTACTCCTCAGCAGCATAGTAGAATGGCACACAGGGCGATTACTTTACCACAGAAAGTTAGTTGTTTATTTTGAAAAAGATTTTGAAGGCAAAACTGGTGCTTGTTAACCAATCTGGTTAACGATCCGGGCACGAGTTGATCGTGAAGCTAAAGAGTATCGGTGGATAGGGGATCTGTGCACAAAGGAGGGGGCACTTTCATTTTAAGGACGAAATTGATCTCTGAGAGAATAAAGAGCAGGAGCTCAAGCACCTAAACCCCCCTTCTGCACGTGTCTGTTTGTTTATAACGAAGTAAAATAAAATAACTGCAAACGGAGCTAAACCAACTCCGCCTTCACAGTTCAGTCTGCGGCTGCTCATTAACACTTGATGAGTTTACTACACCGGTGGTCAGACAGACGCACACCGTGGTTGTCATAAATCACAAATGATCAGTGTTTTCAATCACAAGGGACTTATTTTAGGTTTCAAATGCCAAAATACACATTAGTAGTAGGCGAACAACCCTTTACAGTTCATGAAATACACTACGGTTGTCTGTGAAAAGGGCAATAATCATATTAAGCATAATCTGACAACGTGCTTCATACAGTATACACATTGTGTGCATAAATCGACATTTTGTATTGTCCGTAACTATACTTTTGCGCATGCAGGTCAGTTTAGGACCATGATCTGTTCACTCTGCAAATCTGATATTAGCCACATTTATAACAACAGTGTGAACAGTCAAGCAAAAAAAATCAGATCTGAGCAATAAGCCTCGCAGTGTGAACGTAGCCATAGTGTCTTTCTTTAGACACACGTCGCAGTTCCCATGAAGGGGAACCTGTGTTTCCCCTGTGTTGTAAAACAAGGAAAGCCAGATGGGCTGACATTACAAGTTTCTTTAATCTTGTTGTTACCCTTGAAATGTAAACATGTTGACACAAACAAATTAAATATGTATTCCAATCAATGTTTTATTTTTTTTGTTACCACTTTTCAACTTCTTCATTCTGTCTGTTGTACTTTAAGAGTAAATACACAAAAAGGTGAAATGCCCAATCGTTCAATTACGGCCCAAGTCTGGTTGAAAAGGCATTTTGCTAATTTGATTTTGTTTAAATGCAAAGTCAATAAAGATCAGAGGTACGGACAGGAGAGATGATCACTCACTTTCCAAGAGCGAAGACTGTAGTCGCTATAGTGACGTTTTGTTACATGAACAACTTTGCCATCTGGGCTGTTTTAAATAAGAAAAATCACGTATATGCACATGAAATGCAAATCCAAAAGCATAGTAGAATTAAAGAAAAACAAATTGATTTATTATTAAAAAATATATGTTACTGCATGTTCTTACCCCACTACGGTGGGCTGATTGTATGAAAGCCTGCAGAATAAATTACAGCTGTTTAAGATTTTTTTGCAGTAAACAGTTGAATAATAAAAGTCAGCAAACACATTTGGGTCCACCAACTCAGCACAATTTACATTGATTCTGCATTCATGTTCTTTATAGAGAGCAGTAGTCTCTGCAATTCAAAAAACAAAGATGTTTACTCAGTGTTCTGCCAACATAAAAATAAAAACATAAAAATTGTGACTGAATGTGTAAAACCTGAAATAGAAAATGCTACTAGGACATAAATATATTACAATTATATTATCAAATCCAGTGGCATTAAACAATAATACAAGATTCCGATCATCTTTTGAATTAAATACTTTGCCAATTTATTAAACAATATTACAATAAATGTTCAGGGGTGGCGACGCGGTGGCGGAGTGGGTAGCACGTTCGCCTCACAGCAAGAAAGTTAATTAGCATTTCTGTGTGGAGTTTGCATGTTCTCCCCGTGTTCACGTGGGTTTCCTCCGGGTGCTCTGGTTTCCCCCACAGTCCAAAGACATGTGGTACAGGTGAATTGGGTATGGTAAAATTGACCATAGTGTATGAGTGTGTGTGAATGTGTGTATGGATGTTTCCCAGTGATGGGTTGCTGCTGGAAGGGCATACGCTGCGTAAAAAATATACTGGATAAGTTGGCAGTTCATTCCGCTGTGGCGACCCCGGATTAATAAATGGACTAAGACGAAAAGAAAATGAATGAATGAATGAATGAAAGACTGCATTATTGATTATTTTGCAGGTTGTATTTTTATCCTAAGCGTTCATGAGTTGATAATGGTTTCTGTAAACAGATGACTAGTTTATTTAATTTCCAAAAAATGCACAACAACCACATTTGCACATCAGCGCCTGTACCTGTGTGTATTTTTTTGTTCTAAAACTTCAATGAAAATGTTTGAACAAGATTTATATGATTATGATTACAGTTAAACTGAAGTTATGATTACTCTCTGTATTTGAATGTGCTGAACATGTTATAATTTTATCCGTCGGGTTGCAAGATTAGACATTATTGCAAATCATTTACATTTAGCAGACGCTTTTGACCAAAGTGACTTATAATAAAATCATTATGTGAGGATGAACCAGTTTTTTAAATGTACCTTACCAAAATGAAATGATAGAACTAGTTCAGGGAAAACAACCAGATGTCCTATTACATGTTTAACGCAAACATGTTCTCCCTCGGGAAGCCAATACGGAGGTAACTAAAACTGCAATTCATCGACTCGCCATGGGGGGCTGGCTCCAGGAAATCCAGATGATTTCTGACTGCATGGTAAATTGGCCATTTTTTCAGCTGATAAAAACATGTTTACAGTCTGGTACAAAAGATGACTTTGGTGCATATAGCTATGATTACCTTTCATGACAACTGTGAGGGGGGGTTAAAATTTTTTTTATAACTCATCCGTTTTGTTTTTATTAAGTTTTATTAAGTTACAAATACTTAAACTACTGTTACTGAGTAGTTTTTCCTCAGTAATGGTAATTTACTAAATAGTTTTATAAATGTGTACTTTTACTTTTCCTTGAGTACATTTTTAGTGCAGAATTAATACTTTTACTCCACTACTTTCCATCAACCCGCACGTAGAAGATAAATCGCATCATAATGAACTACCTCAAGACATGCACAATTTATAATTGCAGCAAACTGTTTGGAAGCATTAAAAGTGTCCAAAAAGATGTCCAAAACTGTCACACGCAATGACCCAGAGACCGTTTAAATGCAAGTCACTGATGAGAAGATGACGGATGTTTACTGTATGATGACCGAAATGCCTTTAAACACCAAGCAGGCACAAGCCGTCAACATGACGTTAGATTGATGTTGTACCCCAACATTGTGAGGATGGTGAATTTTGTTTGATCAACTAAATGCACTACAGAATGGTATGTTTACACACATGTAAATTACATGTAAACGCATCAGCTCTTCACAGCGTAATACTCACTACTCACTACTCTTGAGTACTTTTAAAAGGGATACTTTTTACTCATACTTTGAATACTATTTACAACATATACTTGTACTTTACTTGCACTACATTTTTGGGTAAGTAATGGCACTTTTACTTAAGTATGATTTTTCAGTACTCATTCCACCCCTGGTGGTTATACACATACAAGTGTTGCAAAAACGGTACACACACACACCAATAGCCTATATGAATACAAGCATTTTTTTTTTGTTTGTTTAATTGAATATTAACCTCATCTAATAGGACTGGTGGACACAATGTTTACTGCACAAGTCTATTTTTGATTTAATTTTGGAAAAATCTTTTTTAAAGACTTTTATTTTTAATGTATGTGAGTGTCGTAAAGGTTAAAGTTTAACATGGTGCCATAAAATCAATCTGATGCAGCTGACGCTATTGCTGTGTGGTTAATCTAACATAAACACCTCAGAAGTCGCAATACAATAGAAGAAAACAACAAAACAAAAATAAAAGACAGATGGCTTTTTATTTGTATGTTGTTTATTGTAATTGTTAAATACTATGTGTATCTTCTGTATGGATAAAATATGGTAATTCTAATAGTTAAATAAATTTTATTTGATTTTTGGAAATCACCAAGTGATGCTCCCTCATTGTCCCACAGGAGGTCCTGACCCCCACTTTGGGAACCACTGAATTAACGAGCTGAATTTCCAACAGTTGTGGGTGGGCCTGTAGATTGTGACATCAAGCAACATGTCTGAAAGACTTCTTTTCATTTATTGAGATCAAAAACCAAGGAGTGGGTGAATTTTTAGTGTTTGTGCACACTCACACTGCCAGACAACAACTTGTAAAAGTGAATTCTGCAAAATAGGTTCCCTTCAAAAGGACATCATGGTATTGTTTTTAATTATCCATTTAATTAATTTGTCAGAGTAGATTTGTACCTACACAGTTCCACCGTTCATCTGATCTACAGAGTATTCAAAGTGGAACAACCAAAGTGTGAGAGAAATAAAGACAGTTGACACTTTTTTAGCAAATTATCAATTTAATAATTCATAATATATCACACCAGTTCACATACTGTCACAATGCACGAGGAAACCCAAACCCAGACTGATAATAAGTTTATATTTAAAATGTTGAGATTGGAAATATTTTTGATTTGTTATTTTAATTCAGTAAGAACAATAGATCATGATGATTTTTTGAATATGCTGTATGTAAAACATAATTTAAATTCACATATGCAAAAGTACCTGTAACTGAGTTTTAATCAGAGTTTATAATTAGTAGACAACTTTTTATGCTTTAAGTTTACTGAAGGAAAAAGTTAGTTTTGATAAGGTATTATGGTATAACAACAATAGTTTTTAATCATAAAACTGTTTTAGATCAACACTTTACACTTATCTAAATGATTTTTAAGCAGCAAATGGTCAGGACACAGTTTTTGTTAAAGAGTATAAAAACATTAAAATTACACCAGTTTAAAATATAAAGCATAAAATCTGTTACGTTTCAGTAAACTATGGGTTTGGACGAACAGCAGCATAATTTTTAATGACTTGAGAAAAGCGAATGATTTTGACCTCATTTGTCTGCGGTTTGAAGTCCTGCCACAGGTACTCGGGTGAAAGCAGTTTACTGGGTTTGTTATAAACAAAGTACTTGTTCAAATGAGACTCCTCCTGCCATGCTGCCTCAATGGATTTAGCTGCATCAATATCCAGCTGCTCTCGGCAGGTTTTAGCAACCTCATATACATCTTTCACTGAACCACCAATCACAGACCCACCATAATAATAATCACCATCAGAATAAGGGATAAACGCTTGAGACTCAGGCCTTCGCTCATATGGGAATTGCTCACGTGGTGTTTGATAGTAACCAGGATGAAGCACACCTACAAGACCACCCAAAGTCTCTGCACCCCAGCGGCCGTAGAACTTTGTATCCACATCAAGGCTGAAAACATAGTCGGCTTCCTTCGCTAATCGACTCTCAATTAGTTTCTCCAGCCTCTCCATTCTCCGCAACGTCATCTCCTGCCATCTGTTAGAACTATCAACTGTCATCACTGTCAATTGACGTCCTTCACCCAGTTTCACATCAGGAACCTGTTCTGGATGATCGGTAAAGACAAAATAGTGCACATGAAACCCAACAAAATAATTCTGCTCTGCAGACTCCAGGAAATCTTTAAGAAACACTGTATATCTGAAAAGAGAGAGAGAGAGAGAGAGAGAGAGGAGAGAGAGAGAGAGAGAGAGAGAGAGAGAGAGAGAGAGAGAGAGAGAGAGAGAGAATGTTAATAAAAATATTAATAAAACAGCAAAGGATTCACAACCAGGACAATAAGCAAAACGCTAACAATAAAGATATTGCTTTGTAATCATTCTAAACATTTACATTTGAATGATTATAGTCCACACCACATCTACAACAACATCACAGAGGAATGATATTAATATTCATTGATATGATTTTTAAGCTGATGAATCTTCAGATCTTTGACAGCCACCTTGCTTTCTTGTAAGATGAGATGTATTACTTACATTTATAATCAGAATCAGAAAGAGCTTTATTGCCAGGTATGTTCACACATACGAGGAATTTGTTTTCGTGACAGAGCTGCAACAGAATTACAGCGACGGGACAAAAAACAGATAATAAATATATTTTAAAAATAGAAGTAGTGAATGTAAGTAGTGAATTTATATAATAGTACATCAACTAGCTGACAGTAATTAATGGAGCACTAGTAAACTCATTGCTTAAGATCTGCTAACACTTGATTTTGATGGTCCACCAACAGACATTGCAGTTAGTTAGCTAGGTAGTTAGCTAGATAGGTAATGTTACTTAACCCATCAAAATAAAGTGTAAACTAAACCATTGTATACAGGTCCACATTGCGTCAAATAATAAAATAAATCGAGTGAAATAAAACAAAGTGTTTTATGTACATCATAATATTATAAATTCTGTCACATGCACACATGACTGGAAAACAAGTGGGAAATTTCCCTGCTGAAATTCCTAGCTCAGACTGTGCTTGGAATAAACCATTAAAGTTTATATAAAGGACAAAGTAAAGAACCAATGGCATTTATGTTATCGCTTATCAAAGCAAAACATGCAACAAGGGTCATTGCATCTGATGAGAATCGCCTTTCCAATGCAACCTGATGCTGTGTATGATTGCTGTGTCAGTATTAGCAGCAGTAGAAAAAATATTTAGAGTTCTCCACATTATTATTTATTGATTTATTGAGTCATCAAAAATCCCATGGCGCTTCTTATGTACACTAGAGCAGGGGTATAACCCCAGTGTCCTGGCCAAATTTCCTCCATCTGCTCTTATCACGACCTCCCAATCATCCCCATTCAAAGAATTGGTTCTATCACTATCTCTCCACCTGTAGCTGGTGTGTGATGAGCACATGGCCATACATGATAAATGCACTATATAAATGCACATTACTTAATTACTTACATGCAAATCACATATACAGATACAAGTATATATATTTAAAATACAAGATCAATGTAAGAAAATGTTATTCATGTACATACAGTCGGGAAATTAAGTGTTTGACACTTTTCCTAGGAATAATATTTCCTATGAAATTCAACCATTTTGGTAAAAACTCAAAGAATACAAACATAAAAATAAAACAAAACAATAAAATCTGAAAATTTAGTTGTGTGTAATAACAACGGAATGACACAAGGAGACAGTACTGAACTACTGAAACCAACGCAATCTCACGGCAATTCGTAACTTTTTGATTTAGTGGCTAATTCGTATGAATTCGTACGATCTAATTCGTACAAATTAGTACGATTTGCTCATCACCCAATGACGGTTGGGGTTAGGGGTGGGGTTGGGTGCCACGCCTTCTTTTTAAAATCGTACATTTTCGTACAACTGAACTCGTACGAATTCATACAAATTTGCCACTAAACTGAAAAAATACTACCGTAAAATACTTACGTTTCCTCGTGAGATCAGGCTGACTGAAACGTATTTAATACTTTATATAAAAGGCTTTTTTTGGTGATGGCAGCTTAAAGACGCCTCTCATATGGAGAATGAAGTGACATGAATTGCTCAGTTGTGATTTTTTTCCGACTTCAGGAGAGTGTAACAATCTTGATGGTTCTGTGGTCTCGTCTATCAAATCTGATCTTTAATTTGTATTTTAAACTGGATTCACGTGATTCAAGGTGATTGTCGTGGCTATTCTACAGCTTGATTTTCTTTCTCTGAAATCATTTGAGAGTTTCCTTGGCTGTGTTTTGGATCGTCTTGCTGAAATCTACTCTGGTTTCATCTTCATCATCCTAATAATGTAGATGTTGGACTGAAGCAGATGATATTCATTTACACTGACGAAGGGCAGAGGGTTGCTGAATAACTTCTGAGAAATTTCTGCTGCTGTCTGGGCTTTCACTGCCTTTCTACACCTCCTTTTCTTCATGTGTTCAATACTTTTTTCCTGTGTCATTTTATTTTATTATGCATAACTTAGTTTGTATACTAATTAGATTTGTTTTCTTTGCATATATGGATTTTTTTGGTTGTTATCGACATCCGGGAAAAATTATAAAATATATATAAAAATAAAGCAACTATAGAAATATGTTTTCTAAGGAAAATGGTTATGTGTCAATACTTTATACCTACTTTGTATATGCAAAATATTATTATCATTTATGTGACTGGAGGGCTGTGTATGAACAGTGTGAGGACCAAACAACTTGTACATTTACTCGTTTGAGAAATTAACCAAAAATGTTCTGTGCACCCCTAGGTATTATGTCATTTAATACAATAATGCATTACCTTACAAATAGTAATGACCTACTATGTTTTGCTGGAATGTGGTTGTGAACCACTAAACTAGAGTGTTTATGGCTTAAGTGTACATGTCAAAATCAAGAGGTCAATGGATTGTCCAAATAAACGTCTCATCTGCTTGACAAAATTGAGCATAATACAGTGGCAGGAAAAGTGCTTCTTTAGTTAGCAGTGTCTACATCTAAAGCCCATGTCACTCCTAACTAACATCAAAAGAGCCAAAAAGGCCATCTGTGTTGTTGCCTCATGTCATTTGCATTTGGGCCATAAAGATATTCACATCAACATGACAACAATCTCTCTCACAGGTTCATCCAACTAGAGTGGACATCTGAAAAGTACTCCAAAAACTAGCATGAACAGAGACTACAGTCAGCTTGATGTTGACAGACTGACATTACACGTTTCTTTACTCTTGTTGTCCCACGTGAAATGTAAACATTAACACAAACAAATTAAAAATGCATTCCAGTCAATGTTTAAATTTTTTGTTACCACTTTATAACTTCTTCATTCGGTCTGTTGTGCTTAAAGGGGAAATACACAAAAAGGTGAAATGCCCAATCCTTCCACTACAGCCCAAGTCTCGTTGAAAATGCATTTTGCTAATTTGATGTTGTTAAACGAAAAGTCAATAAAGATCAGAGGTACGGACAGGAGAGATGATCACTCACTTTCCAAGAGCGAAGACTGTAGTCGCTATAGTGACGTTTTGTTGTTTGTAGACCGAATCAATCAGTGTGGGATCAAAAGTTCCTTCCCAAACAATCGGGGCTAACCATGGTGTTACACAAACAACTTTGCCATCTGGGCTGTTTAAAATGAAGAAAAATCACGTATATGCACATGAAATGCAAATCCAAAAGCATAGTAGAATTAAAGAAAAACAAATTGATTTATTATTAAAATATATATTACTGCATGTTCTTACCCTACTAGGCTGGGCTGATTGAATGAAAGCCTGCAGAATAAATTACAGTTGTTATAAAAACTTTAGCAGTAAACAGTTGAATAATAAAAGCCAGTCGGAAATGACACTGTATTGTGGGCTAAAGCTCTTAACTGACTATTCTAAAATGTTAATCTTTGCAGCACATTACACAAACATATTTGTGTCTAACAACACCATTTACATGGCTTCATATTCTGTATGGAGAGCAGTAGTCTCTGCAATAAAAAAAAAATAAAGATGTTTACTCAGTGTTCTGCTAACATAAAAGTCCTTAAAACAAAAACAAATATTCTGACTGAATGTGTAAAACCTTAAAAAGAAAATGCTACAAGGACATAAACATATTATAATTATATTATCAAACGCAGTGGCATTAAAGGTGCAGTATGTAAGTTTGACACCCAGTGGTTGAACTAGGTATTGCAGTCCTGAATCATAATAAAGGTACGCCGGGTTGCCAGTTTGAGGGATTTTAAACTGTGTTCTAAATAAAAGCAACGACACGCGATTGAGGGAATATTCTCCATATTAAAAGGAGTTTTGGTTCTAACCAACACCTCGAATTGATTTATTAGAAGCGGCTTCTATTTCTCACAGCTGAACAACAGAAACCTATGACAGATCACCTCAGGTAAGCCTCGTGTGCTTTATTCAGTGCTAAATGCTAACAATGCGAGTTTAAATGCATTTTACATGACGTGTATTACCATATACTGAAAGCAGAAAGTTCACCTCAGATCTGGAATATACAATAAACCGTTTGAAATTGAACTTTAGAACTAAACACATGAGTGATTCAGCATGTACATTTAATGATGTTAAAGAGGGTTAACATGTATTAAATAGATTCTAAACCTTACCGTTTTGTGAGTGAGTGCATATTCTGTGCTTCTGAAAGGCTGTATTTAAATTTAAAAAAAATATTTAAATTGCCGTGTTTTGTGGTGCAAACAGCCAAATGGCTCATCACTCATAACAATCTCGTCACAGCGTGTTGTTAGGACACGCGATGTAACCTGCTCACGTTCCTAATATTTATGTAATTTGCTAATTAACGTCATGTGGAACTGAATCTGTCTCATTTTGACATCTGATACTTTCCACTACACTGTAGCATTTTGCTCATGGACGCATGCTTTCAGAGTCTTTCTGAATGAATGAATGAATGAATGAATGAAATATGTGTTTTCCAACAAGGCAACCCGGGGTGCTGAATTATAATTGGCTAAACTGGCATGTGCATGTGAAAATGACCTAAACAAAGACATCGTTCCGGCACGGAAAAAACATTTTCAAAGCAGAATATCTGACTTCAGCATTGTTTGTCAGTTAAACAAGTATGTTCACTTGGGATGTTTCTTAAATATCTGCACACATATTATTGTATTTTTATGCTTTAGAAGAGTCAAAAACTTACATACAGCACCTTTAAACAATCATTCAAGATTTCAATCATCATCTGAATTGAATACTTAATAAACAATATAAAAATAAATGTTTAGTCAAACAGGGTGAATAAACGGCACTACTGACAATTTTTACAGGTTGCATTTTAATAAGCTTGTATGAGGTGATAATAGTTTCTGTAAAAAGCTTATTTGATTTTAGATGACTTGTCTATTTCATACCCAAAACATGCATGACAAGCACTTTTGCACATCAGCGCCTGTACTTAGGTGTATTTTTTGTTTTAAAAAGTCAATGAAAACTTTTGATCATGGTTTATATTTTTATGATTACAGTTAAACTGAAATTATGATTAGTGACTTGATTTGAATGTGTTTGAGTAAAATGTCAATAGGTGAGGATGATCCATTTTTTTTACCAGCTTATTGAAATGAACGAACAGAACCAGTTCAGAAAAAAAAGAAACAAACTTCCCATTACATGCTGGTAAATAAATGAAACAAATACGTTCGACGTCTGTGTTATAAAAAATACAAACATTTGAGTTGAGTGTTAAGTGGATTGAATTTCCTGTTTAAGAATGAAAGTAGTGTTTGTACTCACCTTAGTGGCAACTGCAGGAGAGCATTTTCCTGGTGCTTCTTTGTTATACTAAAAAGCAGGACATCAATAAAAAGACATAACATTTTTTTGTTTGAATGTTTCTCTTACTATGCGGATGCATGTGTGTATGTTTTCTTTCTTTAAAGAACCATTTTTATTTTATTTTAAATTGCAAACATGTATTTGGTACATGTGCAGTTGCTGAGTTTTATTAAAATTTAAAGAACACCTATTGTACATATTTGAATGTATGTGCATAAGTGTATGTATGCTGTGAATGTGCTTTTGTACTGTACAGTATATGTGAATTGTACAGGGGTTGGGCAAATGAAACTGAAACACATGGTTTTAGACCACAATAATTTAGTAGTCCCTGTAGTAGCAGCCAGTACAGCATCAGTTCATCTGGGAATGACCGATACAAGTCCAGCACAGTGGCCAGAGAGATTTTGAGGCATTCTTCTTGCAAAATTGTGGCCAAGTCACTACATGATGCTGGTGGAGGAAAATGTTTCCTGACTTGCTCGTCCAAAACACCCCAAAGTGGCTCAATAAAATCTGGTGACTGTGCAGGCCATGGGAGATGTTTAACTTTACTTTCATGCTCATCAAACCTCTCTGTCACCAATATTGTTGTCATCCTGATGGCACTGCCTTGAACCATTTGAACCATTTAAACAAAACTGTGCTATTAATCTGCTCTTACTGGTGGAATGTGCAATTATAGAAGTTTGGCCACCAGGCTGGTCAAATTTAGCCATTAAACCCCACCACTAAATTGGTCAGTGTTGTTTTAGTTTCATTGTCCAAACCCTGTTTTCAGTAAATACGAGCAGTAAAAGTACTTACTTGAAGCAGAATCTTTGTAGGCCTACTTTAAATCTGCAACAGATACATTAAGGTTATTATAGGTAATGCTAGAACACTGCATGAATGATGTTTGTCTATAATTAGAAAAAGTTTCACTTAAAACTCAGTAAGTAAGATTTTCTTACATTTAACAATTTTGTTTAGCATTATTTTTTCTTATTTTGATGCAAAAATGCAACCCTTGAATGGCTGGATTGTGTAATATACAACAACACTGACACTACTAAACTCTGCTTTATCCTTACGACCGGTGTTCTTTACAGACCCTCAAGATGGCGCTATAAATGCAAAATGAGTATTATTTCGGTCATTGACCTCTACAAAGTGTTTGTCAAAGAAAATACCTAAAGATTGAACAGGCTTTAACAAACACTAAAACTAAAATCAATTTTTATATTTTAAAGGCATGGTGCAAAAATGGAATTTAATGCAGTGCTTTTTGTTCAGTCTGATACCCACTTTTTTTTTTTTTTTTAAAGAAATCTGATCTTAAGTGATGTAGGATATTTGCGATAATCAGTGGTGGAAAGAGTACTGAAAAATCATACTCAAGTAAAAGTACCATTACTTACCTAAAAATGTAGTGCAAGTACAGTAAAAGTATCTGTATCAGCATCTAAGGACAACGTTATTTTGATGTCCAATAATGACGTCAAATGACGTTGATATTTGGTTGAGTTTAGGTTGTTAGAAAGTGACCAAAATCCAGCGTCGAGCCAACATCTTTAACCAACTTCATATATGATGTAAAATACTGACATTTATTCGTCGGGTACGTCTGATAGATGTCATAGGGGTAACGTTCACACAATGTCAAGCTGTAACATCATTAGACGTTGATATTTGATTGGTTTTAGGTTGGACATTGGATATTGATGTTGGCCTGGACGTTGAGTTCTGACGTCAACCCGATTTTCATTTCCAAACAAAATGCAATGTCCCCATGACATTAGGATTCAACGTCAATCAGACGTCATGTTGACATCCTGTGCCTGCTGGGTGTTTAAGGCCATTTCGGTCATCATACAGTAAACATTCGTCATCTTCTAATCAGTGACATGCATCTAAGCAATCTCTGGGTCAATGCGCGTAAAGATTTTGAACATCTTCATGGACACTTTTAATAGTTCCAAACAGTTTGCTGCATTATAAAGTGCAAACGTCTTGAGGCAGTTCATTATAATGCGATTTACCTTCTACGGTATGTGCGATTTGATTGGACAGGAATCTCAGGACTGATTTTTCTAATCCCCATGGACAAGAAAAATATAGTTACTGCAGGTTGAAATAAAGTAGTGGAGTAAAAGTACAGATACAGCACTAAAAATGTACTCAAGGAAAAGTAAAAGTACACATTTTTTAAAACTACTTAGTAAATTACAATTCCTGAGAAAAACTACTCCATTACAGTAATTTGAGTATTTGTAATTAGCTACTTTACACCACTGGCGATAATGCTAACTAGCAAAATAGCATTGAAAATAAACTCTTTTTACATGTCAGGTGGGGTCCGGTTTCTCTCAGGGTATCGTTACAAAATATATTGTCCATACATCAAAAGTTTTTCCTTACTAACAAGGTAAAGGAAATATCTTTTAAATTATTACATAACATTTACCCTGTCAAAAACTTCTTAAAGAAAAGATCAGACGTTGAGTGCAATTCAAATTCTGTGTAAAACATATGCTGGATAAGTTGGCGGTTTATTCCGCTGTGGTGACCCATGATGAATAAAAGGATTAAGCCGAAGAAAACTGAATGAACTAGTGTCCCAATTTTTGCAATTTTTTTAATCTCAAATATTACTTTACAGAATTTTTGTGTGACTCCAAAAGTATTTTTATACAAATTCTAATGTCTGCTTTACAATAAGCTTTATTTGATTTTTATGTAGATTTTATATTCAAAAATGTAATTTTTCAAATTGTAGCATTTTTGTAGCATTTATACAAGAGACTAAAATTTTCTTACAATTCCAGATTAACTGAACAAAAAGGCAGTCGAAACATAAAATTTGCATGATCTTTAATATATATAATCTATTAAATCTCTAAATCGCTGCTATCTTTTTATTTTGCCTTCTTAACTCTCAATTTCTTTATTATCTATTATATCTTTCTTCAGATCAGATAACCTATTGATATTTATTTGTTTTTGTGTTTTTTTCTTTCTTTCTTGGTATTGTAAATAATCTAATGATTATTATTGTAAATGATGTGTACCAAATCTATTTGTTATAGAACAAATGTTAAAAAAAAAAGTGTATTGTTACTTCAGCCTACACAGAACTCCCCATTGAGAACTCACCCAGTCATCATGTATATACAGATATAGTTAAATGATGACTACGGCTGTTTTCTGTTGTCTGCATTTAAGGTGAGACGTCTGACATTTAAAAAAATTTACACATCAGCCAGATTTCCATTTGAACAAAAAAAAAAAGAGACTTTCAACAGAGTCTATTGCTTTGTGTCACTGTCTTTACTGCAAATGAAGATTTTATGTACTTGTCAGTTATTGTCAAATAAAGATTTCAGATTTTTACACAGGTGCTGAACATTTTTTTATGTCAGATGTATTTTTATTATTTTAAGTAGTATAAGTAGGCCTAATAAATAAAATGGGTGTTTTACTGTTATTGTTTACAGTGGACAGATGACACAGATTACAACACATTCATATTATTCATATTCTATTGCTCAGTTCTCTGCCATTTTTTTATAGGTATTACATTTATGAACATAAAACATTTATGTCTATTTAATATTCAAATTAAATTAAATAGAATAACAAAGTTGTATGTGACTCTTAATAATCAAACAAAATAATTCTAAAAATTGGCAGTTGCAAAAAAACAAAAACACAAAGACGACAACATTTTAATTCAGTAATAGATTATGAAATTATTCGTAAAAATTATTAATTAAAGGGGTGGCGCGGTGGCGCAGTGGGTAGCGCGGTCGCTGGGTCAGTTGGCATTTCTGTGTGGAGTTTGCATGTTCTCCCCGTGTTTGCATGGGTTTCCTCCGGGTGCTCCGGCTTCCCCCACAAGTCCAAAGACATGCGCTATAAGTGAATTGGGAAAGCTAAAATTGTCTATAGTGATTGTGTGTGAATGAGAGTGTATGGGTGTTTCCCAGTGATGGGTTGCAGCTGGAAGGGCATCCGCTGTGTAAAACATATGCTGGATAAGTTGGCTGTTGATTCTGCTGTGGCGACCCCTGATTAATAAACGGACTAAGCCAGAAAGAAAATGAATGAGTGAATTATCAATTAAAAGGTAGTACAAATATCAAATTAAATTCACCCAGTAGATGTCTTAATTCATTCAAATGGAGAAACGGAACAAAACATTAATGGATCAATGAATTTTAAATGATGAAACTCATTGCATTTATAGACATACTTACCAGGTTATATTTAAAGATTTAATAAAGAATTTTACTCATGCTGGAACATTTACATATAACAGATAATATAAATTTATATTCATAGCAGCATCAAAGTAAAAATAAATCCATTATTGTAGAAATAAACTTAAGAAAAAAGGTTGCAAACATATACTTTCCTCGATAAACGGGTTATTCTCACGAAACCATTAAAACAACATCTAAAAAATTTTAATTCTTTAAAACTTCAGCCAGATGAGAAGCTGATTGCATGAGGCTCCTCACCATTCCTATTATATTTAAAATCTAAAGTACAATTCCAGTCACCTCCTATTATAATAAAGTCCTCATCTTGCTGTTGTCTTAAAAATACTCTAAATTGGAGTTTACAGCTCAGTTTAGGTAGCTTACAGCTACCAATCTACCTCACTCTATCTCAGTTATCATTAGTATTTGGACTTTTAGAGCAATGGAAAAAGTATAGCCACACCAGCACTAAGGTTCGTTCCATGACTAAGCACCTTCTCTCTTTTCCAGCACAAACCCCATTCAGCTTCATTATTAGAATTGCTATGGGTCTCTTGCAAAAAAAAAAACAATACTCCCTCCCTATGGATTGAAGTTACTCTTCATCTCATTCCTCAAATTATTTGTGTTAAAGTACCCACCTTCAAGATTTCCATATAGAAACGAGAGAAAAAGATGGAAATAGCGAGGGAAAAAATAGTTGAAACATCATAATCATTTAGATTTTCCCCTTGTTTTTCCTGTCTTCCTAGTTGATCGTATATTAGTTAAGTGTTTCCTCAGACAAAAGCGCTTCTGTTGAGACAACTCCTCAAAATTACTTGTCATCCTAACTGACATTACTGAAGAGACACATTTTTCTAAATCAGGAAAATAATCACTTATCTCAACACCAATTTTTCCTTTTGTTTTGTCAAGAAAGGAATTAATTCAATCTAGAGCATATAAAGTATAACATCAGACCATTGTTTATCATCATCTCTCAGTCCATCATCAGTGCACTGTGACAACCCCTCCATTTCATCATGAAACGTTTTCTTTGAACCACCTTCCTGTCCTGTAACACTACCCTCACACACAACTTCTATAATCACTCGGAGCTTTAAATTCATCACATGTAACGTTACATACATACAGTATGTATCGCTAGCAGTACTACAGCATTGGTTCTTCACATTGCCAGAAATATTAACATTGAGGTCACTCACCTCTTG
Source organism: Danio kyathit (assembly GCA_903798195.1). Lineage (NCBI taxonomy): Eukaryota > Metazoa > Chordata > Actinopteri > Cypriniformes > Danionidae > Danio > Danio kyathit. The sequence goes on from LR812523.1 coordinate 29,213,229, forward strand.
CCCTCCTGTCTTTTCATCTCGGCTGTAAATGTTAGATGATCACACACTCACACAACTAATAGCTTCTGGCTTGTTTTTATTACTTTCTTTGCAGTAACATGCCTTTTCATTCTGTCGCTCCCGCCACCAGCTTCCCCCTCTTGCTCCATCCACTTCCGTAATGCGACTCAATTTGTGTGCAAGGAATTTGAAGATTTTGCACTAACATGGGACTTTGAGCACATTCGCAGTAGTCCACACTATCCCCAGTCCAATTGACTGGCTGAACGTGCTGTCAGATCTGCCAAGCATCTTCTGGAAAAATGCTACCATGACCGCACTGATATCAGTGCTGCTCTTCTCCATGTTCGTAATATTCCCAGAGACAGACTGCCTTTCCCTGCACAACGCCTTCTTTCTAGGCAAACAAGAACTTTCATTCCTGTGACCAAAGCACAGCTTCAGCCTGTTGTTCACACAAATGTGAAGGAAACTATCACTAAACTGAGAAGGAGGGGAAAAGACTTTTATGACAGAAATGCTCATCAGCTTCCTGACTCAAGCCAGGGCAAGCTGTCAGGATGCAGACAGAACGTGGTTTTGACAAAATGGCAATGATGATTTCTCCTGAAAAGCAACCAAACAGCTATGTTGTCACATCACATGGTACCAAGTACACCAGGAACAGGCGGCATCTTCTCCAGGTCTCAGAAACTCCCTCAGCGGCTGCTGAGGATAACTTTTATGTAGCAAATGCTGCTTGCGCAACACCCTCAAATAGTGAGGAGTCCATACAAGAACACAAAGCCCCTAAAGTGGATTGTTCCAGTAACATGGCTTTTCATTCTGTCGCTCCTGCCACCAGCTTCCCCCTCTCACTCCCTTACGTCACTTAACACACATTAAGCTACATCGGCCTTGAAATATCAATGTGTCTGCATTACTCGTCTCAGCTTGGGATGAAGGAGCGTGTTGCTTATTTTTATGTGGGCATGCAAAGCGCTTATGGCCCACATCTCCACATTCAAAGCACCTCATGCTTTTTGTGCTGGCATATATCATGAAGGAGCTCTCTTAATGAATGACACAAAAGGAAGCTTCCAATGTGCGCTCTTGGGAGTTTAAAAACCTGTAAACCTGCTGCCTAAAAGACAGAAAATGTTTTAGCGTGGCATTTTTACATCCGAGCAGAATCGCTTTAACAGGGCTAGGGATCTTAGTTCATCCACGAAGCTGAGACAATGTTTTCAAAACCGACTTTTTCTCCAATTATCTGGACTGGAGGATGTCCTCCAGTGTCTGTCACACACCTGCACCCATTTCGAAACGACAGAGCTGATGCTCCTTGAACTTGAACAGATGCCATACCGGCGTCTGTTAAGTCTTCCATATGAGAAAAACTTCCTCTACACGGTCTACACGACACAAGAGAAAAAGAAAAAGAAAAGAAAATGATAAAAAGAGATAATAAGAGCAATCACCCAGCGCTTTTCGACATGCACTCAGCTACACCTCACACTCCCAGCATACACCAGAGAGAGAGAAAGAGAAAGAGAGATTTAACATACAGAGCCAACTTTTTATGTGCTAACACTTTTGTTTAAGCTTAAATTTTTCAAGATGTTTAGGGGACATCTAAAATTAAGTTTCAATATTTTTTGTAAATAACAATAATTGGAGCTGTCATCACATCAGCGGGTTCATGGAGTTTCCTCATGTTGCAATTATGAAAGCTGGCTGATCTCTGCGGTGAACCTCTTACTAACATTGTTTGATTAAATTGGATGTTTAAAAAAATGACATTTGTTTAATTCTGAATAAAACCCTTTGAATAAGTCCCTTTATAGTATTCTATAGATTTTGATTAAACCCATATAAAGAAAAGATAATGCATCATTTAGTTATATTAGAGGTCTAATGAATTATTAAATATTAAATATAATAGTGGCCTATATTAAATGTTGCTCAACATATCTGCTCAGAGTTTAATACACTGTTCGAGTATAAAAGCATATTTTTAAATGCAATCCATTTCCCCCACAAATTCTTTTAATTTACACGATCATGTTCAGTATTTTAAAAATAAATAAATAAAAAAAATAAAACAAGGACACACCAGAGTTGGTATTAAACAGTATTTTAAAGTCAGCAAAACTGCTCAAGTTATATAAAATAAAGTGCAAATTATAACATTACAATTGTGTAACAAAACATTTGTCATTTTTACATTAAATAAAACTTATGAAAACAAATTAGCAAACATAGTAATAATGATAATTAATAATAGTTGTCTAACGCTATTAGTCTCTTGGTCTCTCTGCTTTTACTTGACTTTTGTCCAGTCTGGCACCTCATACCTATTGTAAGTCACTTTGGACATAAGTGCCTGCTAAATGACTAAATGTAAATGACTCATGTGTAAATGACTTCAACAACTACATAAAAAAAAAACAATAACTAAACAATCTGCAGACTTAACCCACTCAAAGAGTAAATTACTATTAACTCACCTGATAGAGGAGGAGGTGTAGCCCAAATATATGAGCCTGCAAGAAAACCAAAACGAATCATGCATATTAAAGTGCACCAGCGGTCCGTTCTTCGTACATGGATTATTCAGTTAGCTGGATTTGGTTATTGACGATTTGACACAATCCAGGATCATTTTGTTCTTCAAAACTCATCTGAGAGTTGTTGTCCTCATAGCAACAGTCAGAAGCATCGCTGTGCCCCAAAAAAAAAAAAAAAAAATCGATACGATTTACTTTTTATGCAAGTGTATCTATTAAGAGTGGTAATCCCAGAACAAAGACGTTATTCTCTATGTGCCACCGACACAGGTAAAAGCAATGTAGTTTAATCAAAAAGGCAAACTGACGCAAGTGTGCAGAAAAAAAAAAACATTCCCGCACGAAAAAGAAAAAGAAAGAGAAAGAAAAAGAATGCTGACTGCATTTAAAGAACACCATACCTACAGTGAAGCATGGGGGTGGAAGTATCCTGCTTTGGGGCTGTTTTTCTGCAAAGGGACCAGGACGACTTATCCATGTAAAGGAAAGAATGAATGGGGCCAAGTATCATGAGATTTTGAGTGAAAACCTCCTTCCATCAGCAAGGGCATTGGAGATGAAACGTGGCTGGGTCTATCAGCATGACAACGATCCCAAACACACTGCCCAGCAAATGAAGGATTGTCTTTGTCAGAAGCATTTCAAGGTCGTGGAGTGGCCTAGCTGCCACTCATTTCGGAACACACGTGGCCTGTGGATTATTACTTTTTTTTTTTTACTGTTAGATTAAATTGGTAACAATCACAGAGAGACCGCCTCTTGCGTCATTTAAATCACTAGTATGAAAGCATTTAGATTTTCCTGTAAAATATAATGATGACGGAAAAAGTTATGGTAGATTATTCAGGATGTGGTGTGTTTCATTTAATGTGTTTTCTGTCACTACTTGTTTAGCCTGCATTAATGCATTTACTGTAAGCTGCATGAATAATCATTAAAAGATCGGGATCTCAACATAACGCAACATAACTTATAAATTATGGTAATTTGCTTATGTTTATTAATCCTTTAAAATCACTGCATTCAAATCTGAAAATCTGCTTTGATATGGCACTTCCCTTCTGCTGGCCATGACCAAAAAGAGCTGCTTAGAGACGTATGCTCTACATGTGGTCACATTAAGCGTAGTGTGCAGACAGCAATGAAAGGGCTGGGTCTGCCTCCTCCACAGGCAACGCTTGCAGGTTCACTGCCTGTTAAATAAAGGGGGGTAGAACCTTACCACATAGCTGGACTAGGGTCTCAGGTAAACATGAATTCTTGGCATGATTCGCTGACCAAAAATGTCAAAAGAATCCCGACGCTTCTGATCGATACCAACGTGAACTGCAGAACTGCCTTCATGGACAGAAAACTTATAGATACTCAATCGTGTGGCTCAAATGGACCTCACCATAAGCCCTGGGGCTAGAGAGATCCCAAGAGGGCAACAGAGGGGGGCAGGGATGAAATTAACCATTTCACGCCATGTGCATCCGAGGAACTGACTGATGAGGTTATGCTTTCCCAGTGTGCTACCATCCGCGACTCCACAGAGAGCGGGGATGGCAGCAAGCCAAACCTCCCGTGTTTAGTTGAGCCTACGCTCCAGCTATCCTGAAGGAAGAAAACACAACACTAATCTGGCATGTCCGGGGTTCTTCTCAGAGAGAAGCGATCAACACAAGGAATAGGACGTAGGCATGCCTCATACAGGGTGCTCTATACTGAGTGATGGTGTTAACCACTGAACTGGTAGGTCACCCAAGTCCTCTGCGCTCTGTCTAGAACCCATCCATGGAGGTTCCAGAACCCTGTGCAGGTACCAGAGGGTGCCTGTGTCAGAGAAAGAAAGTGCTTCCTCCGGGGAAGATGAGCAAGACCCGCTCCTTATCTCCCTGAACTTGCACAGAGTCTGTGCGAGCAGGTTCACTAGGAAAAAATAAAACGCATATTACCTAAACCCGGGCCAGCGCATTCGTGCAGACCAGGGAAAGTTGCTAGCAAAGGGCCGCTCGGGAGAAGCAGCAGGATGACCTGGGTTTCTCTGAAGCGTGCCCATAACAGCTGGATCATGGTGGTGTGGTCTATACTTCCAGAAACATAACTGACGTGAGAGTGTGTAAGCTGGCACAGATGAGCTCATCCAGGATATGAACAGCGCACAGTGATTTAGCTGCATGACTCCGGAGGAGCAGATGGTGAGCGAGCTGAGACATGCAGAGGAAGTGCACATCACTCAAACACACACATCACGCAGCCGTTCTGACCATCCTAACCAAGACGTGTTTCCGATCCCGTACAGGTAGGGGCCGGTGAAGAGCGAGAAAGACTGCCAATAGCTCAAGGCAATTGAAATGCCAATGCAACCAAAGTTTGTTTTTTAAAAACCTGCAGCTGCATGCTCAACACACACAGCCACCAGCCCGTACTAGAAGCATCTGTCAGAATGACAGCATGACTGGACACTTGTTCTAAAGGCACCCAGGCACGTAGAAGGCAAGGTCCATCCAGGGACTGTAGGTGCGGCAACACATTGGCCACTGTGCAAAATTGACTAGTTCAAAGATCGCAAAAATAAGCCAGTCTATGAATAATCAAAATTGTCAATGATCATGCAGCGAAGAGGCATAGGGCATCCTATATGCATGGAAACAGGGAGAGCCTAAAGGGGAGGACTCTGTACTGCCATGCTCGGCCCCTGTTGCACACCAGAAAAACCATCGTATGAGAAGGGAGAAAGCGAGATATGGAGTGAGCGACCGTCAGGTCTATAGCTGCAACCAATCGCACAGATGGACGCACTCGAGGGTTGCGTTTCTGCATGAGTGTCTTGACCGGCATCCTGAACAGATGACAGATCAAAACGCACAGATAGAATTGGTTATAACCCACCGCTCTCTGGGTACGATGAACTGGGGGCATACACCTGCTCTCCACCTTGGCTAGAGGGAATGGCTCGATTGTATCCTTCGCCAGGAGGGTAACAATCTCCTCGCGAGACAGGAGTGGCAGCATCACCAGAATGATCACTGACATACCCGAAGTGGGGCAGCTCTGGGATGGGGAGTGCCCACCACAAGAAGTAGAGCGTCCCGAAGAAGAGCTGAAAATAAGAGAATGACTCTTACCTTCCTTCCAGGATCCTGCAAATAGGCTGGAGGTGGCGAAAGAAAGGAGCCTGTCCTCTGGTGCACTCAAAGCCTGTGGCAAAGGGCACCAAAGCTAAGACCTGGAAGGCAGTGCATCCCATGCTGGCAACATTTGGGCTTCCACACCAAAAGGAAAAGCTGCTCTTTCTTGAATCGCTACATTGATTTGCAGGGGAAGCCCCGGCCCTGAGCAGAAGGGCCGTGAGCTCTGGCCGTGAGAGACACAGATAACCCCCCACCTTGGACGGGGGTCTCAGCTTACCCCTCCAGGTGGCGGCACCCACCACCTGAGGAATAGCTTTGTTCCCACTGGCCGCCTCGTCATCAAGGGAGGTGAAGGCGGAAGCGTACAAGGACCGGGCAAAGAAAAACACCCTCTATGCCTGCGTGTGCGTCCCTGGGATGAAGGGTCCCTCTGTCGCGATGGGCGTCTGATCTCTGGTGTCATCAAGCAAAGGCACTGGCATTCAGAAGAATGAACCAACACAACCACTCGAAGCTTGAATAGGGCACGCTGTGGAGAAGTGGGAGGTCTGCTGGCTCGGAGGCGACAGATAAACCCCCATTGTGATCCTCAGATCTGCCTGCGTGCTAACCAATTTTACGGAGAGCAACGGAGGTGGCTTGCAAGCCACGATCTCAGCTACGCAACAGCCATGCCCTCACAGTGAGAGCATAAGCCCCCAGACCTGTGATGCAGTACACATCTGGAGATAGGAACCACTGCATCCAGAAACACACGGTCGGAACAGTGTCTTGAAAATGATGCATTGCTCAACTGTGTTGCTCTCTTAGGGATCTGCTCTTTTAGTGAAAACTGCTCTTTCAGCTACAAACGAGATGTCCAGGGGATGGAAAAGGAGCCCAGTTCAACAGCCGCTGTCACACATCATTGCAAGCATGGTAGGAATACTGCTTTCTTGACAAAATCAGCTTAGTAGAGGTACTCTTCAGTCTCTAGCGTGAGGCCCTAAGCCGAAAATCTAAGGTTCGCTCTGCAGGCGCCATCTAATATACCCCGGTAATGATTAATCTCTGGCACCTGCGGAGCCAAGCTCTGCCAACTCATTGGCATTCATTGGCCTGTTTTCTTACTCTTCAAAGTGATTGGTCATCTAGCGATCTCCCACAGCGTCAGATTTCCCATGATGGGGAACAAGTTTCACTCTAATATGCATTATAATAAAGAAGAAAAGGTGTGTCAGTTTAATTCTTTGTTTAACTACTACGTTTAACTACCTGTAACCACTTATTTACAATGCATGGGAAAACATGATAACTACAGTTATCATTCAATAAACACCATCAGTTGGGGAGCAGGCACGGTCTCCGTGAGAAGAAACTATGTGACATTTCAATATACCAAAGTCAGTCTACAACTAATTTTATGAAAACTGTGGCAAGTTAGAAGAGACGAGAGAAAAAAAAAAAAAAAAAAAAAATACACGGTACAATTCTAACAAAAATGCTGTCATTTGCTAAATAGAAGAATGTTTTGCATATGATTTTAATTAATAGCAAAGACCACATCATAGAGTTGGGGGTAGATTTGAATGATGTCATATACTGTACTTTAAAATTTGCATATAATGGTAAATAAATTGCTGTATTTGTGTATGGAAAATTAGTAAAAAGAAAATGGCTTCTGTATTTCTAATTTAAACAAATGGGGTCGACTGTAGAACTAAACACACCACAGAGACCACAATGCTGTTTTTCCCTTACATTTCTCTTTCTGTAAAACTCTTAGATCAGTTAATGTTTCTTTTCATGTTTAATTAGTTCTATATTTGCCCAAGTGGGAATAATAAAAAAAAGGAATTGAAAAAAAAAGGAATTAATCTCATCTTTTTGCTAGTGGGCTAAATATAAATACATTTGCCCTGTTTGTTAATGAAACATGGGCTTGGCACAGAGATGACAAATTATATTTTAACACAGTTTGTAAATTTCAAAAGTTGGTAATGAGTTAATTTAAGATACAAACATCTTACAGCAACAGTAAACAAAATTGGCAATAATTATCAAAAGAGGAAATACATACCCAGCAAAAGAGAGGCCAGCCAAGATGAGAAGAAATGTATTAACATTTTTAAGAAGCTTCATTACTCCTGTTTTAGGTTGTCCTCGTTCTGTTGGAAAGCAAATGTCCAATAGAGAAAGACAGCAATAGAGACATAAAGGGAGGAGGAGTGTGTTGTGACACTTATGATTGTGTTGACACTTAGGAGTGTGTTGTGTTACTGTATGATTAAGGAAACCAAGTTCAGTTTTTTTTTCAGTAGTATGCTATAACAATGAGAACTCAATGCAACTTTATTTATTGTACTGTTTGGGTATGGGCGTTGCTAGGTCACTTTTAAGGGGGCTTAACAGAAATAATTTAGCAAACCACAGCTGTGCAGAGTGTAGCTGATTCTAGTAATTTCACGAGCACAAATGAGAATCAAATACACACAAAAGTAAAACAGAACACAAAGAACATAAATACATAAAAGCATGTAAAGCCTTTAAACAGAGTAAAGTAAACTTTAACAACTTAACTAAAGTTTTTGTACATGCACTGCCACATACATGTTTTCTGCTACATAACAACACAATTCACAACCATCATATATAATATGAATGAACTTACTTCATTGGTTGCTTATCCCTGCAAAAAAAAAACAAAAAAAAAAAAAAACAGCCTGGGCAGGTTAGCTGGATGACCAGCCTGGTTTTAGAGGGGTTTTGGCCATTTTCAGGCTGGTTTCAGCTATTTCTAACCTGGTCTTAGCTGGTCAGGCTGGAAAATTACCAGCTAAAACCAGTTTGACCAGCCCGGTTTAAGCCAGACATAGCTGGTTTTGTCTGGGCTCCCAGCCTGGATAGGCTGGTTGGTTTTAGCTGGTCATCTTCCAGCCTGACCATTTAAGACCAGCCTGGAAATGGCAAAAACCAGGCTGGTTGACCAGCTAAAACCAGTTAATCAGCTTAGGCTGTTTTTTTCAGCAGGGATTACAAAAGGAAGAACTTAGTCTTGCATCTTGTTATGATTCTTGAATCCAGATCAATAAAAGTCAAGCATGGAAACATAAATGCTACTTCACTTGCCAAGAGGTGCAGCCATTTTGTCTTCCTGTTTACTCTGTATGGTTTTCATAATAAAAGTGTCAACACCATACAACTCTGTATTTTGTAGTTTTAAATTAAAAGTCTTTAACAAAGTGTTTAAAGTAATTAAATAAGAAAGAAATACAAAATGACTTCTCAGTCAGTTACAGAGAGTGAAAGAACAATGTGTGTTTATTGATAGATTGTCATAATACCATGCATATCAGCAGTTCTTTGCTATAGAAAGACATTGCACCCCAATGTCATGAAGGAGCAATCAGGTTTCCTTGGCACTCACCTCATCACAGCGGTTTCCTCCCGTGAAAATGTAACTCTAAACGAACATTTTGCTGTGTTTATTTAAAAATTAACGATGAATATAAAACACATCACAGTGCATGCGTCATTAACTATAGCATACCGTACATTCATCTAGGATTAAACAGTATTAAACAGAGTGACAGAACTCAGTGAATGTACTCATTACTGCATATCAAAGTGACAACAGAGTGAAACATCATGTGTTGTGTTGTATTGTATTAAATTATTTCCTATTATGATTTATAATATGATCGTGAAATAGATTATATATCTGCCTGGGCACAGCATGGGCAGATGCGGCTCTCTCTGGGTTGCCAGTTCAGAGTTCAGTTCAGTTCGGTTCTGTCTGTATCGGCCCGTCTCTACAGTCAGACTGTGAGCACACAGTCTACATTTGGTCATTGTTGTTCTTAATTTACTGTCTTTTACTGCACTCAGATATGTTGCTGTGGTATAATCTCTATTTAGGTCTAAATAACATTTATGTTTACCTTGTTTTCTTGCTGCTTCATTCCAACCCAGCTAGCAAAATTCATGTGGCTCAAATCTGGCCCACACAGACACTTACATCTGGCCCACATACCGCATGGAATGGCTCTAGGGTGGTCCACTCCTGTTTGTCAGATCTGGGCCACAAATAAGCCAAAGCAATACCACATATTAGCCAGAATTCAACCAAATGAACCAGAACTGACCCTATTCTGGGCTACAATTTGCTTTTATTCTGGCCCAGATCTGGCCTACACAACAACCTTCTCCTTTTGATCATTTTCTGTAACGTTTCCAGCCTGTTCAACAATTTGAGCCTCAGTCTCCTCCACTGCTGGAGGCAACGCATCCTCTGAATCATTCACTGCCGTGGTGCGAGGCGTGCTTCCGCGTCTGGTGTGAGCGCAGCATTAATCACTCATGCTTGACGCTTCTTCTGCGTCTGGTTTGATTGCAGGATTAGCCAACTGAGGTCCCAAGTTCCATCTTTGTAATAAATAAATATAAGGTAAAGTAAAAAACATAGCTAATGGTCAGTTTAAGATATTCCATAAAACACCTTATAGGCTAGGGGTCTTTTTTTTTTGCCTAAGATCGCCCTTATATTTCCCTTTTAAATGTAAAGGTGTTGCATAAAATAATAGTTTTAATTTAATAAGTGATATTTCTTTGCTGTGTCCTCTTTGATGTTTCAATAATGCATAATAATCTTTACACCACAATAAAGACACAGCAGACAGTAACTTTCAGTTGTCGAGAGTTGTGAAAAAGTTATGATTATGCATGAAATGTGTGCGTTTAAATGCATGTATTTGTGTGTGAGAAACCAGGCGAAAGAGCACTCAATTCATAGCTCTCTCTGTTCATACAGCGAGTGGCTGGGTTTTTATTTTGGAGATAATGAATACATTTTTGTATTCAAATTTGAAGACAACAGAAAGACATAAAACTTTACAAAACTTTATAAAACTTTTTTCTGCAAATGTATACACTTTTGTAGGCTCAACACAATTTCATAGATCTAGATAAAATAGCCTAAGCTACATTAAAATCATTTAAAGAGCATATTGTAGGTTAAAAAACTATTTAAAAAAAAGGTAGAATCATTTGTGAAAATACTCTATAATACCATAAAATACCATATTAAAATGTTTTATGAAGCGCAAGGGCACACATTTTAAAGAAAATGTGTCTGTTTTTCCACTTCCGGGAACTGTACATGGTAAGACAACTTGTTTTTCTTTTATACTGGTCGACTTTCAAATCAGTAAGCATGACTATTTGAGTAATTAGAAGCAAAGCGATGTGTTTACGTTGGAGTAGCCTACAGTACAGCACTGCTGCTAGCTTGTAACGTTAAGCATATTAAATATGCTTTTTTTAAATCGAGCAAAAATGTAAGCATATCATAAGACCACTGGTACAATCAGTTTGCTAATATTATAAATGTCTTGTATAGTTACAGCGTAGTGACTTTTTTAATAATTTATTGTCTCGTGGTGTGTTTATAAGGCTTTGGGAGACGCATGTGCAGCAGTGATGCTGACCCGGAGCTGAAGGCTTTCTCTCCACGGGCCTCTCGCTCAACTGTGCTTCACTTTAGCTCACAGAGGAACCTCAGACCTTAACCTCGTTTATCAGGTAGATTATTATTTTCCCTATATTAATTATATATGGTATTATCTGTTTACAAAAACTAGAAGGGCTAATAATTACTAGAATAACTATATAATGTAGGCAGCTAAAACTCAAACACTATCTTTGACTTCCTTTTTTTTTTTTTTTTTTTAAATATTGGAATCATGTAACCATTGATTTCCATAGTATCTGTTTTTCCTACTATAGAAGTCAATGGTTACAGGTTTTCAGCTTTTTTTTTTTAAATATCTTCTTTTGTGATCAACAGAAGAAAGAAAGTCAATAAGGTTTGGAACCACTTGAGGGAGAGTAAAATGTATCCTGTCCTCTCAATGAGGAAAGGCACTTTTTATTCACATATAGGGAATATTCATCTTGTAGAAGAAAAACAAATAACATTTAAAAAATTGAAGTTTGTTGTAATATGCTTAACTTATAATGGGTACAATTTATATTTGTGAGATGGTATGCAGTTCACTATCTAGGGTTCTGCAAATGTGGCTATTCTGTATTATGTTATATTAAAATTGGTAAATTTTGAAATATACATGATTCACAAAGATGATTTAAACTTTTGCATTATTTCCCCAGCATATACTGTATGCATCAGCCCTTACAAAGTGTCTGACGGTGGAATACTAAAAGTCATCACAGGCTCGATGAGAAGTTTTCTAGATCCTTCCAGTGGGTTTACAAGGATGAGGCTGTCAGCATCTTTTTACACAGCATTCACAATTTAGCACACATTAAAGACATGATAGTGTGGCACCCACATAAATGTTGGCCAACTTACTGAAAAATAAAATAAAATTGTTAAATAAGGTTTACTTTTAAATGTGTCAGATGATATATTTTTCTTTCAGTATTATATGTTTGTTACCTACTTATACATGCACTCACACAGATACTTATACATATATAAAGAGTAAAAATGTTGGGTATTAACAGTGCTTATGATTTTGTGCTATATTAATAAAACCTGAATTTGAGTGGAATTTAAATTAGGGTTTATTTAACCCTAAAATCAGATCAGATCTGTTGATCACATCTTTGTAAATATTTTATACAGTAACACAACTTGTGATTGTATTTTTTATGGATTGTTGCCTAAATGGGATCCAATACGGATCATCTTATACCCATGGCAAAAAACTGACAAAAAAAAAACAACAACATCCGTGTTTTAATAACATACAGTATTTTAAAACTTATTTTAATTGTTTTAATATTGGATGTTGTTTTCTATTTCAATACAAAAGCTCTGAAAACCCTTTTGTATGATAAAAAGATTCTCAAGTACCTGGTTGACATGTTTCTGCATTATTCTAGACGTTATTATTTGTGTTATTTGTGTTTTGTATTCACTTATCTACAATTTAAAAATAGGGTCAATGTGGCATAACTCTGTTAAATGCTCATTAGTTTCTGTTACTGGTATAAGTATTAATACTTATAGATGATCAATACTAGCTTTGCTATTGCCAGATAAGATTTAGTTGTCTCACATATCTGTCTGTAAGCCAACACTGGTCTCTTACTGAGAACCTGCTCTGTGCTCCTCACAGTACAGCTCAATTACTCTTCTTTGACTGCTGTTCTGTCTACTGGTCTGTCCACAGGCTCATAATAGTATGGCTGTGGTGCGTCGTTTGTGTGAATATCTCAGAATATCTTATGTCGGCATCAAAATGCGCACCGTGATCAGTTGTCTTCATACTGTTTATATGCGTGATCCCCCTCTTCCGATGTCACTTCCGGTCTGGCGATTTTTTCAGATGCGGAAGTACATTTCTGTGACTAAAAACGACTCCAGATGGCTTAATAATAAACTTTAACGTATATTTTAAAGTCTTTTTAAAATATTTAAAAAATCTATTTCCTACTTTACTCTTACACACATTGACTCACTGGGGTGTCTAACCTACAATATGCTCTTTAAAGAATTTTAAATATCGGATGAAATAAAAACATTAAATAAATAAACCAATGTAAAACAAACAAAAGCTATAACAATTTAAGTACACTCAAAAAATGTTTTTTTTTTTTGCTCAATTAAACTACTTATTTAAAATGAACATATGATTACAATCATATGTTGTTTAAAGATGCCCGCCGTGCATCGCAAAGACTATGGGGAAATGTATGGAAAAAAGCCACAGCGATTGAACCTTACCACGTCACTGTTGAGAGGTTTGCCAGGCAACGACATGAGCGCACCATCATCACCAGAGACGCAGCCCCTTCAACGCGCCCCCTGGCCCTAACTTACCTTACTTACCTGTGAAGCTTTAAAGGCTTAATTATATTTTATAAGGAGTCGTAAATATACACCTAGTTAAGTTCTAGAAACTTTTATATTCGAAAGTACGTTGGGAAAGCGTGCAGTCCCGATAGGGAGGATGCTGCGGAGGCCACCTGCTGCCCAAATGGGGAGACCTGGTGGAAGGAAGACACATGGACTAACCCTGAGAAGAGGGAGTACACATATGAAGGACGGTTAGCACGGAGGGAAGACACAGACCCACCTAAGAGGGGGGACTAAACCGTGGCTGAGTGAAGCATATGGGATGGGATCACCAGTGGGGATTGCGCATAGCAGGCATATATAGCCAGAACGCGGGCTGACCAAGTGCGCATGCCAACAACGTAAGGGGCCAGGTACCTGTCTCCTCCACTGAATCAGATGCTGGGGGCCTCGGAGGAACTCTGTAGGGTTTGCCAAATGGGGAACTCAACTGAACAGAGTGAAAAGCACACGCATCTCTGTTACATCGTACCGAAATACCTTATTCACTGGTGTTATCCAGCACACGTGAGAAAAATTATCTCCACTCAAGATTATAGAATCTTACGAATGTATTATGTGTCGCCCAGCCCGCAGCTCTACAGATGTCTTTTAGAGGGGTGGCGCATGCGTATGCACAAGAGGAGGCGATACTCTAGTCGAGTGCGCTCTCACTCCCGGGAGACGCAGCTCACCCTGGCATAGAAAAGCGAGGGAGATGGCATTCACTATCCAGTGGGCCAACCTCAGTATGGATACGGCACTTCCTGTCTGCCGATCATAACAGAAAAGGAGCTGCTTAGAGTGCTCTAATGCGGTCACATAGAGCTTGCAGGCTCACTACGTAGTCTAAAAAAAAGCACTGTAGGAACCTTGGACACCAAGGTGGGCCGGGGTCTCAGGAAACGTGAGAGTGGGCCGGCCTGAATTGCTGGCACACTTCGCTGACCGAAAATGCCTCCAGATACCCAACCCTCTTGACGAATGCCAAAGCACCCAGCAGAGCTGTCTACCTGGACAGGATGAGAGGGGGACAGGATTGATTTAGTTATCCAGTGTCTCATGCCTCTGGAAATTGAAATTTCCCAGCACGCCACCATACCCGCGTCCTCAGAGCGGGGATGATCATAACGCCAACCCCTGATTGCGGAGGGGACAGCCTTAGCTCCTGCCAGCTGAAGGAGGATAGCATCACACTGATCTGGCATGTCCGGGGTCCTTCTCAGAGAGAAGTACACCACACAGCAAATAGACTCCACTTTAGGGCATAGGCATGCCTCGTAGAGGATGCTCTCACCTGAGTGACGGTGTTAACCACCAAACCGGTAGGTTACCTAAGTCCATCGCGCTCCATCTATGAACCACACGTGAGGTTCCAGAGATCTGGGCGTAGATGCCAAATGGTGCCTATCCCAGAGAAGAAGGTGCTTCTTTAAGGGAATATGCCAGGGAGGGGCCGTCACAAGGAGAGAGCTAAAATACAGAAGACAGCCGGGGGTGGAGTCTCCATTTTCCCGGGCGTAAATTGCCATGAGATTCCTGCTGCATATGGCTCCGGAGTAGCAGATGTGTTTCCCCTCTAGCACCAGTAAAAAACGGTGCAGCGCGAGATACACTGCCAAAAGCTCCAGGAAATTAGTATGCCAATGCAACCAAGTTCCTTCCACAGACCCACAGCTGCATGCCCGCAGCATACAGCCCCCCAGAGTGTACTGCAAGCATCCATCGAACGACGACATGCCTGGACACTTGTTCACACAGGCCTGTAGAAACGCAGGGTCCGTCCAGAGGCTGAGGGCCCGGCAACACAGTGGAGAGACAGTCACCCGGTGCGTGCCCGCATGTCATGCGCATCTGGGAACCCGATCGTGAAGCCAATGCTGCAGCGGTCTCATATGGAGCAACCCGAGCGGCGTGACAGCAGCTCCGGATGCCATATACCCCAGGGAGCCTCTGAAATAATATCAGTGGGAACACAGTTTTCCTGTCCAACTCTCTCAGACAAGTCAGCATCAGCTCAGCACGCTCTGGGGGAAGATGCTCTGTTCATAATCAATTGATCCCTCAAGTGAGCTATAAAAAGTCAGTCATCAAGATAATTGAATATTCCGCAAGCCGAAGGGGCATTAGGGCATCCTCTGCGAGCTTGGTGAAAACCCGCAGAGACAGGGAGAGCCCGGAAGGGAGGACATGTACTACCATGCTCGACCCTCACAGGCAAACTGCAAAAACTGCCGGTGGCATGAGAAAATGGAGACATGAACATACGTGTCCTTCAGGTCTATCACTGCTGACCAATGCTAAGGACGACCGCACCGTGGATGTGCTTCTGCATGAACATTCTGAGCGGCTGATTGTAAGGCAGCGGGTCAAAACGCGCAGAACTAGGATTGGTCATAACCCACCGCTCTTTTTCCGTTGCAATGAAGTACAGACTGATAAGCCCATACCTCATCTCAGTTGGAAGGACCAGCTTGATTGCATCCTTCGCCAGGAGGACAGCAATTTCCTTGCGCAAGACAGGGGCAGACACAGGGCTGACCTTGGTGTAATACACGCCCGTGAACTTGGGGGATTGTTTAGCGAACTGAATCGCAAAGCCAAGTCTGATTGTCTGAATGAGCTATCGCGATGGGGTGGGCAGCGCTAACCTGGTTGGCAGAGCCCGCGCGAGTGACATCATCGGTACAATCACTGACGCACCAGCAGTGGGGCAGCACGAGACGGGAGAGCTCACCCCAGGAGGCGCACGTCCAGAGGAAGAGTGGAAGATAAGACTATACTTTGTTCCAAGAGCCCACAGGGTGGCTTGGAGTGCGAGAGAAGGGAGCCCGTCCTTTGGCACTCTCGGAGCCTGTGGCGAAGAGCACCAATCCTGCAAGGAAGGCATAGCGTCCCATGCTGGCAGTGTTTGAGCTGTCACATCTGGAGAAAGGAGAAATTGCTCTTATAAATTTGGTAGCCATACGGCCACAAGTTAATGATATGGGTGTCCGTCGCCCTTCGCCAGTGAAAGATCGCCAGTGAAAGACCCTTCTTTTCTCAGAGTGACCCGTCTCAGGAACGCTTCACGGTCCGTATCGGACTTAGCAGTGCCCTGAGGTGGGGGGCGGTGATCGTCTGTGGGGTGCTCAATGTTGCCGCTTAGCTGGTGGAACGAACAGGGCGGTGGAGCAGATTTTGGAACCACAGACTAGTGCCCTCGGCGAGGAGCAGCCAAAGTCGATGGGCAGAGCGGGTTTTTTATTTTATTTTTTAAAGCCCGCCGATCGCACTTGACTGATCTTTCACTGTGGTGAATTCCTGGGTGAACTCACCCTCAGTGTCGCCGAACAGGCCAGCCTGGGATATGGGTGTGTTAAGAAAGCAAACTTTGTCAACATCAGGCATTTCTGCCAGATTTTAGCCAGAGGTAGCATTCCTGGACCACTAGTGTGGTCATCGTCCTTCCCAGGGCACTTGCAGCCAACCTGGTGTTTTAAGGGCAAAGTCAGTTGCAGTGCGTAAATTAAGCCTGGGTTGGAACCTTCGTCGTGCTGCTGGGCCAATGCCTGTGCCAGCCATAGCAAGCAAAACGGAAGCAGCCTGGCCCACAACAGTGTAGGCTCTGGCCCCGAGGGACGCAGATAACCTACACGCTTTAGACAGGAGCTGAGGCTAACCATGCCAGAAAGCGGCATCACACGGGCAGGACTGACCGCGCTAGCATGCTCGACCTGGGGATTCGCCTTGTACCCACTGGCTGCTCCATCATCAAGGAAGGTGAGGGCAGAGTGCGCGCAGAACGGGCAGAAAAAGGTGCACTTTGCTCTGCCTGAACTTACTGTGCACCTCCGGGAAGAAGGGAACAGGAGGCTTAGAGGTTTTTCCTTTCTTATCTTCCATGTCACACCCCTAATCGGTCCAGCGGCGGAGCTGGGGTACAGCCTCTCCATCAAAGCAGCCGTGAGGGGGGAAGTGGGTCCGAATTGTCATCGGAAAATGACAGCCCACCCTCTTATGCAGCGATGGACATCTGGTCCTTGGTATCATCAAGTGAGAGGGTGATCATCCCAGAAAATAGAGCGCTTCTCTTACTCGAAGCTTGGATGGAGTGCGCTGAGGAATGGGAGATCCGCAAGCCTGAGAGCGGCGAAATGACTTCCACTATAACCCTCAGATCTGCCCAAGTGCCAACCGCTATTGCGGGGGACAACAAGGGTGGTTCGCCCTTTTGCAAAAGTGAGCCGCCATCTTAGCTTCGCAACAGACATGCCATCGCAGTGATGGCATGCGCTGCCCGCATTAACATGCTAAACCCCCAGACATGCAACACAGTGCTCGTGCCCATCATCCGTGGACATGGAACCACAGCATCCAGAAACACACAGTCGGAATGACGTCTTTAAAAAGATGCGCTGCACAACCGAGTTGCTCTTTTAGAAAACTTGCTCCTTATATATACTGCTCTAGAAGGACCAGACCCAGAGAACGCCCAGGCAAGGAAGAACAGCACAGCTCGACTGTCTGCCACTGTGTGTCTCACACTCTGGAACCGGGGGAAACAGCCTGTTCAAACACCGGCAGCTTTCCTGTTCACTCTCCCTTTCTCGAAGGAGGTTGGATGAACCTGAAGACTCTCTCAGTAGCGTGAAGGCTCTGAAAGCGAAAAGGTGTCTTTGCGATGCATGGCATCATCTTTATAAAACAGATGATTGTAATTGCTACCAGCTGTGCACGCTGACCCCGCCAACTCATTGGCATTTCATTGGCCCGTTTTATGACTTTTCAGATGATTGGTTTCTAACCATGAGGGAAGTGGTTCCACCATAGTGGAAGTTTTTTTCACATAGCATTTCTGTTCCCCCCCCTCGGGGAACGAGGGTTACATAGTAACTAGTTATTTTGTAACTATTTCAGCTGTAACCTTAGCAAATTATTGTCAATAAATCATTTCATTTTCAAGTATTTGGGAATTATTTTTTAAAATATAAATTAACACTTAATTGCTCCATTTTGCAATACAATACAATCACATCATAGCAACATTCTCCCAGATTTTTAGGTATTGTAACTGCCCTTATTTCTGTTTTTTGTATAAAATTGCAGAAGGATGGTTTGACTAAAAATGTAAAGTTTTTCACCGACCCTGAAAACTGTTATGGAATTCTACGAGGCAAGACCACGAGAATTAACAACACAATAAACTTTCTAATCTGAGAAGAAGATCAGCTAGGAAACCAGTTGTTCAACTGTCTTACACTGAGCCCCCCTTTCTAACACTCACTAACACTCCTCTGCACATAATGTCCACATTTTTATTATGGTGTATCTTGTGGATCTTGTGCCATCATTTTAAATGTCTCTGTGTGATTAGTAAAGTGGTTTCAATTTCACAGTAATATTTTATAATTTTACTTGTTTATGTTGATCTGGGTTTCGGCTTTGATAAGATCTTTGCCAGATGCTCTACTCCAGGGAACAATGTTTTCATATAAACTCATGACTGGACAAGGGTCTTTGTGAAGCTTTTATTGTCTTGAGTTTATGATGATTGTTGTGATTTGAGTATTTAAGGGAAAGGTGCAAAAGTGTCTGTGGGATCCTGTAGCCAGGATACCCCATTGCAGTGTGTGAGTCTTTGCACTCTGCATCTCTAACTCTTAAATTATTCTAACTCTTCATTAATGAAGTTCCTAACGTAAGTTCGGGAGGAGCCTGATCAGTCAGGTGGGTCAGTCAATCATCACGTGTGTATTTAAGTAGTGCTCATTGCACTGATTCAGTTGACTTTTGTTCCGGCATTTGGCCCTGCCCTATCCTGCGAAAACATATCCCTAACAGATGAGCTTCAGCTATTTACCTTCAATAAATAATACTTCATCTTTGCCAAATCCTCCTCTTTTGCAGAACCGATGACTGCCTCCCCCAAATCCGGACGAAATAGCGCCAAACATGGCTGTCCTTCTCTGCGTACCTCTGCATTTCAGAGACACCCACGATCTTCCCCACCTTCAGCTAGGCGTCCTCGTACTACAGCCAGTCTGACTCTTCCACAACCTCCAGCTCAGCCTACTACATCTGGTCCAAATGCCAGGATTCCTGACATTGCAAAGTGGACAGTCAATGGTTTAAGTCACACTCTCCCCACAGCAAACATTGTTTGCCTGCAGACACTCAAAATCCCAATGATACGCCCTTTACCTCAGCTCTCAAACCAGATTGCCTCCTTCCATTGCTCCCACTCCTCTCCAAAAAGCTTCCAGCTGCCCATCCAGGAAAACTCGGCATAGTGGTTGGGCCATGTCAGCCTCCAAGCCCAGCAACGTCTACCTGCTGGTTGATACACCCCCTCAACACGCCTCTGCGGTTGCAGTACACGCCCCCGCTGTGACGTCAGCAACCCCAAGCGGGCAATTTCCACAGGCCTTTCTAGGTCAACCAAACCCTATTCCTTAAGCCCCACTTCCTTCCAATGATTGATTTACTCCTTACGTTTATCCTCTATACCTACCTCCACATCTCCTGTTTCTCCTTTCTCTTTTCCAGCTTCCTTCCAAGCGAACTCTTGCGTGAGGCTGCCTCCGCAGCCAGGATCCGCACTCAATTTTTCTCTGCCTCTTCCTCCATCTTCCTCCCTCCTGCCTTCTTTCAATGCAGAGTCTAGCGTAAGGCCACATCCACACTCAGCGCCTGCCTTGGCTTTCCCTTCTGCCAACTGCCCCCCTCTTTCGTCAGCTCGACCTCCATTGTACACACTTTTCAGTGCTTTACCAGCTGCAACCCTATGCCACGCCTCTGCCATGGATCCATCAGCAGTCTCTAACCTTCTCCGGTCCAACTTCTGGCAGGTTTGGATATAGAAATGGCTGACATGCCCAGTATGTAAATGCTCTGGAACAAACAATAAAGATCTTACAAAGTATCTCTCCTCTTCTGTCAATGTCTCTCTCTTAGCTGTTAAACTTGAAAATCACCCTGATAAGCTGTTCACACACTACGTTCTGTCTGGTTTGAGACCAGGTTTAATCCCGGTCTAGACAGTCTCCCAGAGGCTACTTTCATTTACAACAATTTACAATTTTCATCCATTCCCTCTGAGCAAAGAAGGTAAATTCAGAATTCATGATTGGCTCATTTGATTTTCCTCCATTTGAAATTTTTCACATTAATCCTATTGTACAGTGGCCACGAGAGCTTAACGTGCTGCAATTTATAGCAATTATAAAAACACCAGCAAATTGAGAGAAGATCCCTTTATTATTCCGGGGTTGCCACAGCGGAATAAACCATACACACTCATTCACACTCATACACTACGGACCCTACCCAATTCACCTGTACCGAATGTCTTTGGACTGTGGGGGAAACCCACGCGAACGCAGGGTGAACATGCAAACTCCACACAGAAACGCCAACTGACCCAGCCGAGGCTCGAACCAGCGACCTTCTTGCTATGAGGCGACAGCACTACCTACTGCGCCACTGGGTCGCCTTCACACAACACAAACATTAATAAAACGCGCTGCATTTCTCACAACACAAACATTAATAAAACACACTGCATTTCACACGATACAAACATTAATAAAATGCAGCGTGTTTTATTAATGTTTGTGTTGTGTGAAAATGCAGCTTGTTTTAATGTGCATGCGATGTGAGGATTTGCAGCAGGTGTGCTGTCAAGTAGATGAAAATCTTTTCGTAATTTGCTGGTGTTTTTTGCAATTGCGTGTGTTTTCTTAAATTGCAGCACGTTAAGCTCTCTCGGCCACCATACTTTTGGCATAGTTCTCAGGAAACTCTCTGAGAAAAAGTGCCTAATTATCAACCTATCAGCTCTTCACGAATGCTCCGTCCTGAGAATTAATAGTTTTATTCCACTAGCAGAATTCTCGTTACATTATTATAACGTAGACCAAGCAATCCAACTGATTAAATCCGCCGGTCACAGAGCTTGGTTATCTAAAATGGAAACATCTGCCTTCAAAGTCATGCCAATAAACCCTGATCTTTGAGTGTTCTGGTGAGATAGATATTATTTTGCCGTCTGCCTGATCTTTGGGTGTAAAAGCAGCCCAAAAACTTTTGACACTCTATCGGAAGCCCTGTGTTGGATTCTTAGCATTCCTTACCTCATCCATTTACTCAATAACTTCCTTACAGTCTCTCCCAGCTATTTCCCTTCAGCTGCCCACCTCAGTACAGTCCAAAAGGTTTTCTCTGAATTAGGCATACCGATTGCATCCAAAAAAAACGAAGGACCTGCCACCTCACTCAAGTTCCAAGGAATTCACCTGGACTCAGTAAAATTCCAAGTTTCGCTCGCATTCACACGCATTTCAAAACGTGACCTTCTTTCCCTTCTCGGCCACCTAAACTTTGCCGTGCAAATTATACCCCAAGGCCGCTGGTTTATCTCCCACCTCCTCTTGCTAGTCTCCTGCCTTAATGACCTGGTCATTTTATATGAACCATGCAGATCTGATCTTAATCTCTGGTTCATGTTTCTCAAACAGTGGAATGGCATTACCTTCTTTTCAATTCAATTCAATTCATCTTTATTTGTATAGCGCTTATACAATGTAGATTGTGTCAAAGCAGCTTCACATGGAAGATTACGAAAACGTCCTTTCCCCAGCCTTCAATCTGCATCTATTCACAGAAGCAGCCCCTTCAGACGGCTTTGGAGGTTACTTCCAGGGCCACTGGTTCACATCTACCTGGCCCACCAAACTCACAAACTTTAAATCTTCCTCCACACTGTTCAATCCTTGTTGCGTTGACTCTGTGGGGCTGCCAAAAGCATCCTTTTTCACTATGATAATGCCACCAGGTCGAGTTCAGCAGAGTTAATGCCACTTCTTAGATGTTTAATTTGGACTGCCGTCTGCAACCAGTTCACAGTTAATGAAAAACATATACCTGGATTCCAAAATGTAATTGCTGATTCTCGCTCACGTTTTGCCTTGCAGAATTTCAGAGCATTAGCTCCACTTGCCGACCCATCGCCCACCCCAGTCCCTCCATATTCGAATCTGATCTTTCAATAAACCACCCTCTCCACCATCTTCATGATTTCTCTACTCACATCATTTTCAACGCCATGTCCCCCAGAACGCTTAGCTCCTACTGGACAGCCTGGAACATTTTTAAATCTTTTCATCCTCAACACAAGTTACAATTCCCTTACTTTTCTTTGATCTCTGTTTTTTCCTGAGTTTCCTATCTGCATCTTTATAAACACATAAAACCCAGATCCATCAAAATGTATCACTGTGGTATCATTTCTTTTTATTTCATTTTCTTTTTTTCTTCTTATTTTCGGTAGACAATGCCCCACCATCACCCACTCCCAAACGTCCCTCCTTAGCATATAAAATAATGAATATAAAAAAAACACAACCTAGCCATATTGACAAATGTTTGCCACTTACCCTTGAAGTACTAGGCAAATGCCTGCTCACCCTCCGTTTAGGTTATCACTCAGCAATTACAGCCAGGATTCTAGATGCTCTATTAATTCTCGCTTTTTTTTCGGATTCCTCAGATGCTCAGATTTCACCTGCAATGCCAAATCCTCAAATCCATCCAACTTTCTCTGACCTCCAAATCCTGGATAATGATTCCATTCGTTTCAACATTAAAACAAGCAAAACAGATCAGTTACAACAAGGCCACACAGTTTATATTTTTCATCGAAACACCCCCCTTCAAGCTTACCAGTTGGATGCATTGCTTTTATGCCGCAGAAAGACTCGGGTCCTCCTCCCCACGGAGCCCTTTTTCGTAGACAATAATAACGTTCCAGTTTCTAGGCATTGGCTTCAAAAACATCTCAAACTAGTCCTACACAAATCCGGCATTCCCGCAAAAATGCTTCTCCAGTCATTCCTTTTGCATAGGCCCGGCAACCTCAGTTGCCAAAAAAGGTATCCCCGAATTTAAAAACGTCATTGGTAGCACCTGTTCTGAATCAATCAGTAAACTCCACCTGCTTCTTTTCTTTCTCAATAACAGCTATTCCACATTTAAATCGTAAAGCATAAAGCAGGGGTCACCAAACTTGTTCCTGGCGGGCCGGTGTCCTGCAGATTTTAGCTCCAACCCTAATCAAACACACCTAAACAAGCTAATCAAGATCTTACTACAGTAGGTATACTTGAAACACCCAGGCAGGTGTGGTGAGGCAAGTTAGAGTTAAACCCAGCAGGGACACCGGCCATCCTGGACCGAGATTGGTGACCCCTGGCGTAAAGGGTAAAGTGTAAAGGTAAAGCATACATTTAAACTAATAGGCTACTATAACAGAATATTGATATTAATTAAGACGTTTTAAATAGGCTGTACCAACAGCCACAGCTGCTCTTGCCTCGGGATATTTCCTTCCTCCCGTAACAGGATTATATATAAAAAAAAATTTAATGTGATTTCACTGATTTAAGTAATTACTATTTTTTTGGCTGCCGCACCAGTCTCTCTCTTTCTCTTCAAATCTT
This sequence comes from Danio kyathit, assembly GCA_903798195.1. Lineage (NCBI taxonomy): Eukaryota > Metazoa > Chordata > Actinopteri > Cypriniformes > Danionidae > Danio > Danio kyathit. Next base: position 29,237,212 of record LR812523.1, read on the forward strand.
TATTTTCATTTTCAGGCTTCAATTAATAGTAACATTACTTCAACTGCAGTGACTTTTTACACATTTTTTATTTTTCACATTTTTTATTTAATTACTAATATTACTAATATCTCTCTCCTTTCCTATACTTTATTACTTACCTCATTATTTTTATTTTCATATTGCATTACATTATTTCTGCAGAAGTAACTTCACTCATTTCAATTAATTAATGTTTTATCAACCGCAGTGGTCTCCTTTGTCTTTAAAACTATATATTTTTTTCAGGTTTCAATTAATTACAACACTACTCTCCCAGAAATTTTTATTATTATTATATTATTATTATTATTATTATCAATAACAACCTTGCCAGTTCTGGTTCTTAGATAGAGTGTAAGAATGGGATTTTAACTGCAGCGGTTTGAACTGTAATTTTGCCGAATGACTAAAAAGTTATTCGTATGATGTTGAAAAACTGTACATTTCTAGTCAATTTCTAGTCATTTCTTTTACACACATGACTGTACATCCAGACACAGCTCCAATGTCATTGTTAAATTAACTGATGACACAGCGGTGGTGGGCCTAATCAATGATAATGATGAGACGGTCTACAGAGAGGAGGTGCACACTCTGACGCAGTGTGTGAAGAAAACCACCTCTCACTCAACATCTGCAAAACCAAGGAGCTGGTGGTGGATTTCAGGAGAGAAAAAAGAGAACACACTCCCATCGCCATCAACGGGACACCAGTTGAGAGGCTCAGCACTTTCAAGTTTCTTGGTGTCTGCATCGCTGAGGATCTGACATGGACTGCTCACAGAGGTGGTGTTGAGGAAAGCACAACAATGCTTCTTCTTCCTCAGGCGTCTCAGGAGGTTTGGAACGAGCCCCCACATCCTCCGCTCGTTCTACACCTGCACTGTGGAGAGCATCCTGACTGGCTGCATCATCACCTGGTACGGAAACAGCACCAGCAGCAATTGCAAAGTTCTACACAGGAGTGTGTAAACTGCTGGCCGCGTGGTAGGAGGTGAGCTTCCCTCCCTCCAGGACATCTACACCAGGCGGTGCAAGAGGAAGGCCAAGAGAATCATCAGCGACTCCAGCAACCAAAGCCATGGACTTTTCTCTCTGCTACCCTAAGTCAAACGTTTTCGCAGCATCCGGTCACGCACCAGCCGACTGCAGGAAAGCTTCTTCCCACAGACTATCAGGCTGATGAACACTTAACACACCTCACACAAACTCTTTCCATAAATATACCATCAAGAAGTAGCATGCACTGCACTTTAACCAATCCTTACTTCAAATAATATTGCCTAAAATTATTTTCCACCAACAGTTAAATAATGTATACAACTATTTATTGTCTTCTATGTATTACTGTCAACATTGTTAATTGTACTGTATATTGTTTTTTGGGAGTATGTCATTGTATTTTGCACTGTCTGTATTTTGCACTGTCTGAAGCCAGCACCTAAGCTTTTCACTCATCACAGTACATGTGCTGCTCTATGGAGGGAGAGAGAGAGAGAGAGAGAGAGAGAGAGAGAGAGAGAGAGAGAGACCAGAGAGTAGGCATCAAAGAGCAGGAAAAGAGGCAGAGCAAAGATTACCACCTATTTTGGATCTTTCTTGACCATGTGACCAAAGCCCAAATATTGAGACATACAAACTGACCAATCAACGCTCTTTGCTGGTTCTGATCAGTGCGGCCGTCCCACTCTCACATTTTCCTGAGATCCTGACCCAGCTATGTGCCAAAGGTTCCTACTGTGCACTTGTCAGGCCAGGTAGAGAACCTGCACATGCTGCCTGCGGAGGACGCAGACCCAGCCCCTTTTATTCCTATTGGCGCACTGCACTTTGACGTGACCTCACTTAGAGCATACGCCTCTAAGCAGTTGTTTTTTCTGTTATGACTGGCAGAAGGGAAGTGCCATATTAAAGCAGAGGTTGGCCCTCTGTATAGTAGATGCCATCACCCTCGCTTATCAGTGCCAGGGCGTTTCCCCCTTAGGAGAGTGTGCACTCATAAAAAGTGTTGCCTCCTCCTGGGCGTTAGCCCATGGTGCCTCAATAAAAAATATTTGTAAAGCTGTGGGCTGAGAGACACCAAACACATTCCCAAGATTTTATAGACTTTGTGTGAAGCCGGTTTTCTTACGTGTACTGGGTAATTTCGGTCTGTAAATGGAACTCTAACATGATATGAATTGTTGTCTAGCTTACTATTCTGATTTGCTGGTCATGAAAGGACAGTGAGTATTAAAATGAGAAAAGTCACGCCTTTTCTGTTTGAGAATGAGATTTAATATAATATGCATTATAATAGAGAAGAAAAGGTGGCGTCAGTGTTCATGTTTCGTTTGAACTTTTTTTAACTACCTGTAACCACTTATTTACACTGAATAAAAAAAACATGACAGAGACTGAAGTTATCATTCCACAAATAACACCATCAGTTGGGGAGCATGCACAGTCTCCGTGAGAAGACACTATGTGACATTTCAACATCAAAGTCAGTCTGTCTACATTTAGGGGCACTACAACTAAATTTATGAAAACTGTAGCAAGTTAGAAGAGACAAAAAATTCTATATAAAAATGCTGTCATTTCCTAAAAAAAGTATGCTTTGCATATGATTTTAATTAATAGCAAAGATTGAAGATAATGCACAATAGAGTTGTAGGTAGACATTTTAAGTCAGTACATAAAAAAACATAATCCTTATTTCCTTTCACTTTTTCTTATTCACTCAACTTCTGAAAACATCAGCTGCACTGACCTAAAATAATTTGTCAGTAATACAAAAAACATTTAGAAGATTATTAGTTTTCTGAACAGGTGAACTACTCTGTAACAAAACTTTTTAAGTTGTGCCAACTGAACTTTTTTGTCTGCTGAACTGGAACGCCTGAAGTTAAGATGTAGTGTAGATAAATTGTGTATAAAAATTTGTAAAAAAAAAATAATAATAATAAAACTTCTGTGTTTCTAATTGAAACAAATGAGGTCGACTATACAGTAGATTAGAACTGTGTAAACTGTGTTCTCCCGTAAAACTCAGTTGATATTTCTTTTTCGTGTTTAAACATTAATTCTAGACTTGTGCAAATGAGAAAGAAAAAAAAATATTTGAAATCAATCTTATTTTTAATCTGATATTTTCCTTAGTTGGTTAGTTATAAATACATCTTGCCCTGTTTGTTAATGAAACATGAGTTTGGCACAGAGATGACAAATCATATTTTAACACAGTTTATGAATTTTAAATGTTGTAGAGTTTAGCTCCAACTTGCTTCAACACACCTGCCAGGAAGTTTCTAGTATATTTAGTAAGAGCTTGATTAGCTGGTTCAGGTGTGTTTGATGAGGTTGGAGCTAAACTCTCCAGGACAGCGGCCCTCCAGGACTGAGTGTGGACCCCTGTAGTAGGGTGATTTTGAATTCAAAAATTGTGTTTTTGTCTGTGGCTCTTTTGCTCTTGTATTTGTATGATGAATAAACTAAAAAAATCTAGATTAGATTTATTTTTATTTTACCTGTAAAACACGTAAAAATTGACTTCCATAGTTGTTTTTCCTACTGTGAAAGTAAATGGCTACTGGTTTCCAGCTTTCTTCAAAATATCTTTTTTGTGTTCAATAAAAAAGAAAGTCAAACAGGATTGAAAAAAGGGTGAGAAAATTACAGAATTTTCAGTTTTGGGTGAGCTAACCCTTTAAAGTAATCGCTTAAAAATACTGCCATGTATTAGAAGTACAGCTTTAAGCATACATTTCTTGATTGTATAATATATATCATCACATCAGGATTAAGAATTTCATTTAATTAGTCCTAGTCACACAACCACACCAACCCAGGCTCATTCTGTAAATGTACCGCTATATACATTTATGGAGAGCGCCAATACATACCAGGAGGTACATGTTTTTTCAGTTTTTGTTTTCAAAAACCAGAGGCCGCTGTGTATGCCTTTTGAGATCTCAAATTCTCCCGCGAGTGTCATTCACATCTGCTGCTCTTTCGTAAATCCACCAGATGCTGCTGTCGACTGACTGAACAATCAACTGACCTATCCTCCTCCTTCCCTAAGCTCAATCAATAGTTTTTTCGAATGCACTGATTGACCCGGCCATTCCCTTCCCCAAACCCAGCCGACAGTTTTAAAAAGCAATCCAGAAAAAGAAAAGCCCTTTACCCACATTTTTACCACTTTCTCTTCCTGTTTTTTACTATTTTTTTGGCTTCTGTTATTGTCTTACCTGCATTTTTGATTCATTCGTAAGCACGAAAAGGAACAGCGTCATACTTTTAATGATGAAATGCAGCCATACGTACTTCTGGCTACATAATTTGCAATCTCCTGAAATATTTATAGGGCTACATTTTCAGAATGAGCCTATGTTGACCACACCACACTTGGATTTTTACATTTCTGTTTTTTTTTTCTTTCATTTAACACATTCATTATGTAAGAGTCCAAATTATCATATGCATTTGTTTACATTGAAAAACATGTCTTTTTCACCAAGAAGGTCCATACAGATTCATCTTCTCTGCCTCTACTGCTATCAGACGTTATTTGGGGCCTACTCTCTAGTCTTTGTTTCTCTCTCTCTCTCTCTCTCTCTCTCTCTCTCTCTCTCTCTCTCCCCTGTCTTCCCCCTCTCTCAGTTAACTTTACACTGTAAAAAATCCAACTTGAAAAAGTTGAAATTACTTGTTTTTTTTGTTGGTTTGGCAAAAATCAGTAAAAATGTCTGTACAACTACATTTAACACATTTACTTAACCTAAATCAAACAGTATTTGCAGTACTAACCTGAACAACAACAACAAAAATTATAGTAACACAAATAATAGCATTAATGTCATTATTAACAACAACAACAAAACTACTGCAGGGGTTGGCACAGCTACACAGATTTTTAATGTGAATTTCCATCTCACATTTACCTAGTTTGCTCTCCAAAGAGAAATGCTTAGCGTATGTTAATGCTTAACTGTTTATGTATATATAAGTTATATAATCAACGTCAGGTCTATGGTTGGATCAACATTAAATTACCTTTCGATTTTGCAAATTAGATCAACGTTTATATAGTGACGTTGTTTCACCGTCGGACCACCACCGGTGATTCACCATTGAAATCACGACATTGTTTCACACTCTTACCTTCTTCATGGGTGAATTTTGGTCGTTTTGTAGACGTTGAATGAAGATTGAATTACCTTTCGATTTTGCAAATTGGATCAACGTTGATACCTTGATGTTGTTTCACCGTCGTACATTTCAACGTAAGTTAAATAGAAATTACATATAACCCAAAGTCCATAAATATAGCAAACAAATTTTTACTAATAAAAATTCAAATACACAACTTAGCCTGGGTATCAATTTATTCAATACACCACATTATTTCATTTATTCTAAATATACAGCAACATTTACAGCATATGATCGTTCACTAAAACCATGCAGGTTACTATACATGCAGTACACTCAAATACACAAAAAGGCATACATTTAAATGGTCACTTTTTAATTAAGTTTCATGAGTTGAAGTTAGTTAATATTTACTAACATGAACAAAGAATGAATACTTGTACAGCATTTATTAATCTTTTAATTAATTTAAATATGTCCCAATGCTATTAAAATCAAAGTGTATGCTTGTTAACATTAATGCACTGAGCTGACATGAACTGTATTTTCTTTATATGAAAGATGTTTTAAATGCATTGTTCATGTTAGTAAATACATTAACACTTATTAATACAACCTTATTGTAAAGTGTTACCATCTTCAGAAAGACAGATAATAACTAACTAAATAACTAAACTACGCTTCAACCAACATGGTCTCCAAAATACAATTCTGTTTACAAAGTTTACAAAATACACATTTTTAAAGTGGCTGCAGTAAAAAAAAAAAAAAAATCATAAAACATCACCCACAGCTAAGCATCACAAGTAAAATACATTACATCTGTTTAAGGTTTTATATGTTGAGAGAAACGCTTGAGGTAAAAGCTGGCACTGGGGACAAAGAATTAAGTGTAAAACACTAAAAACATCAATATCAGTCTAGCGGTTAAATACATCTTTTATTCTCAAACACCAGGTGAGTATCCTACAAATCAATAATAAGGTTTGCCACTCCAATTCATTGTGAATGAATGACTTGACTTTCACAATAGTGAAAACTCCTGCTATAATCTATAAATCTGACATTGCTCCTTCACTTTGCAGGTCTGCATGCTAAATATTTAGTTGTTTTTGTCTTTTTACATAAAGTACATCTATTGTGTTTAGCATTACTGCAGCAAAACTGAGCACCTGTGACAGTGGAACATGTAGACAAATATTTCAGTAAATCATTAAGAAAATGTGTAGAATATATGATTGGATTCTCTCTCACAAACACAACAATTACACTTTGAAATGTTCAGACCTATTTGACTTATTATAGCCTATAACTTAAATCACAACACAACAGTAATAGCAATTTGTTATTCCATTATTATTAGTATCACTAAAATTGCATGTTCACATGGGTCCTACAATGATGGCTCACGTTTGTGAATGTAGGACTATTCACCTAGTAGATACATTTTACTATTACATTGGTCTTTAAAAAATGTCACAATGTGTTTACATAAGTTCTGTTATTAATTGCTTCTGTCATCCCAGAGACTTGTTCATCTTCAGAACACAAACTAGAATACTTTAGATTAAACGCTTCTCATCCTCTACAGACAGCAATGGTCCCAAGATGGTCATAGTCTAGATAAGGCACAAATAAACATTGTCAAAACATTCCATGTGACTTCAGTGGTTCAACTGTGAACATACCAAGCTCCAACAACACTTTAGTGAGGCAAAACAAAACAGTAAAGACAAATTTGTTCGCGTATATCTCTCCCGCCAACACATTTTCACTCCCAACTTGTCATATATTGACGCTTGGTCAGGAACCCTCAGCGTCAGTTTTTGACGAACAGAGTACCCCTTCAGCGTCATATTTAGACATGCAGGGATTCCCTATAGAATCTACCAGAGCCTGAGGCGCCATATGGAGACGCTCCAAGGCTAGTATAATTACCAATAGGTGTCAACGCAATTTTTAGAACCTGATTTACGCCTATTATGGCAGTTTTCTTATTTAAAAAATATGCAAATTTTGTTTTGTTCATGAAAGCGTCTGTAAACTGGGTCGAGACAACTGTATATAAAAATAAGAATAAACTTCGGTCAACGTGACTTCCATTCAAGGTGAGTTTAACATCGCTCAGCTATTGGTCAAATTGCATCACAGGTGAGTTCACCGATGAGTTCAACTGTTCTCTACGAGGCGAGTGGTAGGTTAATGCTGCATAATGTTTTTTTTTTTAATTATTATTGGAGATTCCCCCATCAGATCAAGGTGTGTGTTTACTACGAGCAGTAAGTGCACACCCTAACCTGTTGTTGTGTGTTTACTACGAGCAGTAAGCGCTCACCCTGGCAGAGGCAAGCAAGTTTTTTTTACAGTACTTTTGATGCACAAATGGGTTTTTGAGCTTTGTCTGATTACAGTTGAACCACTGAAGATAAAAGCAATGTTTTGACAAAGTTTTTACTTCCTTTTCTGGATTTTGAACATCTTGGGACCCTTGCTGTACATGGAGAAAGAGGGAACTATAGCTTCATGGCAAATGAGTCCAATATCACATTGAAATCACCAAAATGAGTACAAACCAATGTTTAGTTTAGAGAGAGAGAAGGGAAGAATAAAAAACATTTGCAAATTCTAAAAATAACTTTTCTTTGTGATTTAACCTTTATGACAAATGTACTGGACCTGTTACACATATATCACTATCCTTTTTGAACACAAATTTCACTGTAACGGGTGCTGTTGTTTTGCTCCAGTAATACTATCAGAGAACACCGTAGTGGTCAGACATCCATAAAAAAGCATTGGCATAGTGTAGCAGAACTGCAGTCTGTCCAGGCTGACACAGGTTTAGGCCATCTGCATGTTCTTGATGCCCTCAACGGGACCTTCCAGAAAACCCAGAAAGTTAAAGCCCATTACACCTCTTATCTGCTACGTTACAAAGTGTAATTCAAGCATTAATTTCTGACTAAATACATATTTGTCCCATAATATTGTCACATAGCATAACATCACAACACAATATCACAATAATACAGTAATATCCATATAATATCACAACATAGCCTAACAATCAATAAACAAACATGGTTTGTTAACACGGGCAATTAGAAAGAGAATTTCACCAACCAAAGCAACAAAAATTTAACAGATAACTTAAAGGTAACGTTAACTTAGTAAACTTACATATGCGCAATGCCTTTTTCATTCAATGCTGTGCAAGTTAGTGCATCTCTGGAGTAAGTTACATCTCTAAAAGTAAAAAAAAAACGCAACAGTTAAATGACAGCAGTTCACTTTGTAATAATAACATTAATTATACAGCGTTTAAAAAGATAATATTTCTTAACGTTGCTCAGTAACTTTAAACCGCGTTTGGAGTTTATCGATTTGAATTTGCCAATTAAGCAGTGGTGGAAAGAGTACTGAAAAATCATACTCAAGTAAAAGTACCATTACTTGCCTAAAAATGTAGTGCAAGTACAGTAAAAGTATCTGTTGTAAATATTACTCAAAGTATGAGTAAAAAGTAGCCCTTTTAAAAGTACTCAAGAGTAGTGAGTATTATGCTGTCAAAAGCTGATACTGTATGTTTACATGTAATTTGTGCATGTGTGTGTAAACGTAACATTCTGTAGTGCATTTAGTTATTGCCCAGAAAGCACACAACATCATGAGACGTTAATATTAGGTTAGATTTAGGTTGTAATGTCAGGTGACCAAAATTAAATGTCAAGTCAGCAGCTAAGGATGTTATTTTGATGTCAATTGATGTTGATATTTGGTTGATTTTAGGTTGTTAGAAAGTGACCAAAATCTAGCGTTGAGCCAACATCTTAAACCAATGTCATATATGATGTCAAATACTGACATTTATTCGTCAGGTACAGCAACCAAAATCCAACGTCTGATAGATGTCATAGTGGTAACGTTCACACAATACGTTGATATTTGGTTGGTTTTAGGTTGGACATTGGATATTGATGTTGGCCTGACACTGAGTTCGGACGTCAACCCGATTTTCATTTCTAAACAAAATGCAAAGTCCCCATGACGTTAGGGTTCAACGTCAATCAGACGTCATGTTGACATCCTGTGCCTGCTGGGTGTTTAAGGCCATTTCGGTCATCATACAGTAAACATCCGTCATCTTCTCATCAGTGACATGCATCTAAACATTCTCTGGGTCAATGCGCGTAAAGATTTTGAACATCTTCATGGACACTTTTAATACTTCCAAACAGTTTGCTGCAATTATAAAGTGCACACGTCTTGAGGTAGTTCATTATGATGCGATTTACTTTCTACAGTATGTGTCATTATATTGGACAGGAATTTCAGGACTGATTTTTCTAATCCCCCATGGACAAGAAAAAAAAGTAGTTACTGCAGGTTGAAAGAAAGTAGTGGAGTAAAAGTACAGATACAGCACTAAAATGTACTCAAGGAAAAGTAAAAGGACACATTTTTAAAACTACTCAGTAAATTACAATTCCTGAGAAAAACTACTCAATTACAGTAATTTGAGTATTTGTAATTAGTTACTTTACACCACTGCAATTAAGACAGGTAAAAACACTAATTTAGACTAACGTTAAACATGTAACATTACCTCGAGGTTAGCTGCTGCGTCACCGGAGCACTAACAAGACTAAAAACCAAACTGGAAAGTTTTAAATGCTTCAAAAACGCTACAACTCAAAAGGTCAAGTTTAAGATTAACTGTGTGAAACAAGATTGGGGGATAAATAAAACATGTAAAGCATCGAAAAATATGCTTCCCTCTGAATTCTGTTGCACTGCAGGTGTCCGTAATTACGATTCAAACATCAAATGAAGCGATGCGCATGGCCACGTGTGCCGAGTCCTCAGATGATACCATGGTAATCACCAAAAACGTTGTTGAATAATGGGTGAAGGCATGACGTTAATTCAACATACAGATCATGATAAAAAATGTCAACGTTGACTTGTATAAAGATTTCTGTGACTTTTTTCAACCATTTATCATTCAACATTGTTTCAACTTCGAAGCAACAACTGACGTTTTTTCAACCGCATTTCAACGTTGAAGCCTGGTCATATGCAGGCAGTTTTTCAACTGTTCAACATTAAACGTTGTATCAACATTATTTCAACGTTAAAAACACATCTGACCTTATTTCAACCATATTTCAACGTTGAAGGTCGGTCGTGTGCCGACTGGGATAATAAAACAAAATGCATTCTCAAATGAGAAATCCAATGTATCTGATATTTAATTTTCATGAACAACTCAGAAAATTCCCCGTTCTCCCTGCGTTCGCGTGGGTTTCCTCTGGGTGCTCCGGTTTCCCCCACAGTCCAAAGACATGCGGTACAGGTGAATTGGGTAGGCTAAATTGTCCATAGTGTATGAGTGTGAATGAGTGTGTATGGATGAGTGTGAATGAGTGTGTCTCCCAGAGATGGGTTGCGGCTGGAAGGCCATTCGCTGCGTAAAACGTGCTGATAAGTTGGTGGTTCATTCCGCTGTGGCGACCCCGAATTAACAAAGGGACTAAGCCGAAAAGAAAATGAATGAATGGGTGAATGAACTCAGAAAACTCCAGTAATAATTAAATGACAAATCAAATGCTCAAACTATAATTCAAATGAAAGAACCAGTTTCTGATTACACACACAGCTGGAAGCTCATGAAGGACTGATTACTAGGACTATTGTGAAGCATTACAAAGTAGTTTTCCCTGTTTGTCCTGTCATGTTTTGATGTTTGTCTTGTTTACCGTAAATGTTGTTTTTGTTAATAGCAACGCTCTCCCACATTGTCAGCTATAAACTTAGCTATAAGCTATATAACTACCCTTATTTCTGCTTTAGTATAAGTTAATTCAAGAGACAAAAATATTAAGCAACAGTAAAAAAAATTGTCAAAAGATGAAGTACATACCCAATTTAGGTGTGGATTTTTGGATTGTCCTTTCTTTTGTCTTTATGATTATTTATAAAGTTGAAGGTCTAAGGGCCAAATTATATGATAACCCTCTTCAGAGAAAACTTGTTATTGCTTTTTCTTATACCAAATTATTTGTTTCCTCAGGATTTACTAAGTCAGGTTGGAGGTCATGAAGGCCTTGAGCAAAGCTGGACTCTTGATGGATTGGAAACACTGATTTCTGAGTTACACATGGAACACACACATGGAACTTTTATAAGTCTATCTGTTTTATTTAATCAGATTAAAACCCCTTTATGTATAACGCAATTAGTGACGTTATTTTAGATTGTAATTGTTGTCATTTTGAGATTGTAAGCCGAGCAGCCTACGAACTCTGTGCAGGTGTTGAAGCTGGCTACTGCAAATGAAACTGCAAAACTATCTTTAAAACAAACTTTCTTTAAAGAGTTTGCACTTAGCAGATGCTTGACTGAATGAAACATAATTTGTCTGTTGTCCCAGGGAGGAGCTCTGAGCTCAGAAAGATTCTCGAACTCAGGGCTCTCCCCTAATTGGCAGAGAGGGGCCCGAGCTCAGGTCCGGTCCTGCGAAAAACTCACCCATTTTCTTCAGTTGAAGGCAAAATAGCTCCCCAAAATAAGTACAGGTATAAGTTGGAGGGATGCTGGACCACAGAAAGACATGTTTGTTATAATGTTATCTAGCAGTCAACGTTGGGAGGATAGATACTTTGCTTATAGATGATGTAGGTTAATTAAACGCAGGTCTGGCCCTAATTAATTTGGCGCCCTAGGCAAGATTTCATGTGGCGCCCTGTTGCATCACAGTAAATTCCATTGCTAGTGTACATATACTCATAAGAAACTTGTGAGTTTTGTCTTAATAATAATAATGCATTTTATTTAAAGGCGCCTTTCATGACACTTAAGGTCACCGTACAGGACAGCAAGAACAATCAGTTCAAATAAAAACACAATAAAAGTCAATAGAATACAATACAAATATTAAAATGCAGTCGGGTTAAAGAGAATAAGCTGTTCTAAACAGATGTGTTTTGAGTTTAGATATAAATTGTGAAAGAGAGTCTAAATTACGGAGATCAGGTGGAAGTGGAAGTGAATTCCAAAGCTGAGGAGCAGAGTGGCTGAAGGATCTGCTCCCCATGGTGACAAGGCGGACAGAGGGAACAGTGAGGTGAATGGAAGAAGAAGACCTGAGTGTTCGAGAAGGTGTGGCGATATGAACAAGACTAGTAAGGTATGGAGGAGCAAGATTGTGGATGGCTTTAAAAGTGAGAAGAAGTATTTTATAATTAATTCTGAAAAAGATGGGAAGCCAGTGAAGCTGTTGTAGAACGGGTGTGATGTGACAGATTGAGGGGGTTTTTGTGATAATACGGGCTGCAGCGTTTTGTACCAGTTGTAATTTATGAAGAGTTTTATTAGGGAGGCCAAACAGAAGGGAATTACAGTAATCTAAACGGGATGTGACTAAACTATGAACAAGAATGGCAGTTGAATGAGGTGTGAGGGAAGGACGCAAGCGATTTATATTTCGAAGGTGGAAATAAGCGGACCGGGTGACATTATTAACATGTGCAGTAAATGATAGGGTGCTGTCGAAGATGACCCCCAGACTCTTAACCTGAGGTGAGGGGGTGATGACAGAATCATCTGTGGGAATAGAAAAGCTATGTGATTTGTTTAAAGTGGATCGTGTACCTATAAGCAGAAGTTCAGTTTTATTGTCATTTAATTTCAGGAAGTTTGAGGTGAACCAGGATTTGATGTCTGCAAAGCAATTAGTAAGGGATGAAGGTGGGAGTTTGAGGTTGGGTTTGGTTGATAGGTAGAGCTGGGTGTCATCTGCGTAGCAATGAAAATGGATTTGGTGTTTACGAAAAATATAACCAAGTGGAAGAAGATAAATGATAAATAGCAAGGGACACAAAACTGAACCCTGGGGCACACCGGTAGTGACGGGGACTGATGATGAGGTGAAAGACTTTAATTGAATGAACTGAGAACTTGGTCATTACAGTGAAATGCTAATTAGCAGAATCCAAAAAATGAGTAAACTGCAGTATAATATACCATGTGGGAATGCTCTAACATTAATGATGTGTACTTTAACACTTAAAAGTTTAACATGATAAATGCACTTTAGACAATATGAACTCAAGCACAATCAGCTAGGCTTACAACTACTGTATGGAAAATAAAGAGCACTTTGATTGACTATTATAAGTTGATGTCAGCTAACCATGTCAATGCAATTAACATTATAACACCTGCTGAACAGATCTAAGATTTACACATTTGCCTGAAGAAGGAATGATAGGGCTTGTTACGTTACTATTACTATTTTCCATTACATTTATGTCCTTCCATAACATTAGCTGACATTAAAACTAACCGATAGCACTAGCTATTTACTGATTAGCAAACCATGTTATACCATATCTGTCATCATTGGGATGTACTGTAAAAATAAGGGACAACGATTAGCTTCAAATGATAGAATACATAGAAAACATTAGAAAATATTGACAATGAAAAAAAGGTTTAGCTATTAAAATCAATGGCCTATACAGAAATTAAATTAAGTTATAAAACCTTGTTCACTTTTTATTCGCTGTATTTAAATATTGATTAAAGTTACTATAGTTATTTAGTGAAGAGCAGCAAATGTATCTCTCATTTTGTTTTGTTTGATAACAGATGTGTCAATAATGAATCCACAAATTTATGAAAGCATTCGATTACTTTATTAACTGTTTATGCTTATTAAAAAGGAAATTAGTTTATCATACGAAGCGTGTCCACCAGTCAGCACTAATACATGCATTCTCTGGTTCAGAGGTTGCATAGGAAGGGTAATGATCGACGCAGAGCTTTAATGGATAGAATGTGAATGCAGACGTTTTTACATTCATTTCAACATGCTTTTAAGCCAAAATAAAGTGAAAGCATAATTCTCTGGAAGAGCTCTTGCTATTATATCACATTTGAGATCGGCTCTGTGTTGAAGGTACTTTCACTTTTCATAGTAAGATTAAAAATGAGAGAAATATGGGAAAATACTTAAATGGGATGTTAGCTGACAAATACGGAAGCGCTGACATGTATGTCTCATGCTATTTGTTAATGGTGTTATCAATCATCGTTTGGATGGAGCAAAATAATCATTACCTCTATCTTTGTCGCATGTTTTCTCCTCTTATTTTCTTTTTTCCTTCCCTGGGCACCTGACAGTTTGGGACATTTTGACATGTTGAGCTTGTTGACCCATCAGTGTAGCAGGTAAAGTCTAATTATTCAGAAAAGGTAGGGTGACTTAGACAAGTAGGCAATATTATTGTTATTATTATTATTATTATTACTACTACTATTACTACTTAGTAGACTTTGCTATGCAGTTAAATTAATGTGGGCTTATTCTTTTCTGAAGTCATAATACAAACTAATTTTAAAAATAGTGGAAGCTACACTTTTTTTCTACCCCCCAAAACGGAGCGTTTTGAAAATGCTGGAGAGACCATTTTCATTCTAAAACGCTGCTGCTCCGTGTCAGTGTGGATGGGGAAAAACGGAGACATCTGAAAACGGAGGCGGGGCTGCAGACATTCGCCTATCTGATTGGGGCTTTTCCCTCAATATTAAGTAGCCTACACACACTTCAGTCCTGCATGCTCTCCTTGTAAGTTCAGACATCGCAAGTTTGATATGGAAAACAAACTCCAGGGACACGTCGGGTTAATCTTCAAAGGGAACAGTGTACTTTATAACCTTATTCACATCACCCTGGCTATGTTGTTTCACTTTCTTAACAATAAAATAAAAACATGATTTAAGGAACTGATATTTTCATTTTAATAATAGCAACTTAACAGACAGCAGAAATGTTGAGGTGTCGTGTAGCTACATACTTATATGAGCGTCATCTTCACTGTATGCATATTTTTAACAAAACGGAGCCTATAACATAACAGCCTCCTTTCATTCTCATTGAAAATACGAAACATACCCTCTCTTTTGCTGAATATCAGTTTTAATAATCAAAAATGGCCATTATAAAAGTAAAACCTACAATATGTTTATACAATATAGGAAATAAAGGCAAGCAATCAGTCAATATACAGAATGTACGTGAATACATTAATTATTAACTTATCTTTGTGCTCAGCCAAAATACGTTACCTGAGAACAAGTAATAGATTCAAAAGACCAAAGTCAGGGAATATTTCATTATATATAGACAACAAGATGAATTAAATATCACGTTAACAAATATAGTGAGATTAGATCCAGCGGTAGATCCTTGATGAACAGTCCGACGAGCACAGCTCTCATCTGGGTTGATGACTGCTGCGCATGCCAGTGTGTGTGTGTGTGTGGTCATGGGATGTGCGTTTTCAGTGGTGTGGTGTAGACGGAAAGCTGTTCAGAAACACTGTGTGAAACGCTAGTGTGGACGCGGATCGTTTTCATTCTAAAACGCGGTTTTAAAACTAAAACATACTAGTGTAAACGGGGCCTTATTGGGGGCGTATGAAGGGTGTATGAGGTTATAGAGTGAAGATTCTGTGGGAGTATGTCACGGCTAAGTTGGGGGAACTGAATGTAGATGGCTTCTACATGGATCAATATGCTAAAATGGTGTAAATATGGGCTGGAGCAGGCTCCTGCGGGAGCAGTCATGGCTGTAGAAGTAGAGCTGGGCATGATGGTATTGATGCTGTGTGTAGCGAGTTCCTGCGGGAGCTATTGCAACTTGGTTATGGCAGGCTTCTGTGGGCCTGTGCTGCTGGGAAAGGATGCAGGATATAACATGCATTTACAGAAGCTGTTGTGGTTGTGTTTGCATGTGGTAGGCTCCAGTGGGAGTCGTCAGTACTGTAATGATGGTGCATAGTGGGGACCTGTAGAGGATAATATTACTATGGTAATGGTGCTGTGTGTAGCGAGTTCCTGTGGGAGTTATTGCACCTTGGAGATATAGCTGGCTCCTGTGAAAATTTGGAGGGGTGCTATACCACATTGAAAATGAGAGAACGGGCTCCAGCAGGAGCAAACAGTGATGAAATGGCAGTGATGAAATGTAGGTGCGGCTCCTTGGGGAGTGAACACTGTCATGGCAGTGATGCGATGTAGATAGGGGTCCTGCGGAAGCGAATACTGCTGCGGAAGTGATGCAATGTAGATACGGGTCCTTTGAGCTGTCACTGCTGAGGCGGAGATCTAAAATTATGCAACGGATTGGTGGTCTCCTGTGGGAACCATCACTGCTCAGGCAGTGATCTATAATGCAATGTATTGTGGGCTACTATGGGAGCCGTCACTGCTGTGGCAATGATCTATAATGATAGAAGGTATATGTAAGTTCCAATGGGAGCTGCAACTGCTGAGGCAGTGATCTACAATGATACATGACTGTTTGGGCTCTTGTGAAAGCTATCACTACTGTGACAGTGATATAAATTGATTCAAATGTGTATGTGGCTCTTGTGGGTCTTGTTGCTGCAGATGCAGTGATCTACAGTGATGCAATGTATTTGTGGGCTCCTGTGGGAGCAGTCACTGCTGTGACATTGATCTATATTGGTACAATGCATATGTGGGTTCCAATAGGAGCTGTCAATGCTGAAGCTGGGATCTGTAATAGTGCATGTTTATGTAGGCTCCAGCGGGAGCTGTCACTGCTGTGGCAGTGATCTATAGTGATGCACTGTATATGTGGGCTCCTGTTGGAGCCATCACTGCTGTGACAGTGAACTACAATAATACATATGTATGTATTATATGTATACAATGTATATGTGGGCACCGACAAGAGAAGTCGCTCAATGATTGTTGATGATGCCTGTTTATGTCAACTACAATGGTACAATTTATATGTGGGCTCCTGTGGAAGCCATCACTGTGTAGTTGTCATTGCTATAATAATGATGCAATTTGTATGTGTGCTCGAGGTGAAGCTGTTGTTTGTTGTGGGAATGGTGCAGTGTACATGTAGGCTTCAGCAGGGACTGTTGCTTCTGTGGTAGTGATCTACTGTGATGCAGTGTAGAAGTGGGCTCTTGCTGGAGCTGACACTACTGTGGCTGAATATGCTCCAGTAGTTGTGATTACCATTTGGCAGTGATGCAATGTTTATACTGGCTCAAATAAGAGCAATCACTGCTGTGTCGGTGATCTATGATGATGCCGTGTATAATTGGTCTTCAGCAGGTGTAAGAATGTAAATTATCATATGCATTTGTTTTTATTTCAAAACATGTCTTTTTTTACAACAAAGGCCCATACTAGGCTTGATGTGAAGAATGTGATCTTCAAAAATCAGAGGCAGAAAAGTCAGAGGCAAAAATTCTAGATCTTCAATTACAGCTTGAGAATTTAGAGCTTGAGAACAGTTAGCCCTGGCTGAAAAATACTGAAATCAAAAAGAAACCATTGCAGATTTAAAATCTTTGCTAAAAGCACAGAAGTTTGTGTCTCCCAAAATGTTTAACAGCAATGGGATTGAAAAGCATGTCCACTTCTGAGATGAAGTTACTTGTAATACATCTGAAATTATCTGTTTAGAGGCCGTAGCTCTAGAAGTTTGCCTGTTTCAGTTCTTAAGGTGATGCAGCACCAGAGATGTATAAAGTACTAGAGACCCAGACTTAAGTAAAAGTACAAGTGCTCTGTCAAAAAAGTGACTTAAGTAGAAGTTGAAGTGCTCTTTAAGCACAATACTTAAGTGGAAGTACTAAAGTATTCAACATTTTTTGTACTTAAGTATTGCAAGTAGTTTATTTAAAAAATTACTACTCAAGTACTGAAAGTAAAAGTACAAGTATTGCGTTATGTAGTTATTTTTAAAAAAGCAGTCAAAAGACATATTGTTTTGTTTATTTTAAATATCTTTTTGGGGCATGTGATTAAGCAGAACAAAAAGAACCATGGTTTACGATTTATAATATAAATAAATAAATAAATAAATATGTATATGATGGGTCAAAAACACCATTCAGCGTGACAGCCTTTATGATAGACAGTTAACGTTATGTGAACATTGCAGCATGATATGAACCACGGGTAGCTAACGGTAGTTAACTTATCTAGCTCTTATGGATAGCTCAAACTGCTGTTTTGTGTATTATATTATCTTTAACTTGACATGTTTCTTCAAATCCGACGGTAGAGTATGCACTTCTTGTCTTTCACTTCTTGTCTTTCAACTGTCTTTCACTCCGACAAATGCAAACATTGGCTTTAAATAGGGTCACGGGTGGTCTTTTTCCTCATCGCCACGAACAGTTGAAAGTGAAGGAGTTGAAGGTGGAATTTCTGGGTTCTCCATGTCTAAAACAAACTAAAGCGCTCTCAATGCAGGCAGGCAGCACTGTCTTCTTTGATTGTCTGATCAATGAATGATTGAATCATAACATTTTTATAATTGTAACAAGTAACTATGCAACACATAAAAAAATCTACTGGAGTAAAAGTATTAAGCTCATCGAAAATATGTACTGAAGTAAAAGTAAAAGTAGGAGAAAACAACAATACTCCAGTAGAGTACAGATACAACCTTTTAGTACTTAAGTACTGTACAGTAGTGAAGTAGTTCTACTTCATTACTATACATCTCTGTGCAGCACCATAATAGCGCAGCCAAAACGCATGGTGTAGAAGCATTAGAGTGTCTTAAAAATCCTCAAACTCCAGATAATCACAGCAATCAATCCTTTGGGGAACAAAGCAGGCTTTGCATGTCCTGTAGTAAAATAGGCCATAGAGAGGAAAAAGACCTCCACCCTGTTTTCTGAGGAAAAAAAAAAAAAAAGGAAATCATTTAAGAACAAAATTCAATGGTCTTCACATAACAAAAACTCATATTTTAATAACACTCTTAGTGAATGAACTGTGTTGCTGCTGTCATAAAGCAGTAAGATTCTGTATCCACTAGATGGTGCTTGTGTATTTTAAACTTGTTTACTTCAATAACCTGTGATTAGTTTAATCTGTATGATTTTAGATAATTTTATAATGCTTATTGTTGACTTATTTACTTATCTATGGTTTATTTGAGCAAGAGTAATTCTTTCTAAAAGTGTTTTGTACATATTTTAATTTCATTCCCATCTTGCCTAGAAAAAAATATAATTTCCGGGTTGGTCGCTCACATGAAAATGAAACAGGGAAGTAACGGCAAATGTCATTCAATCAAGAAATCTACAGATGCACCCCCTCTCTTAGTTAAAAGCAGGCAAAGTAGTATTTCAATGTATTTTTGTTTAGTAATGACTTTAAAGAGCCCCTATTTTGCATTATAATAGGTCATATTTTGGTTTTGGGGGTCTCCAACAACAGGCTGAAAAACATCTTCATGGTTTTATAATATGCATTAATTTTTACCTAATTATCCCAGCGACTTCCATATGATTCGTTCAGCGATTCACTTCGTCCCAAATCTCTCCTTAACGCAAAGCTAATCTGCGTTGAACTGCTCCATATGAACTGTAATAGTCCCTGTCAAAGTCTGACAATGTCCCATACAAAAGAATCTCTGCTGCTCCTTCCTTTAATACCAAATGGCCGGCGAATCCTGCTTTGCAGTGTAGGTTATTATATCAGAAATTGGACATGAAAAATGACAGGAACAAACACAGCACATGATTGGCTATACTGTGGTGTTGTTGTGGAAATGAACTTTAACCCTTCATTCCTTGCAGCCGAATCTCCATCTTTTAGTGATCGTCATCTTCGCGTCATGATCAGTCCCGTGATCCCCCGCTTTCCGCTAGTGTCTGAAGGGAAAGCGCGTTCACATTTTACCGGAACTGGAACTACATATTTGCTAAAGTACCGTATCGACGTTGATGCGTTCAAGAAAAAGATCTGAACCCAACTTGATTCATTTATTCAACTCTGAGTTGACTATTTCGTTAAAGAATCAATAGTTTTAAACACGGTGCACTTTCGAATTTAAACCTCAGCTGGATGTTTTCATTCACTTAGTGCTGTGTTACACACTGCATGGAAGCTCATTTTCAAAAACCCATAATAGGGGCTCTTTAAGGTTGTATGCTTAATTCTCATGTATGTGAATGTGTCTGTTTTTTCATTTTCATTTTCATTTATTCAGTTCTACAATGTTGATGTCAACATCTGTGTCGATAAGTGTATCAAACATCTGTGAAAAGGAACTTCAGCCTTCACGTTGTGACTAAGGGTGGTGTAGTAGAACACTTCACTGCATCGGTGTAGGCAAAGATCATTAGATGATACTTGCATGCGGATGTTGACCAACAACCACTTCCGTGTCTTACACATAACTTCTATGCAACCTCTTATAAAACACAAGAGGGAGACAAACAACCATAAATATAATCTACAACCAGCATGAGGTAAAGGATGGTGGATAGGAAAGGTATATCTTCAAGAGGGACGCTACAAAGTGATTGACGCAGCAGTGGGGAGAAAGGCTGAAGAAAGCAAGCACGTATAAGATAGTGCTTGGAAGCATCACAAGGGTTTGTGAACTGCTGTTGAAGCTTAAGTAGTGCTGGTATTCCATCATCTTCATTTTAAGATAAAAGTGTACATTTTCTTAAAATCGTTGGATTATTGAACTATGGACTAAATGGACAAACAAGTGCGCCATGTATATTATTGAAAGACTGAAATAGACAATTTTGTGTCTTTGTATACATTATAGTTTTCATATTTTAGCTGTTTTCATGCTTTTTTTAACTTCCAATACAATTGTTACAAATTTGTATGGTTAAGTTACAAATCTACCTGAGACAGTTTCATCATTTAAACTTAAGTCACACAAGATTAGCTGAGAAAGTTGGCTACATTGGAACGTATGATATACTTCTATTAAATATCATATTATAGTGAATACAGATTTGCCATGTCAAAAAACAAATGGTGCTGTCCATTAAAGAAGCTGTCTGTGCAGATCCAGTAGTAAAGAAAAGGCATGATGCAGAACCG
Source organism: Danio kyathit (assembly GCA_903798195.1). NCBI lineage: Eukaryota > Metazoa > Chordata > Actinopteri > Cypriniformes > Danionidae > Danio > Danio kyathit. The sequence continues at coordinate 29,258,290 of LR812523.1, forward strand.
ACTCTCCCATCTCAACAGGCTGAAATGGCTGAGCAGGATAAAGTTTCTGCACAAGTACAACAACCTCAGGTCAGCGCAGATAAAACACAGACCACAGATGCTAGAAGAAGCCAACATGTGCATATACTCACTGATAAGGGTAAAACATTGCAAGAGGCTAGACTGAACAACCTAAAAGGAAACTTTGAGCAGAAGTATAAAAGATGGAAGTATCACATCAATGGCTTAAAAAGAGCCAAGGATAATGATGATATGGATTTGATTTTTAAGGGTTGTGACCACCATTAATGCCATTTAGTCTGAGCTTGACAAGATTTATGATGAAATAAGAGACAACACAAGCCCTGAGCCAGAAATTCCTAGTGCTGCAAATAAAAAAGGCTCAAAGTTTTCTTAATAGAGAAGCTGAGAATTCAGCCTGGCCTGATTAAGATTCAGTGTTTGAAGCCACTGTGTCCAGCATCATTTCAGCAACTTCCAGTATGTCAAGGTCTGTTTCTAAGATGTTCAGCCAGTCTTCTCATGATTCTTTGCAGAAAAGACAGAAACCAGCAGGTGAAGTAGCAGCTACACAAGAGGTGCTTAAAATAATGAAGACTCAACATTAATATGAAGAGGAAATTAAGATACCTGAGGCAGAAGATGAAAGATTAACAGCCGAAAGAGAAGCTAAATGGGTGAAGGAGAAGTGTTTAAGTGTTTTTGAAACCAAAAACATGTTACTGTCATCATTAAAAGTAGGGCAAGGAGGTTAGAATCTTGGGATCTCCTAAGGTGTCAGAATGCTAGGAGGGTTTGTATATTTGATCGGTTTTGATTTCCTTGATAAAGAAAGAAAGGGTTTCTTAATCCTGCAAAGTTAGATCTGAGATTGTGGGGATGGACTGGTATCCTTTATGTAGGGTGTGTATGCATTGGGCAGTGATGGTGTCAGGCAAGGCAGAGATCCATAAATTGATTGCAGAAATAGGATTCCACTTAAATACCTATAACTGGCTTGGATATTCTTGTAGCGTGGAGATAAGATTGAGGAATTAATGAGGTGGTGGAGAGTAGGGAATAAATGGAAAAGGTGCTTTGAAAATGTGTGGAAGTGTTTGAATGTGTTCCAGGCTGTGAAATGGGAATTTAAAGATTTTGGGTCTAATGACCTGTAAGATGGGGGAAATGGAGGTTTCACATAGGTTGAACAGAGGGTGGTTCACAGCCATGTCAGTTCTGAATAGGGAGGGGCAGAAGTTGGATGGGGTTCCACTTCGGGGTCAGCTGCCAGAATTTCTGTGTATATCAAGTGCTGGTGAGGTGTCTTTGTGGTTTCAGCCCTTATATCTCTCCCTCTGTATTGTCACATCACATACATTGCTCAAAGGATGTTTAATTCTGTGAAGGATGCTGAGAATAACCTATTAATAATGTCCTGGTGTTGGTTGGTTGTTAAAGTAGAGAGCGTAGTCCAGGGTTCTTGGAGGCGGAGTCTAGAGGTAGTGTGGCTGGGGGCATGGCTTCTTCAGGTTATAGTTGTTTTGCCAGGTCCAGGTAGGGGTAGGGGAGATGGTTAGGAGTTGAAATATTGATAAGGGGGCTGACGGTGCATTTCCACTGGTGTGTTTAGGTATGAGGTAGACAGCAATTTTAAATAATCCTATGGATCTTGAGTTAATAGTCTTACTTAACGAAACTGAAACCAGTGCAGAGAGTGCCTAGGGAGTAGCCGAGGAGTTTAAAGGAAATTTCTTGATCATATTAAGTGGAAAAAATTCAGGCAACATCTGTTCACTGTGACAATGGCTATATGCTCGGTTAATGATTTTACCAATGGTAAAGTTCCAGTGATAGGTTGACTATAATTGAAGTGACTATAATAAATTTCATAAAGTTCCTTAAACAGCATAGATTGCATAATGCAGGCTTTTTTTTTTGTCATAGCAGGGAAAAATAGAATTAATGCAAAGTTTCTTGTTCGGTCTGATATATATTGTATGTCGGGCAGTGAAGATAACTGATTTTTAAAGAAATCAGATCTAAGCATGGCAATTTGTAATGAAGGACAGTTCACTGGAAGTAATGTTGGCTACAAATTTAAGTTTGTGTGCATGCACCTCATAGGGCAAGATAAGCTTTGACATGAGGTTCTGAGTGATTACTGAAATTGTGGATTTCTGGCTAAAATTACTTATCGGCTTGATAATTTATTTATTTATTTTAAACAGTCTATTTAATAAACATTTCCTTTGAGAAACCAGCAGTAGCGTTGGTGCTTTGACAAAAAAAAACTGAGCGTGGATTCACTGTAATGGAAATGCACCGTGGCTGCAACCGGAAGCGTGCTCGTGCTGTCATGGCAATATTATTGCTGATGATCTGCACTTTGCCGAGTGGAGTGGCGCTTGATTGATCCAGCCCAATGGCTGCTGAATTCGGGGCACAGTGTTGGTTTTCTGGAGGCTTAGCTGCAGCATGATGAAGTCCTTGGCGTCTGGGGGAGTGGCGGTGTTACATAAAGTTTGTCGGCCCCTTGCTAAGGCCACAGACTCTATTGATGTGCTCTGCTGAGTGCTGATGTGCTGGATGTCGGCTTAGAGATGCAAGAGGAGCCATGTGGTTAAAAATGTTAACCTCTGGGATTTGTTACTTGGACGTAGTTACAGCGATTGGATGTGCTGATTCTTCAAGGTGAAGATAACTGAGGTATGAAACAATTTATAGTGACTTAGGAATGTTCTGATTGGTGAATCTTGTGTTAGCTAATGCGGGACCAGCCTTGGTCAATCATAAGTACACCATTCTCTCAATATTAGTTTATAAATAAACTTCACAAAGTACAACCAGAAAAATAAAGTGGGAAAAGAAGAAAAAAGGAAGTGGAATGGTTGGAAGAGCTAAAAAGATATAATGCAGCACAAGCAAGGCTACAAGTTTATGCTGAAAGCATCAATGATGATGAAGTAAAACCGCATTCTTCACCCTCTTTTTCACAAAAACAAGGAGATTATGTTTCTTCACCAAACACTCCTCACAACCGTTAATGCTCACTCAGTTCACTACTTCTTTTCATCAACTTTCCCAAGCTCACATAGCCCAGTCTAACGCATTTGCTGCTTCCAATGGAGTCTCTAATGATCTTGTGCTTGCTGAAGCAATTACACCCAATAGAATTCCAATTGCAGAACCTGTTGTTTTCTCAGGAGACCCTTTGACGTATAATGACTGGAAACTGTCCTTTCAGACGTTAATTGATCGTAAGAACTTGCCGACTCAAGAAAAACTTGTCTTTCTACGCAAGTATGTAAGTGGCCCAGCCAGGAAAGCTATAGAAGGGCATTTTTTGATTGGAGCAGAAGTAGCCTACATAGAATTCTGGAATGTACTTAAGGACAGGTTTGGCAATCTATTTGTAGTTGTCAAGTTGTATCGCAACAAAATACAGCCATGGCACAAGATTGGTAATAAGGAAAACAAAGAACTTCAGGAATCTTTGATTTCCTGAGCAGCGTTAAAGCAGCAATGCATTATCTAAGATTTACAAGGTCTGAATGACTGTGTTGAAAACCAAAGGATATCTGCTAAGTTGCCAGAGTGGTTAAGTTCACGTTGGAATAGAGCAGTTACAAAGCTCCAAGATACATACAAAAGATTTCCAGAGTTCAAATTCTTTGTCGAATTTCTTAATGAGGAAGCTAGAATCGCATGCAATCCTATCACTTTACTGCAAGCAATAAAACCAGCTGAACAAGAGAGATTTAAGCAGTTTGACCAACATCACCCTAAGCTTCAATAGAATTGCAATGCAAGAGCTAAGACATTAACTATTAGTTCCAGTGAAAAAAAAAGCATTTTGTGTGTCTTTTGTATAAGGTATGGCCAGGTTATGGAAAGACTAATTAAAGAAAGATTAAAGTTTGTACAATTGGAGAAGTTTTGTTTTGGCTGCCTCAGGGCAGGTCATAACTCTAAGAGTTGTACCTCTTAAGAGTGTGTGTGGAAAATGTGAAAGGCATTATCCAACATACTTGCATCAAGATTGAGTGAATAAGGGTTCTGCTTAAAGAGCTAGAATCAATCAAGATCAGTCAAGGGGTAATAAAAATTTGGTAGACAGAACATCTGAATCACAGAGAATAGGAGAATCAGAGTCTGTGACATCAAACAGACTGATTCAAGAAAGGAGTGACACTTATACTTCATCCATTGTTACAGTAAATGTTTCGACAAGCAATCAAGGAATGAGACTTTAGTGAATGCCTTGCTTGATACTCAAAGTGATACCACTTTCATTTTAAAGGACACGGCTGAGTTACTTGGTGCAAAGTGAGAACCAGTTAAACTCAAGATTTCTACAATAACTTTTAAAATGAAGGTTGTGTCTAGTTGCAAATTGAATGGACTGCAAGTAAGAAGCATCAAGTCAGAACTGAAAATCCAACTCCCAAAAACATATACAAGGGATTATATACCGGCGAATAGGTCCCATATACTCATCTGTGAAACAAGCAAATAACTGGCCTCATTTAGAGCATCTGGCAGATGAAATGGCTCCTGCACTTGATTGTGAAATAGGCTTGTTAATAGGCTAGAAATGTTAGGGGTGTGAACCTACATTGGTCTCACAGTTCGGTTAGAATTATCATGCCATCAATTAGGTTCAAATTGATATCTCGGTGCATCACGGTGCATTGACGATGCTTTCCATACATAATTAGATTTTTTCTTCACAACACATGATTTTTTTTAAAATTAAAATCTTATAAATAATATTAATATTTATATACTATTTGTAATACAATTTTGTCCTTTAATACAAACAGTAAGATATATGAACTGTACCTTTAATTTGACCTGCTTAAAGAAAACACTCTTTTTGAATGTATCAAACAAAACTCCAATACATGCACAGAACAACATGAGCAAAATAAGAGCCAAATAAACTAATGCAAATATTATCCCGCTTGCTTTTTGAGCGCTGTCAAACGAGGTCTTACCCCCCTTATGATTGGTCATTGTCTTCACCTGCTCAACAGAAAGGGCTGCGATTGGCTTTAGAAATGAAAGCGCTGTTCACCCATGAGTGACGCGGGAAGAACAGCCGTGGTTACAGTCTATATGCGCATAATATGCGGTTATCACAGGTAATCCATAATAGACACAGTGAAGAAAACTCACACCTCAGGCATGCTCGTGTCTGGATCCACAAGTACCGCTTTAACAGCCAAGAGGAATGGAAAAGTTACCTCACAAACAAGCCAGCGTGTCAAAAGTCCAAAGTGAGAGAGAGAGAGGCAGAGATGGAGTTTTACAGCATGTCTCCCTAGTAAGTTAGAGAAATAGCAGCTCGTGGCCTGTGCCTTCTTCAGTGTCAATGAAAGACTTTCCAGCAAACTCAAAAGCAGTTGAACTGTGCATAATTATCTACCTTTTAAGTAGTAGGAGCGTTTTATTTGCTCGCCATCGCCTCCTTCGCCATAGTATTCTACGGCGACATCGCGCATAGGAGATAAATGACGTCATTACGTATTAACCGGTTATGATTATTACTGACCTGATATCGAATTGTCGCCATCTGCATCGCAGTGCACCGAAGAAACAATTATTTTTGACACTCCTAATAATTGTCCTCAAGCCTTAATCCCCAGAGAGGTTCTCAGAGGTAATGAAGATCAGCCATTTGCTTAAAGATCGGTGTTGGGCTGGACCATAATTGGATACAATCATTGTGTGGGTGACTATAAAGATGGGATTGGCACGAGTCATAGGATCATTACAAGTCAGAAGTCTGCTTTATTTATAGAAGCAAGGTTAAGGTGATGAAGCTTCCAGCAGAGGGAGTCAAACTTTGCTGAAAGGTACAATGAAGAAGTTTCTACATCACAAGAAGATCTACGGTTTCTAGCAAGGTCGAATGAAGGTATTAAGCAATAACAGGGTGAAAGGGTGAATGACCAAACTTACCGAACAACAAGGTGTGTGCAGAACATCGATTCAAATCCTTGGAGAAGTGCTTGAAGAGAGATGAGCAGTATTACAAGGATTATCTAACCTTCATGAAGGACATAATAACAAGAGGTGATGCTGAAAAAGTTCCAAAAAAGGAGTTAGGCAATCAACCTGGGGTGCGTTTCCCAAAACCATCGTTAGCCAACTAAGGTCGCAAGTTCCATCGTTACAAACATAGTTTGTTGATTTGCCGCTTCCCAAATCCATCGTTCCAACGAACATTCGCAAACTTGAGCACTTGAAACTACACCTCTGGAGCTGTAGTTAGGAACATAGTTCCTGGCTGTGTTCTATTCCCACTTATCCCCCCTATGCCCTATTAATTTAGACCATTCTAACATTCAAAGTTTGAATTATTAAAAGTAAAAAAGCATTAAAGTCATCTCTCTTAGGTGTAATTTGCTTTCAAAGTATTTTTACAGTTCAGTTTTAGTGATCTTCATGTTTACAATTGTGCTCCCTTCGCAGTGCACTTTGAAAACATTGATATAATTTTGAACACAGCCTCATGACGAAAGAGTTATTATTTAAAAGCAGAATTTATGTTCCATCTCCAAAGCTTGTGAAAATAAAAAAACATAGCATACGTTAATTCTTTTATTTTATAGTGGGTTATTTTTTAAGTATCTGTACTGTATATGACATGGGCCTGTTGGTTAGAACTTTCTGCTGTGGTTTGCATGTGTCAAATTGTAAAAGTAGACTAAAAAAATAAAATAAAATAAACAATATCCTACTTAATAATAATAATAATAATAATCATCATCATCATCATCCTCATTAATATTATTATTAAAGTAAATATATTTATAATAAATAGCCTCATTATTTATTTATATGATTTATATATGATATTAGAATAGTGTTAGCTTTTGTAAGTGATTTTATGTTTTAGAATAGAAAATGTAATGTTCAACTTCTCAATAATATTAGTAAAGCAAACACAGGATATGTGCCATTTACATATATTTCAATTGATATGGAAAACGAGTGCATGTTTTTACCAAAACTAACATTGGATTTTAATTTAAATGCGTGTTTGTGTAAAACAATTTAATTTACACAAAGAAATGATTGGGTTGTTCTCTAAAAGAAGTTACTCCACCTCGTTTAGAGCATCATTATGGGCGTTTTACGTTATAACTAACGTTGTTCAAGCGATGGATCTGCGATAGAGAAACTACGGGTTTTGGGAAACACTCATCACTACATCGTTCTTTCCCCAATCGATGCATCGAACTATGTTTGTTCAGCCGCGAGTTACGTTGTTGTTTGGGATCGCACCCCTGAATGGTATATCCCTCACCATGGGGTGTACAACCCGCAAAAGCTAGGCAAGATTTGCGTTGTCTTTGATTGCTCTGCCAGATTTCAAAACACTTCTCTGAATGATAATTTGGTGACAGGACCTGCATGTTCCATCAATTCTATGTTGCCCCATAGGATCATGACTACCTCAGTTTTTGTGCTGGGAAGAAGGCAAAATGACATGTCCACCATCAGTTTTTTTGCATAAAGGTCCACTTGTTTGGAGCTGCCTCCTCACCAGGATGTGCAAACTTTGGCCTTAAATCCCTCGCCTCACAAGGTGAAGGCAAGTTTAATCAAGCAACAGTTAAGTTCATATAGTGCAATTTATTGTTGATGATGGCTTGGCGAGTGTGGACACATAAGCAGAGACAATCCAGGTAGCAAAGAGGCTAGGGAGCACTGCAATACTGGGAAGCTTCACTTGCACAAATTCATCACCAACAACAAAAGGGTGATCACCACAATCCCAAGAGAGGAATGTACTGAAAGTGCAACTGACTTTGATTTGGCCCTAGGAGAACCTAAAATTGGAAGGGCACTCAGAGTCCATTGGTGTGTCGCTTTAGACAAGTTGCTTGTGCTAGTAAAGGAAAACCCCTTAACAAGAAGAGGACTACAGTCTACAATTGCTTCCATCTCTGATCCTCTTGGATTTGTTGCACCTTTCATCCTGATTGAAAAGAAAACCTTACAAAGAATGTGTAATCACAAGATAGGTTGAGATGAACCACTTTCTGACGACCTCAGGCTGCATTAGGAAGCGTGGCTATGAAGGATGTCCAACAATATGAACTACCATGCCAGTGTGTCAGTGTGTCAGGTTATGGAGTATGCTCATACCTCAGGATGGTGACCAAGTCTGGAGAGGTTCATTACTCTTTTGCTATGGGTAAGGCCAGGGTAGCACCAGCAAAGGTGACAACAATTCCAGGACTGGAGCTCACAGCTGCGTTTGTAGCCACAAGAGTTTGTAATCTTCTTAAAGAACTTGAATTGGATTGTATCCATGCATACTACTATACTAATTCCAAGGTTGTGCTTTGTTATATCAATAATGATGCAAGATGCTTTCATGTCTTTGTAGCCAACCAGATTCAGCAAATCAAGACCAGCAAAGAGCCTAGTCAGTGAACATACTGTATGTTGCTTCATATCAGAATGCAGCTGACCATGCCTGTTGTGGGTTCACTGTAAAGGAACTCATGGAATCGAATTGGTTTACGAGTCTAAATTACCTATGGCGAGGAAAACTCCCTAAGGAATATATTAAAGTTAAGGAGATTGATGAGTGAGACCCAGAACTAGAAGAATACAGGTTTTTACAACTGAGGCCAAGGAAGAGATTTCTCTGTCTGAAAGCCTGGAATGGTTTTCAGATTGGAAGAGGTCAGTCAAGGCCCGAGCTAGACTAAGATGTGTGAATATTGTGAAAGGTTTGGTGGAAAGATCCAACAAAGACACAACACTTGAAGAAATGATGCTGAGCAATTAATAATTCGATAACAGTCAAAGAGGAAGTGTTCAGTGATGAAATTAAAGCTCTAAGACAAGGATCAAAACGGTCCATTCAGCTGTACAAGTTAAACCCATTCATTGATGATCATAATATCTTACAGATGGGAAGAAGATGGACACAATCTAAGCTTCACCCTCATGTGGAGTTCGTGCACTGTGCTTTGATGTGACCACACAGAGCATATGCCTCTAAGCAGCTCTTTTTCTGTTATGATTGGCAGAAGGGAAGTGCCATATCGAAACAGAGGTTGGCATTATGGATAGTAGATGCCATCTTACTCACTGACTGATGCGAGGGCAAGCTTTTCCCCCTAGGGTGAGAGCACACTCATAAAAAGTGTTGCCTCCTGGGCTTTAGCACACAGCGCCTCTGTAACAGACATTTTTAGAGCTGTTTACTGGGAGACACCTAACACATTATCAAGATTTTATAATCTTCAAGTGGAGCCGGTTTCCTCACATGTACTGGGTAATTTCAGTCTGTAAATGGAGCTGTAACATGATATGAATTGTTTACTAGCTTACTATTTTGATTTGCTGGTCATGAAAGGACAGTGAGTATTAAAGTCAGAAAAGTCACACCCTTTTCTGTTTGAGAATGAGATTCAATATACAGTAATATGCATTATAATAGAGAAGAAAAGGTGGCGTCAGTGTTCATGTTTCATTTGAACTTTTTTTAACTACCTGTAACCACTTATTTACACTGAATAAAAAAAACCATGACAGAAACTGCAGTTATCATTCCACAAATAACACCATCAGTTGGGGAGCATGCACAGTCTCTGTGAGAAGACACTATGTGACATTTCAACACCAAAGTCAGTCTGTCCACTTTTAGGGAGACTTCAACAAATTTTTTGGAAACTGCGGCAAGTTAGAAGGGACAAAAATTCAAGGACACGTTAAATACGTTCTGTTTTTTAAAAAAATGCTGTAATTTGCTCAATAAAAGTATGTTTTGCATACAATTTTAATAAATAGCAAAGATTAAAGAGAATACATCAGAGTTGGAGGTAGATTTGAATGATGTCATATACTGCATTTTAAAAATTTGCTTATAATGGTAGATAAATAAAAAGAAAATGGCTAATTTAAACAAATGAGGTCGACTATAGAACTGTGTAAACACACCACAGAGCCCACATTGCTGTTTTTCTCCTACAGTTCTTTTCCTGTAAAACTCTTAGATCATTTATGTTTCTTTCTCATGTTTAATTATTAGTTCTAGACTTGTGCAAATGACGAGAAAAAAAAAAAGTAATTTAGCTAAATATTAGCTGAATCTCATATTTTTTGTTACGCCCCATTCACACCGGGCATCAGCGTCAACACTTCCCATTCACTTTGAATAGGTGACATCAGGTTAGGGCTGGACAATAATTCGATATCAATATATATCGCGATAGAATTTTTTTCAATAATGATGATATGATTTTTAAACCTATTTCCGATATTTCAATATAAATTTGCATATATATATAAATATATATATATTATTATTTATATAAGATCTTATACATGTATCACTTGTCACTGAATGACATTCAGTGCTCAGCCGTCAGAAAGAGCGTGATCTGATGTCACTTACGTTACGTGATGACGAACAACACAGACACGCTGCCAGCCAGCGCTCAGCACAGCAGATGGTTACGCTGCGGCGCAGAAAGTTTTAGCTACAAAATGAGTGCTCTGAATACAGATGCGAATGAACAAGCTTCCACAAGTAAGAATGCAGACGAAATAGTTGATAAGAAAGGAAAGACTAATGCAGTGGAATGGAAGTGGTTCGGCTTTTTAAGTTTCGATAAACTTAGTTTCGGTGTTCTGCAAAGTGTGCCAGAGAGTGTAGCTGACAAGCGGCTGCAACACATCAAATCCGTTTCACCATTTGAAGCAGTTCCACCCGATAAAACATACTGAGAGCCAGAGTTCAGTAAAGTTAGCAACAGATTTGCAGATTCGTATTTTCTGGATCAATAACTCATGACCGAAACATTGTTCCTACACAAATAGCACATTTTTTCAACTGTCGCAATGTATACAACCACCTACAACCTTATTTTCCTAAAAATGAGCTTTCCTACGCGCTGAACGCATTATATTGATCTCTATGCGCAGGCGGCAAAGAGACCGATCCTTACGGACCGTCTACAAAGAGCAAAACGCAAAAACGATCAATACAAAAGCTGTCAATAACTTCCCTCTAACTCATTATACTGCCATCAAACTCAGATCACACATCACTGCTGTCCTGCTGTTTATACTACAACACTTATTTTTCTAAAAAACTATTTTGCATATTTTTTATGAATTTTTTTTATCAAACATATTCAATAACTTTACTGTAAATTACTGTACTCTCACCAAATTCGGATCACACGTCACTGCTGTCCTGCTGGTTAGACTACAACACTTATTTTTCCAAAAAACTGTTTTGGACATTTTTTATGAATTTTTATTATCAAACATATTCAATAACAGTACTGTGTAGGAACAATGTTTCGGTCATGAGTTATTGATCCGGAAAATACGAATCTGCGAATCTGTTGCTAACTTTACTGAACTGAGAGAGTCAGAAGATGAGGCAACATAAAAGTTTAAGCCAACCTGTGGCCTCACTTCGCTTATCAACACGTACATATACACCTATAAATCACTCGCATATACACCTATACTATTGAATGTTCAAAACATGTATGAAATTTGCGCATATACATATAAACTTGATGCATGCATACACCCACATATGCATATAAAATCACCGATACTTGCATATACTCCCACAATAACACACGCACAAACAAACTCGATTCTTGCATAAACACCAAATTTAACACTCACATACACAAACTCGCTGCATGCTGGCATATAGCACTCGCGCACTTACAAAATAAAACTCACAAACACATTTATCAGGAATCAGGTTATTGCAAAGCTGATGAAGTAGAAAGTATGTGATCAATAGAGCTATTAAATCTGTTAAATAATGAAAACGTGTTATAAAATATTAGTCTATATAAATAGACTATTTAAAAAATATAAGAGATATTTATGTTAAACCTTTCAATTTAATTAGGTAATTACATACACAAATATAAATAGACAGATAAAACCCTTAAAGGAGTTTAAGATGAAAAGCAATTAGAAGTATGAATATACTCAAACAACTCTTCTATTGCAAATATTAATGTAGCCTTTACTCTTTATGATTTTTTATTATTATAATTATTTTTCTTTTTCTATGTTTTTTTACGATGTGGATGTCATAATTGTAAGATTTTGGTATTATTTTGATTGTTAAATATTCAGCAGATACAAAAAAAAAAAAAACACTGATAAAAGTTTCTGTTCATCACGTTGGTCAAGCTAACCTCCACAAACTGTCTATATATTATAAGCTGAGTCTGAGAGTTTTATTTATTTGATAGCTTATTTCACATTTCTTGTTTGTATAGGCTAAATACAAATAAAAAGTGAACAAATTTTTTTGTACTGTTTTTATTTAAAAAAAAAGTTATAAGAGTCTGGAGGTATTATCGACTTTGCAAATTCACTTTGCAGACATTTGTAGGTACAGACATCCATTGTGTGCTTTCTTGGCAGTTTTTCCTTTCTTTTTAATATTGTCCATATCGATATCGGAATTATATCGTATCGACCGAAATAAAAAAAAATATATTGTGATATAAATTTTTTCCATATCGTCCAGCCCTACGTCAGGTGTTGCCGAACTGCATTGTGGATCTGTCAGTGCTGCTTCAGTGGCATTGCTCGCTGCAGAAGTTGGGACTTTCTTAACTTTTCAAGCGCAGATGGAAGCGTCAGCCAATCAGATCCCTGTATGCAAATACACCAGCTCAGACAGTAGCTGATTGCTGACTAATTTCATTGGTGGACCCTGCTATGATGATCGCGTCAGCCCCAACTTCAGACACGCCCTCTGTCAAGCGTTGACGCTTAAGCCCCGTGTGAATGGGGCGTTAGTGGGCTAGTTACAAGTATATTTTGGCCTGTTTGTTAATGAAACATGAGCTTGGCACAGAGATGACAAATCATATTTTAACAAAGTTTGTGAATTTCAAATGTTGTAGAGGGATTTTTGAATTCAAAAATTGTGTCTGTGGCTTTTTTGCTCTTTTATTTGTATGATGAATGAACTAAAAAAGCTAGATTAGATTTATTTTTATTTTACCTGTAAAACAGGTAAAGATTGACTTTCATAGTATTTGTTTTTCCTATTATGAAAGTCGCTTTATTTAACACATTCATTGTAATAAACACATTTACATACATTTTTTCACCAGATCACCAGATTCAGGCAGTCTTTTGGCAATCCCAGAAACTATGTGTCCTTGAATGTTTGCTCTATAGTTGCCAATAACTTGCAAACTGTTGTGATCGCCAGCGGTGTTGTCTTCGCTGGAATCACTTCCTGTAGTTTGTTGTTATTGCCAGCGGTATGTTCTCTGTTGGAGATAACCTCGTAACGAACTACATCTCCCAGAACTCTCTGTGCTCATCATCAACTGCAACAGCTGATAATAATCTGGACATTCACACACAGACACAGCTGCTGCTCATCTACACTGATTACAAGGACTATAAATACACCTCACCTTCATTCACAGAAAGTGGAAAGTGGAAGAAACCCCTAAATGACTTGCAAAGGACACCACTGCAACGTGCTGGGCTTATTTGTGTTAATTTCAGACACCCCTTGTTGGTATTCATCAAGTTCCTCCTGTCACAAAATGGTCACCTCCAGACCTCCAGCTCACAAAATGGCCGCCAGCAGCAGGAAACAACAAGACCCGCTGGTTGCGGGGCTGACCATAGCAAAATGGCTGCCAGCACTTCATCACTGCCAGAGCCTTCATCACTGCCAGAACCTTCGTCAATGCCAGAGCTGCCAGAGCCTTCTTCACTGCCAGAGCCTTCGTTGCTGCCAGAGCTGCCAGAACCTTCTGAATCCCCTGAACAGCGGGTGTTCCATTCGTTTGTGGATCATCTTACAGGTATGCGGTCAGCTCTGAATAGCCTATTCAACAATTTTGAACAATATCTCCAATGATTACTTTGGCATCAAACATACCAAAGTCAGACAGCCACGTCTGACTTTGGTATGTTTGATGCCGAAGTAATCATTGGAGATATTGTTCAAAATTGTTCGCAGACACACATGGAAATTTTATACATCTTCTGTGTTTAAACTAACCAGGTTAAAACACCTCTATGATGGACAGAATTTAGTGACATTGGCAGAGAAGGGCTCGAGCTCAGGTCTGGTCCTGCGAAAAACTTCCCCATTCTCTTCAACTGAAGGTGCAAGAGGAGTCTTGGTAGAGGAGGGATGCTGAGAAATCGACAGATGGTTGAGGTATGGTTCTTTATAAGGTATGGTTCTTTATAAGAATTCTTCGAAATTTGTTTATAGACATAACTTCAAGAGTTTGCACTTAGCGAATGCTTAACTGAATGAAGCATATTTGGTGAGCTCTGAGCTCGGAAAGATTCTTAAGCTCAGGGCTTTCCCCTAATTGGGAGAGAGGGGTCCGAGACCTGGCCCGGTCCTGCGAAAACCCCCCAAAAAAACAATTTGATCTGGAGAGCAGACAGGCTGGCAAAATAGCTCCCCAAAATAAGTACAGGTAAAAGTTGGAGGGATGCTGGACCACAGAAAGACGTGCTTGTTATAATATAGAACTACAATGGTACAATGTATATGTAGGCACTAACTGGAGCAGTCAATGCTGAGGCAGTGATTTATAATAATGCTTGTTTATGTGGGCTACAGCAGGAGCAATTGTTTCTGTATTAGTGAACTACAATGCTTTTGTGGTAGTAATCTAATATGATGCAGTGTAGAAGTGGGCTCTTGCTGGAGCTGACACTATTGTGGCTGAATATGCTTTAGTGTTTGTGGTTACTATTTGGCAGTGATGCAATGTATATTCTGACTTAAATAAGAACAGTCACTGCTGTTGGGGTTATCTATGATGATGCCATGTATAATTGGTCTCCAGCAGGTGCTGTCACTGATGCAACAGGGATTCAGTGTAGATATGGGAGCAGTCATTTTTGTGGCAAGATCTGCAGTGATACTGTAGATATGGGCTCCTGCAGGACCCGTTACTGCTGTGAGAATGATCTGCAGTGATGAAATGGGTGGCCATCACCCGCTCCGTCGCCGCACCTTCAGTCCCTGAATGGGCTGTGCCTTTTATGGGCTGGGGTGCTTTTAGAAGTGTCCACGTATGCGGTCACTCTGACAAATACTTCCAGTACGAGCGGGAGTATAATGAGAATGCAGCTGCAGGTTCATAAGCTAAACTTCAGTTGCACTGGCATATCATTTTCTTGAGCAGTTGGCAGTGTTTCTCGCTCTCTGCTAATTCTGACCAGTGCGGCCGTTCTACTCTCACATTTCCTAAGACCTCGACCAAGGGTTCCTACCGTGCACTTGTCAGACCAGGTAGTGAACCTGCACATGCTGCCCGCGGAGGAGGCAGACCCAGCCCCTTTCATTGCTGTGTCCTGTTGGCACACTTTGCTTTGATGTGACTGCACTTAGAGCATACGCCTCTAAGCAGCTGTTTTTCTGTTATGATCGGCAGAAGAAAGTGCCATATCGAAATAGAGGTTGGCCCTCTGTATAGTAGATGCCATCGCCCTCGCTTATCAGTGCCAGGGCGCTTCTCCCTTAGGTCAGAGCGCACTTAAGAGTTTTACTTCCTCCTGGGCGTTAGCCCATGGCGCCACTGTAACAGAGGCGCCATGGGCTAACGCTGGTAGACACCAAACACATTCCCAAGATTTTATAGTCTTCGTGTGGAGACGGTTTCCTTACGTGTACTGGGTAATTCCAGTCTGTAAACGAAACTCTAACATGACATGGATTATTGTCTAGCTTACTATTCTGACTTGCTGGTCAAGAAAGAACAGTGAGTATTAAAATGAAAAAAGTCACACCCTTTTCTGTTTGAGAATGAGATTCAATCTAATATGCATTATAATAGAGAAGAAAAGGTGGTGTCAGAGTTTAGGTTTCATCTTAAAAAATGTTTAACTACCTGTAACCACTTATTTACACTGTAAAAACATGACAGACACTGCAGTTATCATTCCATAAATAACCTCATCAGTTGGGGAGCAGGCACGGTCTCCGTGAGAAAAAACTATGTGACATTTCAACATCTCAAAGTCAGTCTGTCCACTTTTAAGGAGACTACAACAAATTTCATAAAAACTGTGCCACTTGTTAGACAAGACAAAAATTCAGTATTTTTTAAAAATGCTGTCATTTGCTCAAAAGTATGTTTTGCATATGATTTTAATGAATAGCAAAGATTAAAGAGAATGTTTCAGAGTTGGAGGTAGATTTGAATTATGTCATATACTGCATTTTAAAATATGCGTATAATGGTAGATACATGGCTGTATTTGTGTATGAAAATTAGTAAAAAGAAAATGGCTTCTGTCTTTCTAATATAAATAAATGAGGTTGACTACACTGTAAAAAAAAATTACTTTTTGAAAAATTGTGGAAACTGAAAATTAAATATTGACTCACCAAATTACTTCCCAATAATTAGCCCCAAACAAAAAAGTCCACTGAATTAATTTGAGCTAATGGTCTGAAGTTAAAATAAATATTTAAATTTATATTCACCAAATGTTTTAAGCTGTGTTTACCCAGTTTATCAAACAGAAGTGAAATATTTGTGTTTGGTGGACAAACCTTGAATGCGTGTGCACGTTAGTGAGACTGAGCCGTTGGTTTGGAATAAGCAGATTCAAATTCCAGTGGTGCAACAGCAGAAATACGATGCAACATCATATCCAGACGGATTTTTCTTCAACAAGTTACAGTGAGTACTAAATTCTGTTTTTATTAAATCATGTTTAAGTTAACCAAGTGCAAGTCTAAGTATTTAAACATAAAAATAAACAGCATGGGTATTAAGTTAACCTGCTGCATCCGACGTTGGACATTAACGTCTGTGGCAGTAAAACTGAATTCATGCCTGTAATATTTCCCATACTGATCTCTCTAGGTATTTTAAGTTACTATATCTTGTCATTAAATTATTATTTTATGACAGAAGAGACAGGTACTGTATGTGCTCTAACATGTTTCTTAATTTCGTTCAGTGTAGCTGTAACTTTAGCGTGAAGCAACCATTATTGGGCAAGGCGCAAATAAACCACAATGACTTTCACAGTAAGAAATCTTTTAACAATTGTGTATATGTTTTTTCCATTACAGTCTCAAATTCTGCTTGCTCTAAGATGTAGCCTTGTGTGTATTTGCTTTATTGAGAGCTGCCATGTTCCACAACCACGCTGTCTGTTAACCCATGAGGTGGTTCTCAAGTTCACATTGAGTACATTTACATGGACCCCAAAAATCCGATTTTAATACAATTAAGACAATACTCTGATTAAGAGTCTTCCATGTAAACAGCAATTTTTGATTACCTTAAACCGACTAAAGCAGAAATTCCCAAAGTAGGGCCCGGGGGCCAAAGTTGGCCTATTGTAACCTTTGATTTGGCCCACCGTCCCGGAAAATGATGGAGATGGTTGGGGCGAATGCCTTTAACACAGAGATCGTCATTTCTATTTTTACGTAACCTTTTTTTTGTTTGCTTTATTGCTTTTTTATTTTATTTAGAGCAAACTGAAATGAAATGTTTTAATTAAATTTTGTAAATGAATCTTATTTTATTCATTCATTCATTTTTTTTTCCGCTTAGTCCCTTTATCTTATTTTATTTTAAAATGTAAACACTGTCACTCAACGGATAGAGGACTATGCAGAAGACATTGGTAAGCAAATTAAAGCAAAAACTACTGTAATTCTGTTATTAATGAGATTGTTTTGTTTTTACTGTAATAAGTTCTTTATAAAATGTAAAAAAAAAAATAAGTAAAGGCAATGTTTTCTAGTCATTGTTAAACATTATTAAATAAATTAAGAAATTACCCATGGCAAATATTTATCTTCGGCCCACTAGCCTCAATCAAGTTTGGTTTTTGGCCCTCCATAAGAAAAAGTTTGCGCACCCCTGGACTAAAGTCATAATCGAACTAAACAGAAATCTAATTAAGACATGTGGAGAACGCCGATGAGTATGACACCTTAATCAAACTATTACTGTCATGTAGGATTTTCACCACATTTTGCAACAGGATAGTCTATACACACACGGTTGTTTGACACTATTTTCTGCACCTACCGAGTCAGTGAAGGACCACAGATACCTGCATCATGAAATGCTGAGGTTTTTTTTTTACCATACGGCACGCGATATCAAATTCCATTAAAACAACACTCTTCCAGCAATTCATACTTGCATCCAATCTCGTTTGTCACGAGAAATGAATGTTATTCATTCATTCATTTTCTTTTCGCTTAGTCCCTTTAATAATCAGGAGTCACCACAGAGAAATCAACCGCCAACTTATCCAGCATACGTTTTACGCAGTGGATGCCCTTCCAGCTGCAACCCAACACCAGGAAACACCCATACACCCTTACATTCACACACATACACTACAGCCAATTTAGTTTATTTAATTCACTTATAGCGCATGTCTTTGGACTGTGGGGGAAACCGGGGCACCCGGAGGAAACCCACATGAACACGGGGAGAACATGCAAACTCCACACAGAAATGCCAACTGAACCAGCGACCTTCTTGCTGTGGGGTGATCGTGCTACCCTCTGCGCCACAGTGACGCCCTTGTCTTATTCAAATTAAGGCAAATAATTTGATTACTAATGTCCTTGTAAACGTAGTCATTGTTCTGTTACAAGTAGGTTAGTTATCAGTTCTACTATAATCTTATACAATTACTATAAAACGAAAAATTATGTGAAACACAACTCTGCCTTATAGATTTTCAGCTTGAAATTATAAAACACTGATTTGGAGTTGTTCTTAAAGGGATAGTTTACCAAAAGAAATTACTCACTATTTACTCAGCCTCACATGGGTTCAAACCTTTGTGAGTTTCTTTCCTCTGTTAAACACCAAAATAATATATTTTGAAGAAAGCTGAAAACCTGTGAACATTTACTTCCACAGTACTAAAAACAAATACAGTACTATGGATGTCAATGGTTACAGATTTTAGCTTTCTTCAGAATATATAATTTTGCGTTCAACAGAAGAACGAAAGACAAACCAGTTTGGAACAAGTGAGGAGAGGGTAAATTATGAATTTGAATTAGAGCTGTGAACCTACACTGGTCTCACGGTTCGGTTACGATTATCATGCCATCGATTCAGTTCAATTCGATATATCGGTGCATCATGGTGCATTGACGATGCTTTCCATACACAATTATATATTTTCTTCAAAGCTCAGCAATTCTTGTATTAAAATGTATAAATATATTTATATTAGTGGTGAGCCATTATCGGCGTTAACATGCTGTGTTAACGTGAGACTCTTATAGCGCGATAAAAAAAATACTGGCGTTAATCTATTCTCAAAGTTGGGTTGGGAGCTGGGTCTATTTAACGCAAGCTATGATGACTTTCACCTTGATATTTTAGCGCGGATGTATACCTGACCAGTGAGCCATCTGAGAAAAAAGTGCCCTTCTGAATCAAATCAGCAGGATGCCTGACTCTAACTGCAGTTCAGCAGTTTCACTTTACTCACGAATATTTCATTCATGCACTTGTGACAAACTGGGGTATTAGACGCAAATAAATGAGTAAGGACTGGTGAAAGTGTTATGGAATTTAATAACACACGACTAACGGAAAGAAAAAAAACTTCCGCATTTTGCGATGTGTGTGTGTGCGTGCGTGTGCGTGCGTGTGCGGTCCTTTACTGACAGCCGCACGTGGATCTTGTCGGAAAATATGACGAAAGGTCCTAAAGACCGCATGTCTTAATTCCAGTTTTGTTTAATTCAGTTATGACTTCAGTCGGATTAAGGTAATCAAAAATCGCTGTTTCGAGGTTATGTAGGCCTACAGTTCAAAATTCATGTTTAACCGAATAAACAGTTAGTAAACACATTGAACATAATTTATTTTCATAACCAATTTTCATAGAACAGTTTCTTAAACAGTTTGTGATGCATTTTGGACACAGGAGATGAGCCCCTGGTCTAATGCGCCACCTGGCTTGAGAAACCCGTTCTCAAAGACTTATTATTTCGCTAGCGCACATTCTGAATGCCTTCGGCAGAATTCAAATGAGCCATTTTAATCTAGATTAATTCCAAGATCAATCTAGATGATAAATTTTTTATCTATGCCCACCTATAATTTATATACTATTTGTAATACAATTTGGTCCTTTAATACAAACAGTCAGATATATAAAGTGTGCCTTTAAACAACACGAGCATTTATAGCAAATAAACAAATATAAATATCCCGCTCTCTTTCTGATCCTTTTCTACCAAGTTTTCTTACACCCCTTTGATTGGTCACGCGCTGCACAGAAAGGGCTGCGATTGGCTCTAACGTGCTGCACGTTAGAGTTTACTTTCAGTCTCTCAATTGCAGTGAAATAGGGGCTTTTGCTGTTCAGTGTCAGTGAAAGACTGTCCAGCAAACACACACGCAGTGAAATTGAGCACAGTTTCTGCGTTTTTAAGTAGTTGGAACGTTGTTAATACCCGCGCTTGCCTCCCTCGCCATAGTAAGCTACGGCAACATAGCGCATATGAGATAAATGGCGTCAGTACATAATAACAGGTTATGATTATTACTGAACCGATACCAAATTGTCCGCGTCTGCATCGCGGTGCAACGAAGAAACAATTAATTTTGACACCCCTACTTTGAATTATGATGAATTTGAAGCAAAACTTGTTATTTGTCTTCTGGCTTCATTTCCTCACAGTTTATGATATTTTGGAGAATTGCTGTAAACAAACATGTGCCAGGCCACAATGACTTTACATGTAAATATGCAAGCTACATATTCTGTGTCTGTGTTTTGTCCATTCTTTATACAGATTCTCTCTCCCCACCTCTAGGTGTTCTCATTTTAACTTTGACCATTTTAGAATGTTTTCTCTTGCAGGCTTGCATTTTTTTCCTTATTTAGTTACTAGTCAAATATTCTGAAAGGATATAGACTAAACAGATCCAAAGGTTTGTTTTCCACTTCTGTCAATTGCTGGATTTTTGGTTCTTTGCCATTGTCATTGTAAAATTCCATCTATTAGACCAATGACGAAACTAACAGCATGGTCGAAGGTTAAATGCAAGTAAGCCTTTTCTAGTTCTTCTGAAAAAAAAATTCTGTTATTTATTAGAATTTATTCAAATGTGACTCCAAGTATGGATCAAATTCATCATTTATGACGCAATTTACAGTTTTGATTTATATCTGATCTTCAGTTATACGTTAATTGGGGACCCAATGCTGCACAGAGTTGTCACACCCCAGGATTTGTGTACATTCTCACAAACAGGATCTCGACATTCTGAAGTTAGTCAGAGGATGCAGGGTTAACTAATACCCAATTAGTTAGTCAGAGGATGCAGGGTAAACTAATACCCAATTAGTCTGGTTGCCTCCTGCTCACTCTTACTAAAAGTGTAGTTAATTTAGTCATTTCCATACAACTTGCTAAATCGGTGATAACCAGAAATCAAGCTGACAGGGAAGATGACGAGGTCACTCACTACACTGAAACCGCTGTCATGGCAAATTAAATAGATGTTCTTGGCTGGTAGAAGATGAACAAACAATCCTACCCAAAACTTGCAAAATTAGCCAGATCTGTATACTTTTTACAGAGTCTTTTTCTTAATTACGTTATTGCCAAATACTAGGGATGGGCATTTCTGACCATTCTTCATTTCGATTAATCCACAGGTTTGACAAACGAGTACTCGATTAATCGAGGGCGGGGCTTAAGCGAGAGGGGCGGGGCTTTAAGCAAGGGGCGGGGCTTTAATTCAATTTAAAAAATATTAGATAGATAGATAGATAGATAGATAGATAGATAGATAGATAGATAGATAGATAGATAGATAGATAGATAGATAGATAGATAGATAGATAGATATTATTTAAAGCCCTGTTAAAAATGTTGTTGATAAAACTGACAGGATTCAGAAAACAATTAAATCAACCTGTTGGGTTATTAAAAATCACCATCAATATTGATTAACACAGTAAACATTTAAAGAAGTGTAACAAGTGGCGTATTTAGTCATGGGCAATATAGTCGATGCCCAGGGCGGCATCTGGGTGGCACGGGGAGACGATGCGAAAAAAAAACGAGCCCCAGTAAAAGCTTTGAGTTACGATTTACTTTGTGCAAGTGTATTAATTTAAAGTAGTAATCCCAGAATAAAGACGTTAGAGGCCATTCACATTTGGCGTATTTTGCATGTGGAAGTTTGTTATTGTCTATGTGCAACGAAAAAAGGTGGTGAAAGCAAACTGACGCATGCATGCGTGCAGAAAACCATTCCCGCGCACCTCACGCGCTGCTCTTTTCTCTGTGTACAGGCACGCCGGTAAAATACATGCCGTTTATGTACTGTGAAACCGGAGTAACTTTTATGCAGAGGTGTCGGCGCGCAGCGAGCTTGCAAGTCGACAAAACTAAAGTTATTATATGATGATGATCTTATTTTGACTATATGGCTATGAAACAGAAAGGAGAGATGATGAATCAGGGAGGTAAGACTTAATAACATTAATTCTCAGCCATGAGTCGGGTCTAAGACAACAGATAATTACATTAAATATATTTTTTGTATTCAAATTGTCTTTAATATTCAAGCAAAAGATTTCTTAAGAGATCTTAGCATATCACTCCAGTTGTCTAAATGTTTTCCAGTTACATTTAGGATTGATTTCTGTTATTTATTTAGAATAATAATTGTATAATATTAATAATAATATCATTAATAATAATAATAATAATAAGAATAACAATTTTATTTATTTCTAAGTACATTTCTTAAAGCAGGTGGTTCGCCCAGGGTGGCATTTAAACTAAAACCGCCACTGATGTGAGGCTACATGACGCATTGTAAATAAAATTAATCATAAAGCCTAGAGACACAATATGAAAATGTTATATTACAAATTGTGTTTATCTACACAAAATGCATGTGAGCTTGAATTACATGCCAACCAGAAAGTGGATGCGGTTCGCAGGGCGCTTTAAAACAACGGCAACTGAAGCGGCGCAGAAAAGAGAAACCATAGTTATTTTACAGTATTATCCCCTTCAATATGTGTCTTATTATTTCTATAAATATAGAAATATGGATCCGTTTTTAAAACTATAACTTACCTTTTTCTATATTGTTGACAACAACAATAAACACACATATGATACTCTGCAGTTCAGTTATTTTATTCAACTGACATTTTGACCAAAACAATATTTTACTTCAGCAGCATCACAACAGATGTAGATCAAAAAGGTTTTTTTTAATTGTAAAACGTTCGCAAAAATAGTAAAAAAAGTAAAAAAAGTTTCACCAAAACTTAGCTTTCACCAAAAGTAGCATAGCCTAACTAAAATTATAGAATAATTTGGCTGCTTAAACTTAAAATAAAAATAGCCTGAATATTTTTACCACAGCTATAAAACTTAAAGATTAGGTAAAATAACATTCCTTTCAAAATGATCAGTCGGTGGAAGTAAATAAAATAAAGCCGGACTAATTTAACTATGCTGCTTAAAATTAAAACAAATACAGCCCGAATATTTTACCATGCATGGCTAATAAAACTTAACACAAGGAAGGACTACATATTTTTATTCAAAAAGATCAGTCGGTCTACATGCTCCGATGAAAGCCGAGTGCGAAGTTTATTTACAATTAGACCGGCGCAGAAAAAAGGCGCTCAACAGAAGTTGCAGGAACAGCCAGGTACCCATGGGCAACGGTGCTTAGCCTTGCATATCGAGACTCATTTACTTGATCCACAATAAAGGATCCGGGTTTAGATAGATGCATGGTGATTTTGGTGTCATCCGGTGAAACATTAGCCTACTCATGCCGTAGGCTAGTCCTCCCCGAAAAGATTGTCAAGACACGACGCGCACATGACAGATGAAAGTATCACACACCTGACCCGCACATTCGCATTGTATTTAAAATGAAACTATTCAGATGGCGCTCTGTGACGCGGCAGAAAAATGAACAGTGTCCCGAGTCGTGCTGGGCACCGCTGTGTATGTTTAGAATTCTGAAATGCGCTGCGTGGCATGCGCTGCGCGGCGCTTCTGGTGTGTGACCCCCTATAGATCTGCTCTCATGTCTTGTCTAGACGCAACTCCCTGCAGCCATAACCAAATCAAATATCAAACTACCGCCCAAATACCAGCATAAATAATCAGAACGATTGAAAGTAATTTAATTTTAGAGTTAATCGATCATCGTTTTCATGCTCGATCGTCGCTGATGGGTTCGATTAATCGATTGATCGAATAATCGTGCACATCCCTACCAAATACCCCTCATAATTTAGAATTTATTTTAATTTAATTTGTTAAGAAAGACTTCTTTTCATTGGTGTGTTGGCCAATTTAAAGGCTAAGTATATGTACCTATGCCTACTTAAGAGTGCTGAGATGTTACAGAGGACTTTTTTTTTTTTTTTTTTCCAACTTCTAAGTGGCCTATATCCTATGTTTGTTACGAATAAATTATGTCAAAACATATAAATGACTCATTCTTGAAAAAAGGCAAAAGAGCTGTGTGCATGTACACCTTTGAATAATGTCCGGTTATAAACGGGTCAATCAAAATGTACCTGTCGGGCTCGGGCCCTATCGGGCCTAATTTTTATGGCCCGATTACAGCTCTAGATGTGCCTACTGCTCCATACAGTGTTGTGCACTTTGTTTGGATATCATGTACATAGATCAAGGCAGCACCAGCCTCCACATAATCGACTGGATATAAAAGATTTCAGGAGAATTCAGAATAAATCAAAACTTAAGACTTTATTTTCAAAAAATAAAAGCCAATTCAGAAATGTACTACATCAATTACACAAAGATAAATCCAAGAGTTATAAATGCATAAAGTACTTTGCAGCATATAAGTCTCTGATGCAAAATCTCAGAGGCTCATACACTGCAACGGGCATCTTGCTTCCAAGATTCCAATGAATTATCTCGCACCTTCCCTTAAATGCTCAACTCAGAACAAACATCCATTAATTCAAGACAATAAAAGCGTCACCGAGACCCTTGCCTATTAGTGAGTTTGAGGTGTCAACCATTTGCTAAGAGCATGTGGCAAAGATTTTATCAAAGCCAAAAACCAAATCAACATATACAAGTGAAATATTACAGTAAAATTAAGACCACTTTATCAATCACACAGAGACATTTAAAATGATACCAAACATGAATATAGAGCTACAAGATAAACCATTTAAAAAAACTTTTTAAAAAGACATTTTATGTGAAATTTGAGTGAAATTAAAGGGTGAAAGGAGAGGCGTGAGCTTTCTTGCTCGCCCATGCTTGTATTGTCAAAGACATCAAAGTATCTGTGGTATCAAATCGTACAGTCAGGAAGGGGGGCTCAGGATGATTTGAATAGAACAGTTGAACAGCTGGTTTCCTGATCTTCTCAGATAAGAAAGTTTATTGTTTTAGTGCCTGACAATTCTCGTGGTCTTCGTAGAATTTTCACAACAGTTCTCAGGGTTTGATATTATGGAGCCTTACATCATCTTTGGTCTGCTTGGATGGGCTCGATGGAGCTGCCCTAAACTGAACCGGTTTTAATCTATCTAGAACTACAGTACACCAGCATTTTACCACTACAATGGCCTTTATCCTTGTTCTGTTAATTGATTTAAATAGGCTTTGAAAATGTTTATTGTATAAAGCCTATGAAAAATAAAGATGACTTGACAAAATAACACTATCAAAATATTTGACGTGTCTGTTTATCATGAAATACAAAAAAATACAATAAAAATATGCAATTTTGATGGACAGTTAATGTTTTCTTTTTTTTTCTTTTTTTTTTTTTTTTGCAATTTCCAATTTCCAGACTATGTTTTCAATTCAAGACCAAACTTTGGAAAGAAGTAAAAAAAAAATTGTCTTACATTTCACCAAAATGTCATCTCATACCTGGAAAATATTCAGATTGAACCATGAAAAACAAATGATCTGTTTTGAGGATGTTTCTTTTTTGTATTTTTATTGACTTTGAAGTCAGGAACTTTGCTGTCTACGGAGGATGAGAGAGCTCTCAGATTTTCATCTAAAACTAAGCTAAGTTCAGAGTTTCGTCTAAAACAAACTAAGATTTGTGCTCCAAAAACAAACAAAGGTCTCAAGAGCTTTTGGAACATAATTTTCATTTTTGGGTGAACTAACCCTTTAAATCACAGGTGTCAAACTCAATTGCTGAAGGACTGCAGCCCTGCAGAGTTTAGTTCCAGCCCTGCTTCAACACACCTATCTGAAGGTATCAAACAAGCCTAAAGCATTCAATTAGTTTGATCAGGTGTTTTTAATTAGGGTTGGAACTAAATTGTGCAGAGCTGCAGCACTCCAGGAACCCAGTTTGACACCTGTGGTTTAGTTCCTACCTTAATTAAACACATCTGATCAAACTAAATGAGTCCTCTAGGCTTATTTGAAACCTATAGGTAAGTGTATTGAAGCAGGGTTGGTACTAAACTGTGCAGGGCAGCGGCCTTTCAGGAATTGAATTTGACACCCCTGCTTTAAAGTCTATAATGAGTGTTCCAGTTTCATGTTCGCTTTTTTTGTTGTTGTAATAAATTCGTTCATGGGAGTTATAGCATTGAACTTGTATTTTGACATTCTCATCATTTACCACTGTTGGCACTGTTATGAAAGTTTCAGTTTGAGGTGTTCCCTATAGCTCCACCCTGGGTGTCTATATGATTCTAAAATACCCCACTCACCATAGAAACACACTCCTCCTTCTCTGATCTGAACATCTCCTGCTAATTCCGCTTGCTTGCCATTCAGTAAGGTTAAAGTGTGGACACATTAAACCAGGAATAATGCCACTGCGTTCAAATCATATGTTCATCATTCTTTTGTTTTTTGGAATGGCATTGAGTGGGTATGTAATTGCATATCTTATGCAACATTAGATGTTCAAAGATGTTCTAGGTTTGGTTTGTGATTTGATTTAATAATAATAAGAAAGTATTAATGCAAATGTTAAAATGTTTATTAAGTGTATTTTCTGCTGCAAAGTAAAAAATTTTTAAAAGACAATACAATAAATGCTTCCATTACAGAGACATTTCTAATGGTCTAATAAATACAAAAGTATTATTATTCATATTTATAAATAATGCCAATATTTAATATTATAGTATTTAAGATTGAGAACGTATTTATTTAGATGTAATCTAACAATAAAAACTTGTGAGATATTTTTAATTATGTATGTATTGAGAGATATGGGCGACACAGTGGTGCAGTGGGTAGCATGTTAGCCTCACACCAAGAAGGTCGCTGGTTCGAGCCTCGGCTGGGTCAGTTGGCATTTCTGTGTGCATTTCACGTGTTTGCATGGGTTTCCTCTGGGTTTCCCCCAAAAGTCCAAAGACATGTGGTACAGGTGAATTGGGTATACTAAAATTGACCGTAGTGTGTGTGTGTGTGTGTGTGTGTGTGTGTGTGTGTGTGTGTGTGTGTGTGTGTGTGTGTGTGTGTGTGTGTGTGTGTGTGTGGATGTTTAATAAAGGGACTAAGCTGAAAAGAAAACGAACGAATGAAGGAATGAATGAGAGATTTGATAACAGAGTCCATTTGCAGTTTGTTTATAAAACGATAAGCACAATAAACAGGTTTGTGACATCGGGGTAAACACTCACACATAACATTTATCCAGGCTGAGTAATGGGGAAGCAGCAAACATGCAATAGTCAAGACTTCACACTAAATGACATGAGAGGGCTGCTTATATGCGTGTGTGGAAATTGCTCTCAGTTGTGGAGTAATCAGCGGCAAATACAGACTTTTGGGAAATAGAGTTCTAATAGTCCTGTGAGAAAGACTTCTGCTGACCAGTCAGGGGAATAGCTGGGATAGAGAGGGCTAAAGACAAATCTGAGACAAATTTTTGAAATCCTAAAACATTTTATTTTAAATACTTTTGTCCTAGGAAATAATTAGTCAATATGTCTAAAATATTTGAAGATTTTATTCTCAATATTTGAGAATATTTGAATATTCTCTAGACCCCTTGCAATTAGGGTGCACTCACACTATGCTATCCGAACCGTGCCGGGGCCGTTTCCCAAATTGTTTGACAAGTGTGAGTGCTTCGAATCGGGCAATTCAATTGGCTGGCTGACTTTTAAGGGACTGTTTCATATGGATTTATTAATCATTCTTACTTTTCAATCAACGTGAACTGTTATAGTTTATTAAAGATACAAACCCTTCGCTGCACCTTTAGCAAACCTCCTAATACCTGCAGCACGAGGACGTTATGATAATTTATGAGTGTCAAAAGTGGTGGATCTGTTCCGAAAAATATTTGACTGCATGTCACTGCATCCCAAATGACTAAAATGATATTACAGCAATCTCCATTGTGCTGAGCGAGAGCACTTTTCTTCCTTTTAAGCTGAACAGTCGGATCATCGAAGACGTAAGCATGCTCTGGTTCAGAAGGTAAATTCAGGTAAAGGTGCAGCGTGAGCACAAGCCATCGAGGGAGAGGGGACAATCATGCTTTGGCATGGTTCAAGGCAACTGTGCCTAGTGAGAGTACACCCTACACAAAGGACCACTTAGAGTCTGCATACCTTGGTTGAGAAACCTCTCTCCACACTCAGAAAAACTGCTGTAAATTAATTTTAAGAAATATTTGAATAATAGATTAAATCATTATATGTTTTTCTAAACAATGCAAGTTTGTTACAGTGTTTGGATGCCTTAAATACATCATCCTTAACTCCTGATCCTAATAATTTGACAATGAGCTTGGCTTTAACATTCATGATTTGCTATCTTTTCCCCATAGAATCCTTTATTTGGTATTCAGCTCCCCTTCAATAAGGTAAGTTTTTCAAGTTTCTAAATATGTATAATTCTTTCCAGACATATTTGGGATGCGACTGTAGGCCTGCATTAATTATTTTAATTTACATTAATTGTTAATCCTAAACATTTACTCTTCAAGTAATCAGCCATAGTCAATTCATAATTCATGACATAAAAAGGCACTGTCTGTCTGAATAGATCAATGTGCAGGTTAGCAAGCCAAATATATTTTGGATGTTCAAATACATTTATAAACATATAGCCTGTTTAATCTTTACAAATGTGTGTAAATTCTTTGTAAAAGCAGTCAATGATCATCAGAATGATATTTATTCTGGATGTCATGAAAATGTTTTGACTAAACCTAAAACTGGTGCCATCATGTGGGTTTTTAAAGGATACACCGTTCATTCATTCATTAATTCATTCATTCATTCATTTTCTTTTCGGCTTAGTCCCTTTATTAATCCGGGGTTGCCACAGCGGAATGAACCGCCAACTTATCCAGCACATGTTTTATGCAGCGGATGCCGTTCCAGCTGCAACCCATCTCTGGGAAACATCCATACACACTCATTCACACTCATACACTACAGACAATTTAGCCTACACAATTCACCTGTACCGCAGGTCTTTGGACTGTGGGGGAAACCGGAGCACCCGGAGGAAACCCACGCAGACTCAGGGAGAACATGCAAACTTCACACAGAAACACCAACTGACCCAGCCGAGGCTCGAACCAGCGACCTTCTTGCTGTGAGGCGACAGCGCTACCTACTGCGCCACTGCATCGCCCAATGCACCGTTCATCCAGAAAAAAATACATCCCTGTTACTAACATAACCCATGTTCCCGAAAAAGAGAACGAAGACACCATGTTGGAACAACACTTTGGGAAAAATCACTAGATGACCAACAATTCTAAAGAAAATGGGCCAGTAAATGCCTATGAATTGACAGATCGCAGCTCCTAACATGTGTGGCTGATAACAATCAGTTGAATAGAAGGCCAGCACCTGTAAGAGACCAAGCCAGGCTTTTATTGCTGAAGAAGCACAACATTAAGGTCTTAGCTGGAGGCCTAGCAAGTGTGGCATCTCTATTCCCTCCTTAGGGGAATGTGGGTTATGTTAGTAACCGGGGTGTTCCCCTTCAGAACTCCAACACTGTGTCAGAAAGACACTTTGGCGGAGTGTATGAAAATTGCCACAGTAGCTGGATCACACCTTTGGTAAGATGTTTGCCAAGCATAGCGTGACAGTACAAGCATCACCAAAGGCGCAACCTTCCAACATCCCAATGCCCTTACTTACCAGAATATGGGAATATTACAATTTAGGGGTTGTAAAAGTCTTTTACCTAGCTAACTGTAGACCAGGGATCTTAGAGATACAACATTGGAAAAGCATGCCAGTCCCAAAGCAGAAGGATGCTGTTTATGCCACCTGCTACCCAAACAAGGACCTGGTGACAATATGAATATATGAGCCAGTCCTATCCAGGAGGTGCACTACATATGATATGATGGTTGGCGGGAAGGGAAGACACAGGTCCATCTGAGAAGAGGGAACTGCACTGTGGCATTTGGGATCACCAATGGGGATCACACATAGATGGCAATGATCCACAGAACTTGGGCTGACCAACAGGCAAGACAAGCACCTGGCTCTTACACTGAGTTGGGTGTTGGGGCCTCAGAGAGACTTTCCAAGGTTTGCCGGATGAGGAGCTCACTAGCACAGCAAAAAATAAGAGTGTGCATCTGGGTTAGGGGGAACGGCACAGCAAGCGTTTTTCAATACAGAGCTCAGTTTCCTCTTGATTGGCTGGTACTACCTAGCAATCGTAAGGAAACCAGCTCCACTCTAAGAATATAAAATCTCGCAAATGCATAAGGCTTCGCCCTACCCACATCTCATGCCCAAGAAGATGCAACAGCTGCTTAGAAACTTATGCTCTGAGTGCAGTTCACATCAATGTGCAGTGTGAGACAGGACACAGCAATGAAAGGTCTGTCTCTGCATCTGAAGGTAGAGCTTGCAGTTTCACTACCTGGGCTCGAAAGGGTGTGATAGGAACCTTGGGCACAAAGCTGGGCTGGGGTCTCAGGATAACGTGAAAGTTGGCTGGCTTGAATTCCCAGCACAATTCCCTATCCGAAAATGCCTCCAGATCCTCAACCCTCTTGAACGATGTCAACACGACCAACAGGTCTGGTTGGTTCAAAAATGTGCAACAAGCAAGACCTGCTCCTCATTCTCCCTGGCCTTGCACAGGGTCTGTGCAAGTAGACTGCATATAACGCCTGGGGTCAGCTGTAAGTCAGTGCATCTGTGCCATGGGGGTCCTCGGGTAGGGATGAAACAACTGGCAATCAGCAGTTTCGGGAGAAGCAAACAGAGGGACCTGGGCTTCTCCGGAGCGCTCCCATATCAGCTGGACCACACCGGTGGGATGTAAGCTGCCTTCAGAGATTGCAGCCTCCCCTGAGCCTACAGAAGGATCTGTTTAGCCAACCTGCACAGAGGGTGTGAATTCAGACCCCCTTGATGTAAGAGACCACCAATGTGTTGTCGGTCTTCACTAACACATGGTGACCTCTCACTTAAGGGAATAAGTGTCTTAGAGCTTGAAACACTGCTAACATCTCTAAGCAGTTGATATGCATGTGGAGATGATGGTCCTTCCACTGTCCCGATGCGGGAAGGCCCCTCAGGGTCGCTCACCAGCCCTTGTGTGAGGCATCTGATGTCAGTGCCAAACTCTGAGATATTACTCCCAATGTAGGGCCCTGGGACAGAAATCAAGGCTTTTTCTATATTGATAAAGCTTGTAGGCAATGCCAAGATCATGCGGAATGGATTTCCCCTCGGGGAAACCCCCCTGGTTTTGAGGCACCACTGTAATGGTTTCATGTGTAGCAGACCCAACGCAATTATATTGGAGGCTGCCGCTATCAGACCCAACAGCTTCTGGAACTGTTTGACAGTGATGGCTTGGCCCAGTTTGACTCTATTTGGGGCTGCCAGAAAGTCGTAATGGAAAGTCGTATAAATAACAGAAAGTCATAATGGAATTTAAATAAGTGAATCATGCTTCAGTTGGCTTGCAAAACGTAATTTTAAGAAACTTTTCAGATCATGATGATGTTTTAACTGAAACTATGATTGCTCACTGACTACATATTTTTGATATGTTGAGTCCAAACATGGTAGGAACGTCCCATCACCACTGTGTATTTAACCTCAGAAGCAGCCTTGCACACATATTTTACTTAAGGCTGCTATCTTGTGGGCTGTTGAATTTGAATTTGAGGATGGGTGGATGGTAGTGCTATTGTGTCAAAAAATTAAATCTATCTTTGGTTTTGGTTTTTATTATACAATATTTATTCTGATGATTTTGAATCTTGCACCCAACAACTATTCTAATTTACCAAAAAAAAAAAATTACTAAAACTAA
This sequence comes from Danio kyathit, assembly GCA_903798195.1. Lineage (NCBI taxonomy): Eukaryota > Metazoa > Chordata > Actinopteri > Cypriniformes > Danionidae > Danio > Danio kyathit. The sequence goes on from LR812523.1 coordinate 29,290,592, forward strand.
AACTAATAAAATGAATTTAAAACGTAGCAATTTAATATAAATATAAAATATAAATATAAAAACCTAGTAAATCTACCTCTAAAAACTAAATTAAAACTAATTGAATTTGAAAACAAAAAGTAAAACTAAATAAAAACTAAAATTAATGAAAAATCCAAAACAGAGTTAAAATTATAACTCTGGGGGCTATCAGGCATGTTAAAAGTAAGTTATTTGTAGATAAGTGCTTAGTGCTTAAAACACAATACAGTTTTAGTTCTAGTTTTTTGTTTTAAACTTTTGTTTTTCTTTTTATTTCAGTTAATAAAAATGTCTTTTTTCTTTTATTCTAGTTTTTTTCATTTGTTTTCGTTAACTGATAACCTTGCCAAAAAGTCAAGGTGGCATAGCACCAGGTTTCTGTGCATAATCAACTGATCTTAAGACTATGCTAAAATAAGCCAGTCATTGAAATAGTCAAGAATGCAGATGCCAGTGAAGGGAAGAGATGCTAGGGCACCTTCCATGAGTTTCATAAAAACCTGTGGAGACAGAAAGAACCTGAAGGGAAGGACCCTGTACTGCCTTGTCTGTCCCTAGAATGCACAACAAAGATACGGTTTGTGGAGAGGGGGAAATCGAGACACAAAAATGAGAGTCCTTCAGGTCTATAGCTGCAACTAGTCCCAGGCACAGATACATCAGGGACTGCATTTCTGCATGAGCATTTTGAAACGCATCCTGTGCAAATAGTTCAGAATGTGCAGAAAGGATTGGTAACCCACTGCTCTTTGTGTATGGTAAAGTAGGGGCTGTAAAACCTGCTCTCTGGATGAGCCACTATGACAGGCTGATTAGGGCTAAACGGGATGACAGAGCCCAAATAAGCAGCATCACTGGAGCGATGGCTGAAACACCTGCGGTGGGACAGTTTGGGCCAGTGGAACAGGCTGTGACAATAGAATGAATCTTGGAGTCACAGAAAGGACGCTCTCTACAAGGAGCAGCCAGGGCTTGGAGTCACAGAGAGGATGCTGTCTGTGACGAGCAGCCAGCATCACCTGCACTGCCTGATCTCTCTGGATTCAGCTCAGCAGCTTTTGTCTCTTCAGTCACGTGAGGCTTCTGAAGCAAAAAGTCTGGCTTGCTCTCCTATAGGTGCTGGCTTTATACTCAGCCACACCTCTTAGGAGCTGCACTCTGCCAATTCATATGCATTTGTTTGTTAAGTTATGTTTTTTGAGCTGCGCATGCGTTAGGTAAATGTGTGCGCTAGCGCGGGTTTTTGGGGGGTATATAAGGATTCCCTGTCTGTTTTTGCGGGAGTTACATGTTGTAGGGAATAAAGTGTGTTACAAATAATAAGAACCGTTGTAGTGATCTTAATTAACATTGGTAGCAGAGGATGGCTGCTGCTGGGAATTACAAAAATCCGCCATTGTTTGACGAGAAAACAGCTTATGAAAGTTGGAAAAATGAAATTGAAATCTGGAGACGCGTCACAGACCTGGACAAAAAGAAACAAGCCTTGGCAGTTACCTTGTCACTAACGGGCAGAGCAAGAAACAGCGCACTGGAAATACCAGCGGATGATTTGAATGCTGACAATAGAATGCAAACATTAATAGAAAAATTGGACTCTGTGTTTTTTTTATGGTGGACTACATCGTCGAGTTCGAACGTCGATACAACAGGCTACGTAAGTTCAAAATGGAGCTCCCAGATGCTGTACTAGCTTTCAAGTTACTCGATACTGCCGGTCTTACTGTTAAAGATAAACAATTAGCGCTAACAGCTTGCCCCACCGTTTCTTTCACTGACATGAAATCGGCCTTGAAAAGAATTTTTGGCGATAACGTTACTTCACCACAAGAGGGCGCCAGTACTCTGCAGAGCGCAGATGACGCTTACTACATAAGATACTCAGGCAAACGAGGAACTAGGCTAAATACTACACAGCAATTCCAAACTGTGGCTCAAGGTACAAATCCCCTTGATAAATATGGGAGAAGAACAAAATGTGCTATTTGCCAAAGCACATTTCACTGGGCAAAGGACTGTCCAAATAGAAAGGAACATGTAAAAATGACAAAAGATGAAGGATTAAAAACGACATTGAAGAATGTAACATCACTTTGTTTTCAAATGAATCTATGTCTAACTCTGAAATCTTCATGGTGGAGGCTTTAGGATCAGCTGTGATTGACACAGCCTGTACAAGAATGGTGTGTGGGGAAAAATGGCTTGAAGATTACACAAGTGGGCTGACACAGAGTGAGTTCCAAAAAATAAGTGACAAACAAAGTGCAAGACCTTTTAGATTTGGTGATGGCAAAGTTGTTCACTCCACAAGGAAAGTTACTATTCCAGCAAGAATAGGACACACCAAATGCAAAATAGAGACAGAAGTTGTTCCTGCTGATATACCAATGCTTTTGAGCAAAGCATCACTCAAAAGAGCAAGTGCAGTTCTGGACATTGCACATGACAAAGCAACAATGTTTAAACAACCTGTTAAACTTGAACTAACATCTTCAGGACATTACTGTGTGAACTTGAGAGATGACCGCATTCTAGAAGAAAAGGAGACAAGTGAGACCAAGACACAAAATGAAGAAGTTCTGTCTGTGACAGAAAACATGACAACTAAAGAAAAGGAGAGAGTACTGCTGAAACTACACAGACAATTTGGACATGCTTCAGCTGACAGACTAAGAAAATTACTGGCCTGCTCAGGTAATCATGATGATGAAAGCAACACGATTCTTGAGAACATTGTAAAAAACTGTGATACATGTAGTAGATACAGTAAGCCAAAACATAAACCTGTTGTAGGTTTGCCAATGGCATCAACATATAATGAGACCGTGGCAGTAGACTTGCATGAGCTTGGGCCTGGAATATGGTATTTGCATGCTATTGACCACTTCACACGCTTCAGTGCAGGGAGTATTGTCACCACAAAGAACCCAAGAGAGATAGTGAAACACTTTATTCACTGTTGGATAAGTGTTCATGGTCCTCCATGCAGACTGTTTAGTGACAATGGAGGTGAATTTAATAATGATGAAATGAGGGATATGGCTGAAAATTTTAACATTGAAGTTAAAACAACTGCAGCCTACAGCCCATGGAGCAATGGCCTTTTAGAAAGGCACAATCAGACCCTCACTGAAATTTTGCTGAAGGTGAAAAAGGACAACAACTGTGATTGGAAGACAGCCCTTGACTGGGCATTAATGGCTAAGAATGCTATGCATAATGTACACGGTTTTAGCCCTTACCAGCTAGTGTTTGGACAAAACCCGAATTTGCCTTCAGTGCTCACTGATAAGCCACCAGATCTGGAAACAAGCACAAGTACCTGGGTTGCAAAACAAATTGAAACACTGCATGCAATGAGAAAAGCATTCACAGAAGCCGAATGCTCAGAAAGAATCAGAAGAGCTCTTCGTAAGCAACTGCGACCTGTTCATGATAGATATGAAACGGGGGACAAAGTATATTATAAGAGAATAGACTGCAGTGAATGGAAAGGTCCAGGTGTGGTCCTAGGCCAAGATGGTGTGGTTGTATTTGTCAGGCATGGCGGAACCTATGTACGGGTGCATCAGTCTAGACTAAGAAAGGTGAATGACCTACAAACAGAACTTAAGGAGACAGAAATAACAACAAAAGAAACTCTCACAGTAACACCAGCAGCAGATCTCAGTGACACTGAAAGTGAAGATGAGCAAACATCAAACAGTGCTGAAAATGGCAGTGAATCTCCTCCATCAGAGCTGCCTGGAGGGGATAATCTTGCTCAGTCACAGATGCCACAAATATCCTCATCAATGAACAGTGAAAGCCTAAGACCAAAAATAGGCCAAATAGTTAAATACACAGACAATGTTAGTGGGAAAACTCAAACTGGAAAAATCCTCAGCAGAGCAGGAAAGGCTACTGGAAAACACAAAAACTGGTACAATTTGCAGTACAGTGAGCCTGAGGAAATCGCTGGCACAACTGGATCAGTCAATCTAGAACAGATGGACAATGTTCAGGTGATTCCATCTGAGCAATTTCAGTTAAGCACTGACTACAATGAGGAAGATATATTGGTGGTACATGATGATCTCTTTATGTCTGCAAAAAATAAAGAACTCGACAGCTGGAAGAGAAATGACGTCTTTACAGAAGTGAAAGATGAAGGGCAGAAGTGTATATCCACGAGATGGGTGTGCACAGTTAAAGAAACAACTGCTGGAGTTGATCCCAAGGCTAGATTAGTTGCGAGAGGATTCGAGGAAATAAACACTCAAGACCTTCCCAAAGACTCGCCTACATGTGCCTCAGAGTCTCTAAAAATGATCATGGCAGTCATATGTCAAAATAAATGGCAGCTTAACTCCATGGACATTAAAGCAGCCTTTTTACAAGGCACAGAGTTAACCAGAGACATTTACATTCGCCCACCACAAGAAGTACAGAACAAAGGTATTTTATGGAAGTTAAAAAAATGTGTTTATGGCCTAACAGATGCTTCTTTGTTCTGGTACAATAGGGTGAAAGACATCATGCAACAACTGGGAGCTACAGTCTCAAAGGTAGACCCAGCAGTATTTTTCTGGCTAGATGATTCCTGCCAGGTGATGGGGATTCTTGCGTCTCACGTGGATGACTTTATTTGGGGTGGTACAGATACATTCTCCAAAACTATCATTCTTCAGTTGAAAGCTATCTTTCAAGTTGGACGGGAAGAGCATGAGAGTTTCAGCTACATTGGAATGGAAATACGTTCTCTAGAGGATGAAATTCAAGTACAGCAAGGAAAGTATATAAAAAATCTGCAACTTATTCCAGTGGATCCCACTAGAGCGACACAGCGTGAAGCTTCATTGACAGAATGTGAGATGGACATGCTAAAATCAAAGGTTGGACAAATATTGTGGGCTGCCAGACAAAGCAGACCTGACATAATGTGTGACATATCCATCTTAGCATCTAACACAAAGCATGCTACTATTCAGACCCTGCATTGTGCAAATAAACTTATCACAAAACTCAAATCAGAAGAGGTTAACTTGAGGTTTCAGTACTTGGGGAACAACAGCTCTGTTAAGCTAGTAGTGTTCAGTGATTGCTCAATGGGAAACCTACCAGATGGTGGCACACAAGGTGGACATTTCATCATGCTTATGGGAGAAAATGGAAAATTCTCACCAATATCCTGGCAGTCAAAACGCATCAGGAGAGTTGTACGAAGTACCTTAGCAGGAGAGGCTTTGGCACTTGCAGACGGGATTGACAATGCAGTTTTCCTTGCTACACTCTATTCAGAGATTACCACTGGTGACTGCTCATGCAACAACTTGCCCATTATATGTATAACGGACAATCATTCTCTTCTCGACGCTCTCAAATCTACAAAATCTGTCACTGAGAAGAGACTGCGCCTAGAAATCAGCAGTATGAAAGAGCTTATGCACTCTGGAACTATTGAGCAGATCTTGTGGTCAGACACCAAAGAGCAGCTAGCTAACTGTTTGACAAAAAAGGGGGCATCTGCACTTGGCCTCCTGAAAGCTCTCAGCACAGGAGTTTGTTACCTCAACTTCTGAATGTATTTTAAAAATACTTTGCTTTGTTGGTGTTTAGTTTTTCTTACTGGGACTATAAAGATTACAGGCCATCTTTAAGTTTGTTCCATAAGTTAAATTTTTTTTAAAAAAAAGGGGGAGTTTGTTAAGTTATGTTTTTTGAGCTGCGCATGCGTTAGGTAAATGTGTGCGCTAGCGCGGGTTTTTTGGGGGTATATAAGGATTCCCTGTCTGTTTTTGCGGGAGTTACATGTTGTAGGGAATAAAGTGTGTTACAAATAATAAGAACCGTTGTAGTGATCTTAATTAACATGTTGGCCTGTTATCTTACTCTTCTGAATTATTGTTCATGAAGCGATTCTCCAAAGTGTTGTTCTGACATGTTGTTGGAGTTCCCAATCTGAAGGGGAACTCAGAGTTTACAGGTGAAATAACACGTTTATTACTTGTTCATGTTGACATTAATGCATATTTCAGAAATTTGTGACATTCATTAATGCTTTATTGTAAGCCAAAATAAATCAAATAACATTGTGTTTTATTTTAGAGAATATAATTAAAAAAATATATAATAATGGTCAGCACGGTGGCGCAGTGGGTAGCACAATCGCCTCACAGCAAGAAGGTTGCTGGTTTGAGCCCCAGCTGGGTCAGTTGGCAATTTTGTGTGGAGTCTGCATGTTCTCCCTGTGTACACATGGGTTTCCTCCGGTTGCTCCGGTTTTCCCCACAAGTCCAAAATCATGTGGTATAGTAAAATGGGGAGGGCTAAATTGTCTGTAGTGTATGTGTGTAAATGAGAGTGTATGGGTGTTTCCCAGTGATGGGTTGCGGCTGATAGGGCATCTGCTGCTTGAAACGTGTGCTGGATAAGTTGGCGGTTCATTCTGCTGTGGCGACCCCCGTTTAATAAAGGGACTAAGCCGAAAAAAAATGAATGAATGAATGAAAATAAAAATAATGAGAAAAAAAAGAAAAAAAGAATCTATGCTGCATGTTAGTACATTTATTCTTAATATAGTCAAAGATACACCCAACACTGACCATGCAGTCTTACAACATTAGTTATAATAACCGTGTATCTGTTGCAGACATGTAGAGCAAAGATTTTGCCGCAAGTAAGTACTGTCACTGCTCACATACTTAATGAAACATATGCTTTAAAAATGTTCACACAAAAAAAAAAACAAGTGCTGAGGACTTACAAATGTAAATAAACACAAAACAAACAGAGAATACTCACACAATTATATAAACACATCAACATGCTAGACATCCACACAAATACAACAGAGGTTATAATACTACAGAACACATTCATTCATATGCTATGTCCTCTATTTCTTAGTATAACAAAAAAAAGCCAGGAAATTTTCCTCTTGCAATCGCCACAAGGGTAAGTAAAAACACTATTTTCAACAGCTCTAATTTTTATGATCTGTCTGTTTAGTTGGAAATCAGATCTTATTGAGAGTCCAGGAAATGCAACCAACTCAGCTAGCAAATGTAACAAAGGTGTTGAACGTCATTTTGACATATTACATTTATATGGCAGCTTCCTTAAACAAGTGATGGAAAGTCAGATTGTTTTCTATTAAAATTATTATTCATTGTTAAAATGTTTATTATTACTAGTTAAATAAACTGCTAATTCAAAAGTCATTTAAAAAAAAGTTACAAGGACATTTATATTGGCAGAACACTGAGAAAGTCTTTAAAAGGCTCCTATTTTACCTCCTTTACAAGATGTAAGATAAGTCTTTGGTGTGTGCAGAATGTATGTTTCAGCTCAAAATACCCATTACATCATTTGTTATGACCTGCTGAATATGGAAATTTTAGAGTAAAATTACAATGTAGCTGTTTTGTTGCCCGTTTATTTAAATGCATGTCTGTTTCTCCTGCTGCGTCAGACAAACAGTGTATGTATTTGCAAAACTAATATACTCAAGAAGCTCAGCTGGATAGGGGAAGCAAAATGAATCAAGGACAAATATTTCTCAATGACTTGAATTTGAGAAGCAAATACAACATATGTACAAATGTACAACATAACCTCTATAGGGCCCAAGTGTCCACATACGTGGACAGCACATTTTAGCTCTTAAGTGGCTATTTAAAATACTTTGAATGTTTTATATTTTGTTATAGACATACAGTGTCATCCTGCAACTGTTTTGCAGCATATGAAATGTCCCAAACCCTATTTTTAACTGTCCAAAATGGGAAAAAAATGTGTAAAAAAAGTGTAAATGTAAATTCAGACCACGAGTCCACATATATGGACATAATTTTTCTCTAAAAGTACATGATATCAAAAGATGATACTTCAATTTTTATTCTAATTAGGTTCCAATAAGCCCAAATAAGAGAAATAAAAAATGCATGTAAAAAAACACCTTGGGCCTTTTAAATTAAAAGGTCTACATGCTGCTGTGCCTCCTGCTGCATACAGTCAAATGAGCCTTTAAATTCTGTAAAATCATGCCACAACATAGCGGTAGCGCAGACTTCACATAATCTACTGGATATAAAAGAATAGAGGAGAAGTCAGAATGAATCAAAACTCAACACTTTATTTTTCACATAAAAATGTATCATGACAACTACAGAATCAAACAATAAATCCAATTCAGAAATAAATGCACAACATAGAAATCTAAATAAAGATAAATCTAGAAGTACAGATGGAAGTCCAAATTATACATAGTGTTGAGCTTGAGTGCTCTGCACTACGTGCCAGTCTGGTTACAGACTGGGTCTCTTTAAATACCCTATAAGCAATTAATGGTTATTTTGTTAAAGTTAACCATAGACTTAAAGATTTAATAATCTGTTTGGAATTAAATCTAAATTTATCAAAGATAGTGAACCAAACCTTGTTACCAGTCACACCTGAGAATTTATCAATATCAGAGGGGAAGGAAAGTTCAGGGAAGAGGCCAAGAATGTGTTAAAGTCTATCCTGGGAATTTTGTCACATCCTCTTCTTCAGATTTCAAAGTTTTTCTGTTGCTCGACACATTTCAGTCTCAGTACAATCCATCCCTACAGTTCCCTTTCATAGAGAGGTCTGGCTTAAGGCCACGTTTACACTAATACATTTTAAGTTTAAAATGCATAACTTTTGCTATGATTACGCTTTCCATCCACACTACTCCAAAGTTTTCGAGCCCTGAAAATGAAGTGTTTTGGAAATGCTGAAGAGGCCGTCAGTGTGGATTTTAGTCTTGCATCCTTTCCTTGTAAGTTCAGATTTTGCAAGTTCGATATGGAAAACACACTCCCGAGGACACGTCGGATAAATCTTCAAAGAGAACAGTGTACTTTAAAACGGCATTCACATCACCCTGGCTATGTTGCTTCACTTAACATTAAAATAAAAACATTATATAAGGAACTGCCTATTTTCATTTTGATATTAACAACTTAAGAGACACCAAAAACGTTAAAGGTGAAGTAGATAACTGTTTAGCATAATATCTTTGAAAACAAAGTCCCTCTCCGGCCGGCAGTGTGCAGAAATTACACTTTGTACTAAGCCATACTTGCATGCTATTTCAGACCGAATATTCAAAGGAGCATGGTAAACAATATAGGGAGCGCATCACAGGTTGTCATTGTTTAAAAATGAACCAAAGTGAATGTAAAACCAACTTCACCTCAGTTAAGCAAGCTAGGCAGAATAGTGCTAATCTTTGCTGGAAGATTTCAGTGGCTGAACAACACTTCTGTGCATACAACCCATTCGTAACACAACAAAATCTACATCAGCTTTGCATGACTAAAAAAGTTTTAAAACATAACATTATCTGTCTAAAAGACATACTTCAGCCATGGTGTCATCCTTCCTCCAGCGTGCAAAATTAACTTCAATATTGATTCAGAATTTTAAAAAGTTTTGATTAAGCATTTGTTTTTACCACTCTCTCATGTGCACATGAATGCGGTGCGTGTGCATACGCAAACAGCGGGTCTGCATGAATGGATGTGCAGATATACAAATCTACATTTGTTGACAGACAGTTTGGGCTACTATTCAGAATTATGGGAATTGTCAGCCTGACAAATTTTAATTGGATGTAAAAAAAATAATAAAAAATGCATCTTATGCCTTACCCAGAATATAAAAAATATATATAAATACATTTAGAACATTTACTTTAATATTTACTATTGGAATGTGAAGAGACTTTCAACCAGCACAGCAAAAAATGTTTTTGAAGACAATCACCTACTGCACCTTTAAGGCATTGTGTGGCTACATAATTATATGACTGCCATCTTCACTGTATGCATGATCCATGTTCAGCTAACAGTATGATAATGTATGTCCTTGTAAAAAATAGTCAAGGAGGAATTACAAACTGTGATTGTACATCCTAATCCTATACTACTGAAGTTTTGACAAGTCTTACTTATTTTACAGGCTTTCATATAGTCAGCCCAGTGTATTGGGGTAAGAAAATAAACACTGCACCATTTGTATTATATTATATTATATTATATTATATTATATTATATTATATTATATTATATTATATTATATTATATTATATTATATTATATTATATTATATATTGTACTATGCATTTACATTCACAGTCCATGAATACGCATGTGATTATTCTTATTTAAAACAGCCTGGATGGTAAAGTTGGTCCTCTGGCACCATGGTTAGCTCCAATTGTATCGGAAGGAACTTTTGATCCCATGATGATTGATGCGATCTACAAACAACAGAACATTACTGTAGCAACCACCATCTTCGCTCTTGGAAAGTGAGTTATGTTTTTTTTTTTATATATATTTCTCTGACATTCTTCACCAATTTATTGTGTATCAAAGGAATAGGTCACCAAGAAAGGACAATGGAGATAATTTACTTTTCCTTTTTCTTAATAAATCATTGGGGAACAAATAAGTAAAACAAATTAGAATCCTAAGTGCTATTGTTAGATGGACAAATGTTCTCTTGAAAATGGCTACATGCGAAGTGGGATTTGGGCAAGTCATTCCACCAGCTTGAAATAAAAGTGAAAGATATGTAAAAGTGATTTTGTGCCTCTTTCAGAAAGCACTTGCTAAAAGCATTCTTCTGGTAAACATACAAGTCTAAAGTAATGAATTTACGGAAAAGTATAAAGAGCTAGAGTTTGTTTTGTAGGCAAACATCATACTTTGAAATTCATATAAACGGTTATTGGCATAGGGTAAATTGGTGAACAAAGGAGTGACCCACCCTTTTTTTATTTCAAATCTAATAATTTAATATCTATAAATTTAGACACACACATACATCAAAGAGACAGAAATGTCCTTATTTGGACACTGGAGCAACTCTTAAATCCAGTGTTGTGTTGTGTCTATGATTATGTTCAGTGTTATGGGTAACCCATTACAAGTAAAGCGAGTTATGTAATATTACTTTTCTAAATAATGAGTAACGCATTACTTTAAAAATTTAAGTAATAATATTTGAGTTACTTTTTTCTTTAATTTTTTTTTTAATTAACCTGTATTTACCTGTATGGGAACAGGAAGTTCCCAAAAGATAACATTATCCCACAATTTTATCTTTTATGTGTTTTTAAAGTTTAGTTAATGTTATACAGTGCTTAGTTTATTGCAGAGCTATGGAGACCCGGAAGGGACGTGATGGTGGGGAAAAAACTGAGTGGAAGAAAAAAAAAAACTGTGACAGGAAAATATATATATTTTTACGTTTTTGCGTTCCCTCGCAAAGATGTTTTGCGTTCCCTTGCAAAGATGTTTTGCGTTCCCTTGTTTTTCCACAAACACTTCCTGGTCACTTTATACATGTCAACCCTCCCGTTTTTGCCAGCATTATCCCGTATTTTACCATTCTATCCTGCTATCATTCTGTCATTAAGTATTTTCATATCTTTCTCATGTATTTGTAATCTTGATAGCAAATTTAAAAAAAAAAAAGTTCACTTTCTTTCCATTAAAACTATGCGTCGATCATCACCCTTTATATTCAACCTGAATCAGCCAATGACTGGTATAAGCGCTGACTGACAGACGCGCTCCGTATGATAAACTGATCCCAGATCAGCTTCTGTACACGCAATTTAAAGAGGAGCGAAAGTGCAGGACATTTTGGAATATTCGGGTGTATGTTTAGACAAATACTCTTAATACGTAAACATACATGTCCGTCCTGCGTGTTTTATTTTAAACACAACTAATGTTCTCTTAAATTAGCACAAACAGTTCCGAAAGAAATGGAATACTTTCATTATAGATCTGTGCATTCTTACAGTGACACCTCTGTTATCAAATAAAAAACGAGAGATTCATTTGCTTCACTTGTTTGAAAACAGAGGTGTCATTTTAAATGGTGTGTACAGAAGCTGATCTGGGATCAGTTTATCATACGGAGCACGTCCGTACAGTCATTGGTCTGTATACATCTGATTCAGAAGTTGCATATGAAGGGGGACGATCGACGCACAGTTTTAATGGAAAGAAAGTGAATGCAGACATTTTTTTAATTAATTTCAGCGTGCTATCAAGATTACAAATACATTCGAAATATGTGAAAAGACTTAATGACAGGATGATAGCGGGATGGTAAAATACCGGAGAATCCTGGCAAAAACGGGAAGGTTGACATGTATGAAGTGACCTGGAAGTGTTTGTGAAAAAACAGTTTTGCGAGGGAATGCAAAACATCTTTGCATTCCCTCGCAAAACATCTTTGCGAGATAACGCAAAACATCTTTGTGAGGGAACGCAAAAACTTTAAAAAATATAGATTTTCCTATCACTGTTTTTTTTTTCTCCCACCCTTTTTTTTTTCTCCCACTCAGTTTTTTTTCCCCACCATCACGTCCCTTTCAGGTGTCCGTACAGAGCTCTTCTATTGAAAAAGAAAGAAAGAAAAAAAACCCTGCAAGTTCTGAAAGAGATCAAGCCTCAGCCAGGTAAGAAAAATGTAATGCCAAAGTAACTTAGAAGTAATGTAACACATAAAAAGTCACATAAAAGAAAAAGAGCATTATATTTGTCTAAATCTCTGTTAAAGTTGTTCATCTCCATTTTCCTTCAGTCCCTGCTTTGGTAAGCTCAGAAAATTTCAGTAGGCAATAAATGGTGATCGGCACAAGAGAAAATTGTCCTAAAGTGCACAGGCTACAGATATGGCTATTGAGAAATTGAGTTTCTTCACGTGCCATCCTGCAATTTGTCATGCGCAGTTATGTTCTGTGCTGCAACAGCAAAGGCAGCGCTTTTTTATAAAAAATTTAAAAAAAAACTAACAAAAAAACACTTTTGTGCTTTATGCAATATCCATTAGGTGGCGCAGGGGGTGCATTTCTGAAAATCATCATTAGCCAACTAAAGTCGCAAGTTGCATTGTTATAAACATAGATCATTGATTTGGTGTGTCCCAAATCCATCGTTCAAACAAATATTTGCAAACTGGAAAAGGGGGGCCTCGCTCAGGGGATAAAACACCTGGCAATGGGCATTTTTGAAAGAAGCAAACAGGGCAATCTGGGCTTCCTCGAACCACTCCCATATCAACTGGATTATGCCAGAATGGAGTCTCCATTCTCCTCGAGACACAGGGATTTGGGGTAGGGGGGCAATGATTGACTCCTGCGCGAGTCGAAGCTTGAGGTAACACTCCTGCGGGAGTCAGAGCTGCAGAGTGGAACTGATCCTGCAAGAGTCGATAAGGGGTGGGGGGCTCTTGGTGAAGGGGTGAAAAAAATGGAAGGAGCTGGGAAAGAGGAGGGCAATGTGGCAGAAGGAAGATATAGTAGTGGAGAAACTTAATGCTGAAAGCAATGGGAGGAAGAGAAAGCAGCGGAGGAACTCAACACTGGAAGGAAGGGGAGATAGAAAAAGTAGCAGAGGAACTCAACGGTGGAAGACATGGGAGGAAGGAAAAGTAGCGGACAAACTCTATGCTGGAAGGAATAGAAAGTAGTTGAGGAACTTGACGCTGGTAGGAAGGGGAGGAAGATAAAGTAGTGGAACTCAACGCTTGAAGGAAGGGAAGGAAGAGAAGGTACCTGAGGAACTCAATGCTGGAAGGAAAGGGAGTAAGAGAAAGTAGCGAAGAAACTCAACGCTTTAATAAAGAAGATTTAGAGGAGAAACTGGAATGGCAAAGTCATGTTCATGCCCAGTGCTGTAGTGGCTGCTCCGATTCTAAATGAGTGGCTGGAAAGTGGTTCTGTGGGGAAACTTGACAGGCGGATGATGTCTTTTAGATGTTTTTGGAACCAAAAACATGTTAAAGGAAGGTTAACATCATTAACAAAAAGGGGGGAGAAAGGGTTAGAATCTTGGTATCTCCTAAATTGTAAAAATGCTAGGAGGGTTTAAAAAGGGCATATAGGGAAGGGGAGATTGAAATATAAATGAAATGGCTTTTACGAGATTGATCTATTTTGCTTCCAACAAAGTTAGATTGGAAATTGTAGAGTGGTTAATTGGGTTGAAATGGGAAGCTATAGTGATTTTGGAGCATCTGAGGAAGTTTAAAAAGTGCTAGAGTAAACATAGCATCAAGGATGTGTTCCATGCTGCAACTTTCCTTGCAGCGGCATTGGCTTTTATAATCCAATATGTTTGTCTCTGTTTGGACAACATATGATTCCTGCCACAATTACCTAATTGGTCATGAATGTGACGAAGTAAAATATTTGACACATGGTGATTTTTTGACAAAATAATGGGATGTTTGGATTCGATAGGCATGGCTGCATTTCTGAGTCTTCTTCCTACTCTGATGAGTTTGTCATCCAATACAGGGTCCAATCTGTATATGCTGCTCTCCTTCTTGACCACACAGGAACTATGCTTCAGTTGTTTAATGTCGTCTTGAAACTCTTGCTGCTGACTAAAACAAACAATGGCTATTTCAGCCTCAAAGAGGTCTTCCAACGACAAAAACTGTCCACTCAAAGTTGCCTTGAATGACTTCAGTTGAGCATCTATGATTGTTTTGTAGCATTGCAATTCTTTTCCAGTAACAGTAATTCTTTTTTTTGAGGCATATCCTTTTCAGTAGCTTTTTACCTTGAGTATCCAAGCAACTGCCACCTTAATTTTTTTCCAGTCTGAAAAATATGTGATAAGACAGTTACTGGCATTGTGTATACCTTGCTGGATAACAGCGTTCACTCTGAGATCTTTCTTGATCTCTGGATCATCGTCATATGCATATTCATAATTTGCTCTTTGGGGTGTAACTGATACTCTCCAAAGAAAGCTAGGACCTGCAATCCATCTTTTACTGTGCATAAATGCCTTGATATGCATTCCATGTGAAGCATCATCTGCAGGATTTTCCTTGATGGCAACATATCTCCACTGCTGAAGCAATGTTCTATCTCTAATATAAGAGACCCTGTTTGCAACAAAGTTTTGAAAGCATTTGAATGTCAGTCCAAAAAAACTGAGTTCTCCAATTGAAGTCTTAATTCCCTTCTCAACATCTGGTCCACTTTAACAGAGAGAACAGCTGCTGTTAACTCAAAGTGAGGAATGGTTAAAAGTTTAAGGGGAGCCACTCTGGACTTACCAAGCAGAAATGTTACATGCACTTTATCCTCACTGTTTATTATCCTAAGATAAGTAACCATACCATATCCTTTTTCAGAGGCATCCGAAAATCTATAGGTTTCAACTGCAGTTTAAATTGAAACATGTTAACTTCGGTACACCACTGAAGCCCCAAAGTTCATTCTACAGGCAACATATCTCGGTCTAAATCCAAATACTGGATGTCTTTACTTCTGTACTCTTCTGGAACTGATTGCAAAACAAAAACAAAATCTGCCCTTTTGGCAAAGAGCAACAAGATCCTGCACCATGGCAATAGCAGCCTCCTCTGAAAATATACTTTTAAAGAAGTCATCTACATAGAAACAATCAAAGACAGTGTTGATCACTTCTGATGGAAAAAGTGCTGGATTGTCCCCTGCCATTCATCTTAATGCATAACATGCACAACTTGGAGAAGACACTGTTCAAAATGGATGAACTATCATCCTATATGTTGTGACTTCCTGCTTTAAGTTTCCATCAGACCCCCATAAAAACCGAAGAAAATCCACATCTTCTTCTGCTACCTTGACCTGATGAAACATAGTTTGAATGTCAGCCATCAGTGCTATGGTTTCCTGTCTGAATTGTAACAATACTCCCAAAAGTGAATTCGTAAGATTGGGACCTTGAAACAACTGTTTGTTGAGTAAAGTATCTCTAAACGTTGCCCCACAATCAAACACTACTCTCAATGTTCCTTTCTTTGCATGCAATACTCCATGATGAGAAATATACCAAACCTTTCCATCATCATCATGATCTAATTGATACTCTGGCACCCTTTCTCCAGAACATTAGAAAGAAAATGAGTATACTCCTCATGCAACAGTTAATTCCTTTCAAGCCTTTTTCTCAAACCATTGCACCTCTGTTTGGCAACACTTAAGTTGTTTGGAAGTACAACATCATTACTTCGAAATGGTAACTTCAGGTTATAATGACCATCCTGCATTTTGACAGAGTTCTTCATTATTTACATAAACTGCAAATCCTCCCTTGACATCTCCTCTTTCTCAACAACATTTTCATTGAAGTCGTGATTACACTGACTTTGGAGCAATTCTTCTAGCCTCCTAATATAAATCCTGTTAACAGTAACAGAGAGTGTACCAGTTTCATCCTCGCAGTTACTGCTTGCTTCTGAAAGTCCATTAACAACCCACCCCAGTAGGGTTCTAATGGCATATGGCCCATCACCATAGCTGTTTATTATTTCCTAAGGTTCCATTACTTGGGATGCATTAGCTCCAATCAGTAAACCTATATTGGCTTCAATGTGAGAAATTGTTACTCTGTCCAGATATGGCCATTTGGAAATGTCCACCTGCGTTACTATATTGTCTGAATTGACAGGCATTTTCTTCTGTGAAAAATTGATTTGAGCAAATTGCTCCTTCAGAAGATTTTTAGCTAATGGATAACCTATTTCAGGATCAAGATGTTGACAACTCCGAACCTATTATTTAGGTTGACCTGTGGTAAATTTTTACAAAAAACACAAACAGTCCCTTTTATTTTTTGTTGAGTTCTTTCCTCAACACAGTGTTCAAAATGCTTGAACAAAGGGTACATAATGGAGTGGATCACCATTGAAGACTGGAATCTCTCTATTTGGAAGTGTGATGTTGAGCTTGATGCACAAGATATGAAGATTTTGATGAGTACTGGTGCCATAAGTGTTCAATCCTTCTTTGTGCTGCATTTTTGTTGATTGTGATGGGAAGTTAGAGGTAGCACCAACTGATTGTGATGGACTGCTGTAAATTACTTTAAGGGCGTACTCACACTATGCTATCCGAACCGTGCCCAGGCCCGTTTCCCAGATCGTTTGAGAAGTGTGAGTGCTCTGAATCGGGCTCAGGCACGGTACACTTGGCCAACCCTGGCCCGGTTGGAAGAGGTGTGCCAGAGCACGGTTCACTTGGGCTTTGGCGCGGTACGCTTGTGTGTGAGTGCAAAACACGCCCGAGCTCGAAACTGAGATCGAGACGTGACTTTTAAGGGACTGTTTCATATGGATTAATTAATCATTCGTACTGTTCAATGAACACAAACTGTCGTAGTATATTAAAGACGCAAACCTCTCACTGCACGACAGCTGCACCTTCAACAAACCTCCTAATTCCTGCAGTAGGAGGACTGTATGATTGTTTATGAGCGTCAAAAGTGGCTGATCTGTTCGGCGAAATATTTGACTGCGTGTCGCTGCATATCAAACGACTTAAAAACGACATAATTAAAGAAATCTCCACTGTGCTGAGCGAGAGCGCTTCTGAACAGCGCGTCATCGCTGACGAAAGCGTGCCCAGGCCCGAATGTAATGTGAGTGCGGGCCGTCGGGGGAGACGGGAGGGGGGACAAGCGTGCTTTGGCCCGGCTCAAGGCAACTGTACATAGTGTGAGTACGACCTAACTGTGCCCACTGATATTTGACTTGTTGGGACATATTCAGTAGCTTGTGGATTTAACATCTTTTTTTCTTGTTGAATCAAAAATTCCATTTCCAGTCACATCCTTTGACATTTGCTATGGCTGCCAATAGTATTCAAAATAGCAAGTTTTGCAGTAGATGCTGAAATTTTAGTTGTTCCTTGTTTTCTCAATTCCTCTTGCTTTGTTTTAATTGCATGTTTAGATTTGAATGCAGTGGCACATGCCAATGGTGCAGCTCTCTCTGCCTCTGCCTTTACACGAGCTAATACAATAGAAGAACTGCAACTATTAGAACTGTGCTTACTATAGTTAGTGGTACCCTTTGAAACGCTGTCCTCTGGGACAACCTCCTCATTTACATTTACATCAGTAACCCCTTCAGATATTTCCTGACATGTGTCAGATGTGGACAGCCATAAATTGACATGTTCAATACACTTATTCTTTGAAATAGTTTTTGCCTTGAACCATACATCATGTTTCTCTATTTCATTATCAGACAACAAAGTCAACAAAGATTCATGTGCTTCCTAAGCCTCTAAACATAACTTCAAATAAACATTTTACTTCATTCTCATATTCTCTGTTATTTTGCATCAACCTTTGATTTTGTCTGCTTTGTTCAACTTAGCTTTTCTAATTGCTTGCAATGAATGCAGCTTTTCCACTAAGCCCTTTGCTGTAAGTTTAACTGTCCTCTTTTGCCTTGCGGGCTCGCTATCATTATGAAGCTGTTGTGTTGTCCCAGCAGATTCCTCTGCTATTAAACACTGTTCCTCCATATTACCACAATCTCACAATAACCATATAGTACAAAGAATTGTCCAACACTTTGGCAACCAATGGACTGAATGTACGCTTGTTTTTTTGTGCACACATAATAAATGGCCATTACATTCTGTTATGGTACTTGCAACAATGTACCTTTTAATCCCGTGTTGAATCACCATCCATTGCGAATCCAACAGGAACAACAAACAAGATCCACAGCAACTCCAACAAGAACAGCAAACGAGATCCACAGGAACTCTAACAGGAACAGCAAATGAAATCCAATATCCACTATCCGACCCGAGTTGAAATGCCTGTTCAAGAGCTGTCACTGACGTGAAATCCAATTAAACTATACTATACAGACCACTGGAAGCAGAGGTTTTTGACTTAATATAACAGCCTTCCATTGCTGTTGTCGCCGGTGACAGGAGCGTGCACGTATTTCACATGTGCAATCAGAGTCCATGCATGCTAAAGTTGTTTCAAGCAGAATGTCTTTATTTTGTGCAGGTGAATAAAACAAAGCCTCAATCTTTGTTTCTCCTTTCTTCATTATCATGTGCATATAAAATTTGCGACACACAGCACATACCTAAACACTGCATTATTACCACGCTAGCAGGCAAGTTACCCCTTAACACGGTCAAAAACCGTGTGCTTTCCCATTACTTCCTCGCTTACATTTGCGCCTTGGTTATACTTATCATTTAGCGACACCCAGTGGACCACAATATCACTACAATACAAAAAAAGTGGCTCCTACAATTGCAGATTTTGTCATGACATGGCATACAGTAGAATTTTTGATCATTGATAGCAGTATCCTATGATATCACTCAAAACAATGCTTTAATTTAGTGTGCTCAAAATGTTAATTAAATATTGATGGCATTTTAAAATACAGAAATAGTCCTTCGGTGTGGACAGGGATTAGCTAACATGATGCTACAAAAGAAAAAAATATATAGCTATAATCAATAAAAAAAGATGATAATTTTTTTTCTTGAACATTACACAAAGTAGGCCTAGATAAAACAATAAATTAAATGGGCAAATAATAAAAATGCTCTGAAGCTGAAAGCTAAACAAAAAAAATAATAAACAAAAATTTGAACGGAAACCAAAAATTTTGACTGGTTTGCCAAAGGCCTAATTGCAGAAGAAATTAAATAGTTTTAAGCAGTTTTTAATTTTCATTTTAAAAAACATGGCCTATTGGAAAAATTTTCTGAATTTTAGTTATTTTCTTTAAATCAAATCAAATCAAATCAAATCAAATCAAATCACTTTTATTGTCACATCATCAGCAGCACGTGTGCAACAGGTGATTTTAAATATTATGTAGTCTAAACTATTTGGCTAATATTATAATATTATTAATGAAATGGTGCAATACTGATAATTATTTGGTAATTCTACACAGTATTGCCATCTTGTAGCTTATAGGCTAAGACTGAAACCAACAGCAACCACATCATTCATCCAGTCTTGGGGTGCATTTCCCAAACAATGATGGAACTGCCGGCTACTATATTATGATGCATCATTTGAGAAAAGAACAATGTGGTGACAAGTGTTTCCCTAAACCATAGTTGCTCTGTCGCAGACCCATTGTTTGAACCACATTAGTTATAACATAAAATTTCCATAATAAATAATCCCACGACATGAAAGAGCTAGTTCACAGCTGGCCACCAGGTATGCGCAAATATGCGTTATATATGTCTAATTTTGCTCGTCTTTTATTATTTTTGATGTTGTGTAAACGTGTATTGAAAAATGCTATGTGTATAAAACCACTGCTATAAAGAGATAGTTCACCCAAATATGAAAATGTATTCATCATTTACTCATCCTCAAATGATTCCATACTGTTACTGTATAGATAAAAATCTCATGAAGACTCACAAACATCAGGTTTGTATAAAGTAGAGAGTGAGTAAATGATGACAGAATTTTCACTTTAAGCTGAACTATCCCTTTAATTGTCTGAATCTGGGGTTGGAGGAATTAAATTGACAAATTATTTTCTTTTCTATGACTCTCCCTTTTGGTTTTTTTCAGATACACCATTTTCCTAAAAGATTTCCTGGAGTCTGCAGAGCAAAATTTCTTTGTTGGGTTTCGTGTGCACTATTTTGTATTCACCGATCATCCAGAACAGGTTCCTGATGTGAAACTGGGTGAAGAACGTAAACTGAAGGTGATGACAGTCAATAGTTCGAGCAGATGGCAGGAGATAAGTTTGGGTAGGATGAAAAGGCTGGAGTTGCTGATTGAGAGTGGACTGGTCAATGACACTGACTATCTTTTCAGCCTTGATGTGGATACAAAGTTCTACGGCCGCTGGGGAGCAGAGACTCTGGGTAATCTTGTAGGTGTGATACATGCATGGTATTATAATTCCCCTCGTCAGCAATTTCCATATGAGCGAAGGCCTGAGTCTCAAGCGTTTATCCCTAAATCTGAGGGTGATTATTATTATGGTGGAGCTGTGCTCGGAGGTTCAGTAAAGTATGTATATCAACTCGCTAAAACCTGCCGAGAGCAGCTGGACATTGATGCAGCTAAATCCATTGAGGCAGCATTGCAGGAGGAGTCTCATTTGAACAAATACTTCCTTTATAACAAACCCAGTAAACTGCTTTCACCTGAATATTCTTGGGATGATAAAAAGCCTAAACCAGACCAGATCAAAATTATTCGCTATTCTCATATTCCTAAAAACTATGCTGAAGTTCGTCCAAACAAATAGAAGCTGTTGACTGTATGGAGAGAGATGAAAAATGGGGTGTGCAGCAGTGCAAAGGAGAGCCATTGTGCCAAAACAATTTTTGAAAATCATCTTTATTAAACTGTTTTAAATAATAATAAATACATTTGAAATGTTATTTAGCATGGGGACAAAGGTATTTTATTTAATCAAGTCATATTATCCAACCCTACTTCATTATTTAGTTACAGACAGTCACTTGTTCAAACTGGAGAGAATGGAGAAGTGCACTAAAAGCAAAAAGAAAACATTAAAAAAAAGAAAATTAAAAATAGTGTCTTAATATGAGAACTGTACAAGAGAATGGTTTACAGTCACACAATCCATAATGCAAACTTTTTTTGTTTATATTAATTATAATTATTATTGTAATGTGGGGACGCTGTGGTGCAGTGAGTAGCACGTTCGCCTCACAGCAAGAAGGTCACTGATTCAAGCCTTGGCTGGGTCAGTTGGCGTTTCTGTGTGGAGTTTGCATGTTCTCCCCGTTTTGGTGTGGGTTTCTTCCGAGTGCTCCGGTTTCCCCCACAGTCCAAAGACATGCGTTATAGGTGAATTGGTTAAATTGTCCGTATGTGTGTGAATGAGTGTGTGTGGATGTTTCTCAGAGATGGGTTGAGGCTGGAAGGGCATCCGCTGCGTAAAACATGTACTGGATAAGTTGCCGGTTCATTCTGCTGTGACAACCCCGGATTAATAAAGGGACTAAGCCAAAAAGAAAATGAATGGATAACTAAATTGGCCTAGTTTGTGAATGGGAGAGTGTGTGGGTGGTTGCGGCAGGAAGGGCATCTGCCATTAATTCATAGAGAAATTGACAAACCCTGATAAAGCAGAGACTAAGCCGAAGTAAAGTGATTGAGTGAGTTTACATACTGTATACCTGGGGTGCCCAAACTCGGTCCTGGAGGGCCGGTGTCCTACAGAGTTTAGCTCCAACTTGCCTCAACAGACCTACCTCTAAGTTTCTAGTATGACTAGTAAGAGCTTGATTAGCTAGTTCAGGTGTATTTAATTAGGGTTGGAGCTAAACCTTTCTGGACACCAGGGGCCTCATGTACAAAGATTTGCGTTGAATTAACACTAAAACATTGCGTATGGACAAAGCTGTAAATGTGCGTACGCAGTAAAAAAAAGTTGATACATGATATTTTACATGAATTTGCAAAATGTTAATTATTTTACCAAAATAAGAGGGCTCATACAAAATGCATGTTGTTTTTAAATTAATACTGTCCTTAATAAGATATTTAATGTACAAGAGGTTTTCATATACTGTAGTCCACAAAAGAAAATAATAGATGATTTAGTAAAGTTTTTTTATAAACTAATTATAGGACCAGGTGCTTATGATTGCTAGCTGGCTGGATCCGCATTATTCAATTCACAATGCGCAATCAGACGATTCCTAAGCTACTGCAAATACCCTGGGTTACGTATCACAGCTATCTTCATTTTTAAGAATCCCCTCTTCCACCCCTACTCCTCCTCCTTCCTATGGTTGGGTGACACGGTGGCCCAGTGCTAGAACTGTTGCCTCACAGCAAGAACGTCTCTGGTTCCGGGCTTTACCAAACCAGCAGACGTTTTTGTGCAGAATTTGCATGTTCTCCCCGTGCTCACGTGGGATTCCCCCGGGTAATAATTTTGTCCCTAAAATGGCTTTTAAAAGTTTTTATTCTGACCGAAATAAAACAAATAAGACTTTCTCCAGAAAAAAAAAAATATTATCAGACATACTGTGAAAATTTCCTTGCTCTGTTAAACATCATTTGGAAAATATTTTAAAAAGAAGAAAAAAATTCAAAGGGGGCTAATAATTCTGACTTCAACTGTATATATGAAATATATAATATAAATGATATAATATAATGTTTACATTATTGAAAAAATATTATTTCAATTATTCACAATAAAATGAAACAATAATGTATGATTTAAAAAATGAATAAAAGTAACCACAAATAAGTCAACAACACATGAAACAAAGCTTTATTCAAACTTGTTCTAACAATCATGTATTAGAGGCAGAACTGCATGTTCTGCTGTGTCTCCACACAGCTGTGCTAGTTCTGCAGATGGTCAACAGGTCTTCATCTGTGTTTGCCATCATCATCAGCACCATCATCATCACGTTGCTGCAGTCAGACTGAAACAGGTTTGGGACATGATGCTGTCCATGCCTGAGAAACAGATTCTGAAGATGAAGAGACCACAGCAACATCTGTCAGGGTCTCGTCCACGGCACTACATCATCTCCAACATCATCCTCTCCAGCACACTTCTGCACTTCTTCATCCTTAATGCACACGGCTGAGGTCTGAGGACATTTCAGATCGTACAAAATACATAATAAAGAAGTCATTTTAACAGCACCATGTCATTTTGTGTTCAAAAATAAATAAACAAAAAATAAATTCCTCATTTTATCACCTATGCAAATGAACAGATAAAACTCTGTGAAGCAGAAAAAATCTGTGCAGATCTGCAAATTTCAGGTATACACAGCTTATATAATAAGAGAGTGATCTGTTACATCATCACTTTGTGGTATAATGTCTACATCAGGGGTACTCACACTTTTTCAGCATGCAAGCTACTTATAAAATGACCATGTCAAAATGATCTACCTCCTATGAAAATGCAAAACATATATTTCTTTATAAACATATCGAGAGTTCTGTGTTTGTACAATATATATCAATGTACCTTGCATAAATCCTTGAATGAACCCATATTGTGCAATAGCCTACAACTGTACACATTTTTGTCATTACCTTACTCTGATGACTGGCACTGAATAGAATCAGCCAGGGACGCATAGTCTGGACAGTAGCTGCTGACAGCCAGCCTCAAGCACACTACCAAATGGATATATGGACTTACTGATCTTCATGTGGGAAAAGGCTGACTCACATAAATAAGTGAAGCTGAATAATGCAGCCAAGGAGATAACATATTTCCTCATGTTGTGGTACTTTTCCTGTGTAAGTAAGTTCCAAAACTGTCCATGAGCCCAGGACTTAAGCTGAATGTCAGCTTGTAGTGTCAAAATCTCCACTCTAGAAAAGTTCAGGTGAAACAGTGTTTCAATTTTTGATGTGAGTAAATTAACCTCAGCAATTTCCCGAAAAGGCTAGCACATGAACGCAGCTACTGGCTCCAGTAAACAAAGTCTTGAAAGTGTTTGTCAATGTCTGACTGACAGTTCTCGGTCTTCTCTATTTAGCGTGCACTGTCAAGTTGTACACACGACTTCCCTTGCGTCTCCAGCTCTGACGCCAAATTCTATTCTATTCAATTCAAAGTTTGCCAAATTGTGGCCCTGCAGCTTTGAGGAGAGATGTTGCAATTTTTGTTTGAAAAAATTAACTGAGCTGATCATATTAATCACAGTTTTGTCTTTTCCTTGCAGCTCTACATTAAGGTAATTCAACATGATCGGTTAAAAATGCTAAATCTAGCATCATTTAGTTGCTTGTATTCTGCATGTTTAGCTACACAGAAAAATTATAGGTTGACGTCTATTTTTTAATGCCATGCAATCTACACATGCTACCTTTGCAGTCGACCAGTAGATGCTTTATCCCATGGGTAAATTTAAATTTCTGTAATTCAACCTCTATTTTACAGTAAATTTCTGTAATTTAAAAGTCGTTATTTTTTTTTTCCAGCACCCCAGCTGCCGGAAATAAATTGTAAAATTACAGATTTTTTTTTCACGGTGTAGTAAGTAGTAAAAAATGATAGAAAACTCCTTTAATAAATTGACTTAGTGGTGTCGTAACAATTTAAAAAAAAATAGACTCTTGCTGATCAATAGACAAAGTTTTACAAGGTTTACTTCGAAAAAAATTTTTATTCTTTGCAAAAAACAGGTAGGTTACGACAGTCATACAGGCACACCCGTTGCTGCGGAGTGCGACACATAGGCTAACCAGACACCAGGTTTTCTCTTCTTTCCCCTGCTTCAAGGCCCACTTCATCAAAGATGACACCCAGCTCTCTTTAGAGCATTCCTCCTCTGAGGATAAAGATATGGCTCCCAGGATTTCCACTTTTTGAATGCAGATGTTTAAAAGCAGATGACCACCTTCTGAATGACCCTTCTTGTAATATATTCTGTACCATCTTTTCTTAGGAATGCATATGTTCCTTAATACTGTATATGGTGTTTCTAGTAAGAGAGAGATAACATGGGTTTTTCTGAATATCCGAAAGCATAACATTAACAGCATTAACATGGTGCCAATACTTCAAAAGAATTAAACAGAAGCCTGTTTCTCTGATTAACATTAAGAATATCACTAAAGATTGATGCAACTCCACCACCACAACCAATCTGACCAAGCTCATGCTTATATAAGAACCCTGAAGGAGTGGCTTCATTTAAACTGATATAATCAGAGTACATTTGTCACAAATATACACAAGAGACCCAAATGCAAGTGAATGCAAGATGATTTATTAATAGAGACAACAAGAGTCACAACTGGCATTGATCTCACCAGATATAGAGGATTTGTGTAGAGCAAGGGTGCTTCTCACAAGGAATCCAACACGCTAAACAGCGGTAATAGTTCATCCGAGAAACAGATCCGAAGTGAAGTCTCTCACTGATATCTTACCAGATATCGAGGGAAGGGGAGGTTAGTGCTATGAAGCAAACTCTCAAGGAAATCGACACGCTACCAGCGGTAATAGTTTATCAGAGCAGCGGATCCGGGGTGAAGTTTCTCACTGATATGGTTGTCATCATTGCAGGCAGTTGCAACAGCATCAATGAAACTGAGACGTGCATAAAGTCCAAATATAACAGACTTATGACGATTCACCACCAGCGGATATAACGAGAGTGCCTTACAGGAAGCAGACACAGAGGTGAACAAACAACGGACTGACAAACGCTATCTACAAACACTGAACATATAAAGGTGCGCTGTAATGCGCAACAGCTGTGGTTGATAGAAAACAGCTGAGTGAGATGAGTAGCAACAACACACATGATAACTCAGCTGATGAATGTAAACACACACACCACACAGTGAAGATATACCCAAACAAACACACCACGCAGTGAAGATATACCCAAACAAACACACCCACTTCCCACACACACACATGCAGGAAGAGCATATAGATCCACAACCGTGCCAGCATTAATATTAATGTGTTATTATCTCATTTAAAATAAGTGCTTTAGGTGCTAGTGACCTGATGTTTAGAAGACCAAACTTAAAAAAAAATCTACTTTCACTTATTTGCAGTTTTTCTGGTTTTATCTTTATTAGATTTTTTCTAGAACACATAGTACATTTTCCCTTTTTGATCTAATAATATGAGGAACAGAGTTTCTATGGTGTGAGCAAGATATGCATGATGATCTAAATGGGATGAGCAAGGGTCTATATGGTTATACATTACATTACTCCGCCTGTGAGTGCTTTTGGATGAGAGAGGGCTCACTGCAGCACCCGCTGCTCGTTGAGCACAGTAGGCCTAACTGCCGAGTGATTCGTGCTTTCAAGTCTCCAAACACCACAAAAGTCTCCAAAAACACCAGTAAAAGTCATTGGATTTGTCGCTTTTGGCAAAAAAAAAAAAAAAAAAAAAGTCGCCAGGAGGATGATTTGTTTGTGTTATAATCAGTGCTTGAAGTGGAAGAAAAAGGTGGCGGTACTCTCTTTGCGTTGGCAAATCATTACATTTTTACAGTGAAAAACCAAACTTGGAGATATTGCTGTTACAACAATTTATTGTTATTTATTTATTAACAACATAAATGTATTTAAACATGTTTGTGTGGCTGCGTGTATTTCACAAAAACTAAAGGAAAGCTTTAACTGTAGCTTATTCTGACTAATTTATTGGTTTTATTTAAATATATAACTAAATACGACCTCTTGTTTTATACGTTTGCAGCCTCTGCAACATCCATCCATCATAAAAAATAATTCGGATGGTTCGATTTTCTGCATTTTTTGCATCCGTAGCAAATATTTTGAGGAGTGTTTTTGACAATTGAGAGCCAAATATGAAAAAACGAATATGACAGTTACGAACTCAGTCAGGGTGCAAGGACCTTAAACTGCGCAACTTCTAGAGGAGAAATAAAACAAATGAGCGCTGTTTTTTAAAGTCTATGTGTGCAGCACACACAAATAAACTAAATTGACATACTGCAGTTAAATTTCAAAATGTGTTGTTTTTATATTTATAACATTTGAATACAGTTCAGCAACATACATCACACGACCTGACCAAGAGAGCTGACAATGGACCATCACTTAATTTACCATCACCTCACAATTGAAAATGTGACACTGATTTCATATAACAGTTCAACAAACAAGTTAATAATATTAAGTCACTTATATTTTTGATGAAATAATGACTGTTTTGGTCTATTTTAGCAGCGAAAACGGATCCGATGAATCCGATGAAATTCACAAATTTCCCCTTTTTTTTCCTCCCATCCTGTAGCCTAAACAGCATAGTAGAATTAAAGAAAAACTAATTTATTCATTAATAAAAAATATATACCACTGCATGTTCTTACCCCACTACACTGGGCTGATTGTATGAAAGCCTGCAGAATAAATTACAGTTGTTTTAAAAACTTCAGAAGTAAAAAGTTGAATAGTAAAAGTCAGTCAGAAGTGACATTGTATTGTGGGCTAAATATTAAAATCCCAAGCTCTTAGCTGACTGTTCTAAAATATATATCTCTGCAGAAAACACATTTGGGTCCACCAACTCAGCACAATTTACATGTACTTTCAAAAAAAAAAAAATCAATGAAAATGTTTGATTATGATTTATATTATTATGATCACTGTTAAACTGAAGTTATGATTACTGACTTGATCTGAATGTGTTGAACATGTATAATTTTATCATTCTGGATTATTGCAAATTATTTACATGTAGTCATTTAGCAGACCCTTTTGTCCAAAGCGATTTACAATCAAATCATTATGTAAGGATGAAACAGTTTTTTACGTACCTTGCCAAAATGAACTGACAAAACTAGTTCAGGGAAAATAACCAGACATCCCATTACATGTTTAATGAAGCTGGTATATAAATGAAACAAGAAAGTTTAATAAGAATAATGCCTGTGTTATGTGAAATACAAAACTTAAGCAAAGTGTTGAGTGGATCACATTTTCTTTTTAAGAATCAAAGCTAGTTTACTACAACTAAACATACAGATCACAAAAATTAGAGCAGGGCCATTAAAAGTAGTGTTTGTACTCACCCTTGTGGCAACTGCAAGAGAGCACTTTCCTGGTGCTCCTTTGTTATGCAAAGAAACAGTAGATCAACAAAAAACATAACACTTTTGTGTTTGAATCTTCTTACTATGCAGCTACATATGTGTGTGTTTTCTTTCTTTGATATGCATTTATTTATATAGGTAAGTCAGTTTTTGTTATGTAGCTGCTATATGTGCAGTTACTGAGAAGTAGGATTTCTTACTATACACATTTGAATGTATGTGCATAAAGGTGTATGTCTGCTTCTGAGAATGTGCTTCTGTACAGTATATGAAGTGTGTTTAAAATGTGTTTGAGTAAACATGAGCAATGAAATTCATATCAGATGCAGAAAAGCTAGTTCATGCTTTCATGACTTCTAGGCTGGACTACTGTAATGCTCTGTTTGCTGGTTGCCCAGCATCCTCTATTAACAAACTCCAGCTAGTGCAAAATGCAGCTGCCAGAGTTCTTACCAGATCTAGAAAATATGATCATATCACCCCAATTTTATCCTCCTTACACTGGCTGCCTGTTAAGTTTCGTATTGAATTTAAAATATTACTCCTTACCTACACTGTAAAAAAAAAAATCGTAAAAAAAAGGTAAATGACTGGCAGCTACGGCTGCCAAACAAAAACCCTAAAATTACGGTAAAATTTCTTTGTTGAAATAAAGTGTAAAAATAATAAATTTACAGATATTTTCATTAAAATGTTTACAGAGAAACACTGTTATTTTACAGACTTTTCCTAGATTATTACGATCAAATACGTTAAATAAAGTTACAAAATAAGAGTTTTACGAAGAAACACTGTTATTTTACAGACTTTTCCTAGATTATTACGATCAAATACGTTAAATAAAGTTTCAAAATAAGAGTTTTACAGAGAAACACTGTTATTTTACAGACTTTTCCTAGATTATTACGATCAAATACGTTAAATAAAGTTACAAAATAAGAGTTTTACGAAGAAACACTGTTATTTTACAGACTTTTCCTAGATTATTACGATCAAATACGTTAAATAAAGTTACAAAATAAGAGTTTTACAAAGAAACAATGTTATTTTACAGACTTTTCCTAGATTATTACGATCAAATACAATAAATAAAGTTACAAAATAAGAGTTTTACGAAGAAACACTGTTATTTTACAGACTTTTACTAGATTATTACGATCAAATACGTTAAATAAAGTTTCAAAATAAGAGTTTTACAGAGAAACACTGTTATTTTACAGACTTTTCCTAGATTATTACGATCAAATACGTTAAATAAAGTTACAAAATAAGAGTTTTACGAAGAAACACTGTTATTTTACAGACTTTTCCTAGATTATTACGATCAAATACGTTAAATAAAGTTACAAAATAAGAGTTTTACAAAGAAACAATGTTATTTTACAGACTTTTCCTAGATTATTACGATCAAATACAATAAATAAAGTTACAAAATAAGAGTTTTACGAAGAAACACTGTTATTTTACAGACTTTTACTAGATTATTACGATCAAATACGTTAAATAAAGTTTCAAAATAAGAGTTTTACAGAGAAACACTGTTATTTTACAGACTTTTCCTAGATTATTACGATCAAATACGTTAAATAAAGTTACAAAATAAGAGTTTTACGAAGAAACACTGTTATTTTACAGACTTTTCCTAGATTATTACGATCAAATACGTTAAATAAAGTTACAAAATAAGAGTTTTACAAAGAAACAATGTTATTTTACAGACTTTTCCTAGATTATTACGATCAAATACAATAAATAAAGTTACAAAATAAGAGTTTTACGAAGAAACACTGTTATTTTACAGACTTTTACTAGATAATTACGATCAAATACGTTAAATAAAGTTACAAAATAAGAGTTTTACGAAGAAACACTGTTATTTTACAGACTTTTCCTAGATTATTACGATCAAATACGTTAAATAAAGTTACAAAATAAGAGTTTTACGAAGAAACACTGTTATTTTACAGACTTTTCCTAGATAATTACGATCAAATACGTTAAATAAAGTTTCAAAATAAGAGTTTTACAGAGAAACACTGTTATTTTACAGACTTTTCCTAGATAATTACGATCAAATACGTTAAATAAAGTTTCAAAATAAGAGTTTTACAGAGAAACACTGTTATTTTACAGACTTTTCCTAGATTATTACGATCAAATACGTTAAATAAAGTTACAAAATAAGAGTTTTACGAAGAAACACTGTTATTTTACAGACTTTTCCTAGATTATTACGATCAAATACGTTAAATAAAGTTACAAAATAAGAGTTTTACGAAGAAACACTGTTATTTTACAGACTTTCCTAAATTATTACGATCAAATACGTTAAATAAAGTTACAAAATAAGAGTTTTACGAAGAAACACTGTTATTTTACACTTTTCTTAGATTATTATGATAAAATGCGTTAAATAAAGTTACACAATAAGAGTTTTACAAAGAAACACTGTTATTTTACAGACTTTTCCTAGATTATTACGATCAAATACATTAAATAAAGTTACACAATAAGAGTTTTACAAAGAAACACTGTTATTTTACAGACTCTTCCTAGATTATTACGATCAAATACATTAAATAAAGTTACACAATAAGAGTTTTACAAAGAAACACTGTTATTTTACAGACTTTGTCTAGATTATATGATCAAATACATTCAATAAAGTTACACACTAAGAGTTTTACAAAAAAAAAGTTATTTTACAAAATTTTCTGAGATTATTATGATCAACACTATCAATAAAGTGACTGCACTAAAAGTTCAAGAGAAAACAATGTTATTTAACAGAATTTACCCTTAATCATTATGATTAAACACCTTTAATAAATGCCAAGACATGCGGTTGTAATTTAACAGTTTTATTTTGGATCAATAAAGTCTGGAAAAAACAACAACATACAAGATACAAATGATTAAAATTCTCACAACTTCAAAATTACAGTTGTTACATTTTATTTTAAATAAAAATTTAAATTTTACATATTTAAATTATGCAAGACATATAGAAGTTTAAGTTAAATGAAATGACTCAGTTCCTTAAATCTTAAATGAAATGGAACATTTACTACAGTAAATAAAAGCACAACAGTTTCATGAAATTCTTAGACTATAGGATTATGGTAAACTTAAGATATACTGACAACTTATACAACTACTTGATTTTCACTGTTTCACATCACTATTGATCCTAAACATTTCATGTATTGATAGAAAATTTACATTATCAGGTAATTTTTTATTTCAAATAGTTTTTCAGAAAACACAGGAGCAACTAAAAACCAATAATGGAATTTTCTCTGTGTTATGCTGTTAACACCAGACGCAGTACGTGCAGATAAATCGCACCATTCATGCATAAATAGATGCGTGAACATTTTAAGTTCACTCGCTTTATTCGCGCGTCAAATTCACTGAGCAATAGATGCAGATTCGCATCATGGGCAGGGCTTCTGTCTGCCCGGTGACTGTAGCTTCGTTGCTAAATGGCTAACATGGATTTTATTGATAAAATAACTGTGTTTATGTGCTTTATGAAGACTGAAAAACAGCGTTGATTCATTTGGAGCTGTGTCTGAGTCCACTAGATACTTTCAGAGGTGCACCCAGCTCTGTGAGTTCATAAACTCCTCCAGATTCTTAACGTGGATGATGGAAGATTTTATCAATGCTTCCGACTGAGCCAAGCCCAGTTCGATCAATTGTTGTCCTGTGTCGGCAGAAGGACACCAACAACAGGTGCTACATCAAAAACATGCCCCTACAAGAGAAAGCTCCTGATTGGTTAACGCGGCGCGCAAAATGCTAAACTCGCGAGCGCTTCACGCAAATCATGTCATTCGCGCGTATTGCGCCGCAGGATGTCTATTTGTGTCTTTGCATTGACTTAACAGGTAAATCACTCACGCTTGACGCTTCTTCTGCGTTTGGTGTGAACGCAGCATTAGGGTCAATATCATGATTTCATCTTGCCATTTTTAAACTGTATTTTTCAAATAAATTTGATAGTTTTCCACAATATTCTCTTTACAACTGTAAGGTTCTGATAATTAACATTACACTGTCTTTTAATTCAGAATTCTAAATATACAAGGAATTAATAAGTACACCCAGAAAGTATTCATATCACTTCACTTTTTCCACATTTTTCCATGTTACAGCCTTATTCCAAAACAAATTAAATTCATTTATTTCCTCAACATTCTACACACAATCCCCCATAATGACAATGTGAAAAAAGAGTTTTGAAATTGTTGCAAATTTATTAAAAATAAAAAACCTGAAAAATCACATGTACATCAGTATTTACAGCCTTTGCCGTGAAGCTCTAAATTGAGCTCAGGTTCATTCTGTTTCCACTGATCATTCTTGAGATGTTTCAGCAGCTTAACTGGAGTTCACCTGTGGTAAATTCAGTTGATTGGACATGATTTGAAAAGTCATACACCAGTCTATACAAGGTCCCAGTGTTGACAGTGCATGTCAAAGCACAAGCCAAGCATTAAGACAAAGGAATTGTCTGTAGACCTCCGAGACAGGATTGTCCCGAGGCACAAGGCTGGGGAAGGTTACAGAAAAGTTTCTGCTGCTCTGAAAGTTCCAATGAGCACAGTGGCCTCCATCATCCGTAAGTGGAAGATCAGGACATCAGGACTTTTCCTAGAGCTGGCCGGCCATCTAAGCTGAGTGATCGGGGGAGAAGGGCCTTAGTCAGGGAAGGGATCAATAACCCAATGGTCACTCTGTCTGAGCTCCAGCATTCTTCTGTGGAGAGAGGAGAACCTTACAGAAGGACAACCATCTAGGAAACAATCCACCAATCAGGCTTGTATGGAAGAGTGGCCAGACGGAAGCCATTGCCTGCCTGGAATTTGCCAAAAGGCATCTGAAGGACTCTCAGACCATGAGAAACAAATTTCGCTGGTCTGATGAGACTAAAATTGAACTCTTTGAAGTGAATGCCAGGTGTTACGTTTGGAGAAAACCTGGCAGCGCTCATCACCAGGCTAATAGCATCCCTACAGTAAAGCATGGTGGTGGCAGCATCATGCTGTGGAGAGGTTTTTCAGCAGCAGGAACTGGAAGACTAGTCAGGACAGAGGGAAAGATGAATGAAGCAATGTACAGAGACATTCTGAATGAAAAGCTGCTTCCGAGTGCTCTTGACCTAAGACTAGGGCGACGGTTCATCTTCCAACAGGAGCCCAGACCTAAATCCGATTGAACATCTCTGGAGAAAATGGCTGTACACTAGGCATGGGACGTTGCCTATGACTGTTTTCAAGGTATACCGCAGTTTGGAAAAGTCAAGGTTTTGAAACCATCAAAATGTTCTGCTATACCGTTCCTAAGGTATGTGTAAGTTTTTATTTACTTTTTTTTGTTTGTTTTTTAGGACAACAGTATCTCTAAAGATGCAGTTTTAAATTGTTATGAAATTTGTGTTTTTAAAACTAATAAAGACAGCAGAAGTCAATGATTCATTTGAATTATTTAGCCTGACATGTTTACTGCTCCAAAATCTTTGAAATATTTCTCAAAATAAAATGTATTGTGTTCAAAGGGGAAAACGTTTTTGTTTTTTACCCAGACATTTCAAAAGTATATTTTAGAGCAGTAATCACAATACTGTGAAACTGTGATATTTATATCCAAGTTTATCATACTGCCAGAATCTTATACCGGCCCATGCCTACTGTACACCGTTGCTTTCCATCCAATCTGAGAGCTTGAGAGGTACTGCAAAGAGGAATGGGCAAAAATTCCCAAAGACAAGTGTGCCAAGCTTGTGGCATCATATTCAAAAAGACTTGAGGCTGTAATTACTGCCAAAGGTGCATCAACAAAGTATTGAGCAAAGGATGTGAATACTGATGTACATGTGATTTTTCTGCTTTTTTATTTTTAATAAATTTTCAACAATTTCAAAAATTCTTTTTCACATTGTCATTATGGGGGATTGTGTGTAGAATGTTGAGGAAATCAATGAATTTAATTAATTTTGGAATAAGGCTGTAACATAA
This sequence comes from Danio kyathit, assembly GCA_903798195.1. NCBI lineage: Eukaryota > Metazoa > Chordata > Actinopteri > Cypriniformes > Danionidae > Danio > Danio kyathit. The sequence goes on from LR812523.1 coordinate 29,325,029, forward strand.
AAAATGTGGAAAAATGAAGCGCTATCAATACTTTCCGGATACACTGTAAAATCAAAACATACATTAGTAGATCCATGATTCCATACCAGAAATGACATATATACACCACATTAAGATCAATCCTCCAAACCGCCAGTAATCAGCTGGATCTTTGTGCATCTGGAAAGAAAAAAATAACACACTAAGACACTCTGAAAAGTTTTCAAAAGGAACAATTTCAATTTATTCACCTTTGCTTTAAACATGATTAATATTTATTCAAACTGTGCTGCAGTTAATAGTTTTGTCTGGTGGAAAAATAGCAAAATCACTAAAAGAAAGAGCATGTAGATTCACAACAATGGAAGTATCACAGCAATAGAGGTATCATCATATGCTCACTGGATGTCATGAAATAATGTCTAAAAGGAAAAAAGTTTAAATATCATGCCCTTGCTCCAAAAAGACATTTACCAAAAAAAAAAAGACCTTAACAAATGATTTACAAGTTTAACATGCCTTTATCAAAGTAGGAAATATAATCCTCTTGACATTTTATATAATGCTCTATGAATTTTTTTTCATACAAATACCAATTGATTCGCTTCAAAAGATCTTGAGTAACCCCTCAGAGCCATGTGTAGTTTGATGGATGGATGCACTTTTTTTGAATTCAAAATCTCACTCCCCATTCTCTACCATTATCAAATTTAGAAGTGACAGGATAAATTTTATTCATAACTTCAGTTTTGTCTAAAAGAAAAAAGTCATACACCTCGGGAGGGCTTGAGGGTGAGTAAACTATGGAGCAATTTTCATTTTTGAGTAAACCATCCATTTAAATTCTCCTTACCTTTATTCTCTCCCATGATATTCCAAAGGTGTATGACTTTCTTCAAATGAACCCTTTTAGATTTTTTTTTTAGAAAAATGATCCATCTACTGTATGTCTACTAATGTGGTATATAATACAAGTGATTAGACACCAAAGTGCTGAAGGTCCAAAAAGTCTATACACAAAATAAACCAAATGCATTGTAAAGTTCACAAGCAAACTTCTTTTGTGAAAAACACAGCAGTCTGTGAGAGCGTCAAAATTCGCAACATTGATCTAGTATTTAAAGGGGCCGTTGCAGCATATCAGCAAATCAGTTACATTCCCGCATAAAACGTGCTTTCTAGCGTGAAGATGTTGCACGCCTATTATCAAATTTACTTAACTACGGAAGATCTAGTTGCATGTGGTGTGGCTTTGCTCCACTATGTGTCCATATGCCTAAAATATTCTGAAGCAGCAATACTGTTTTGTATTGTCGCATTAAATTAGCTTTTTTTAAAGAAAAAATATATATTTAACATTGATGCACATTAGTAACTCGCCAGAAACTTTTTAATTTATGTTCCTGTAAGAAAACATTGCAAATAATTGGAAATCCGATTGGGCTTCCGAAAATGAATGACTTCCGGCTACTTTGACGTTCTCGCCGCTTTCGGTGTGAATGTACAGTAAGCCAAATGCCAAACTCCCTGACTTTCACTGACAAAAAAAAGCTGAATTTCCATGACCTATAAATAACAATAACATAAAATTTTTTGAGATGAAAAAGACTAGGGACATGCTGAATGCGAGAGAAAGCACAGCTGATATAATTTCATCGATTCAGCGTGAACACATGACTGAACTGTTTTTACTATTACTGTACAATATGTGTTGAAAAACTGTACTTTGTTAAGACTATTAACATAACCAAAAGATCCAGGTCTAGCAACACCTATTAAAAAATGTATAGAATCTTTTTTTTTTTTTTTGATGAATGGAAAGTAAAATGTAAAGCAATAAAAAAATTCCCTGATATTCCATGACTTAGACAAAAATCTATAAAATTCCCTGACTTTCAATGTCTAGAATAGACTTTGTAACATTCCATGACATCCCAGAAATTCCATGACCCGTGGGAACCCTGAAAGTTAGCTTTATACATCTGGGATGGCATGAAGGAGATCTTTTTTTTTTAGTAAATTGTGTCTGTTAAAAATGACAAAGTACTATTATTTGAAAATATATTTCAAATGATACTTACTAGTGATGGGCTTGTTTCTCTGTTGGTGCCTGCTTTGCCCCCTAAACATTGTTCATGTTCCAATGCTTGATCTAAAAAACAAAACAAAAACAATAAACAGTTAGGTGTTATATATTAGCAGTATTCATCTCTCCAAGACAAGCACAAGCTTTATCATATATTTTTATAAGTTAAATGTAAAATTGTTAAAAACTCAGAAAGTTGTAAGCTGGGTCAAATTCACATTGATGTTACCCATAGTGTTATCATCTTTTGATAAGTTAACAGTATTTTATGAGGTCCATTTTAATTCCCCCATCAAATGTGCCTAAAACAATGGTTAATTTAACATTAACATGATTCACACAAAATTCATCATGACTCCCAAATCTCACACAGAATTCCCTCATCATTTACCCGCCCTAATGTTGTTCCAAACCTGGTTGACTCTCTTTCTTGGTGTGACCTTTTGTATTTGTTTTATTATCAAATGGTTTCAGAAGAAACTACGTCATACAGGTTTGAAAATACATGCATTTTGAAAAGACAACATTTAATTTGGGGTGAATAATGACTGCAAACTCAAGAAGATAGGTAAATACTGTCTAAAGTTGCATTGAATTTGTTTGCATGGTCTGTCCCTTGTACTTTTTTATTTTAAACATAGGTCATTCCTATCGAAAACAAATAAAATAAACATGCAGACTAACTTCCAAAAAGTATGCGGGTTTTCTAGATTACAGTCAGTGGTTCTCAACCTTTTTCAGTGGGCCGTACTATATCCAAGTTCAATTCTTACGGGCTGCATATTAGTTGAATGACGTCATCAACGCAAACTAACCAGATATTATGTTAACTATTACAATTAGATGTATTACTATTATTTTTAGAGCGTGTAATTCTGCTTACCATTAATGGGACACGTTATGATGTCGGGAGTCGACCAATTTGGTAAAAATATGAGTTAACAGTACAATGAAGTTGTGACTGTAAGTTGTAGTCAATAAGACGCGCATGGAAACGTGACCGGATGCGTGTCATTCGACGTCACTGAAGAAAATAAGCATTCGCATATGTAAGTGGATCCAAATATAAAAAGCATCTTTGCGCTTAATAATCTGAGGTGTCCAAAGATATTTTGCCACATTTCTGCAATTGAGGATAGTCATGGGAAGTTTGGATCATTTTACTGACTCGGACCTTTGAGTCTCGTTCATCGAGATGAACGAATCTTTTTTCGAGTCATTTCGTTCAATTCATTCAATTTGCCCAAAATAACATTACAATGTTACGAGATGCTTCCAAACACATCTACAACTAGCCCGAACGTTGATCACACTACGAACAAGTCAACTACAATGCTAATATACAATGCAATGTTACTAAGAACGAGAAAATAATCCTTCGTTGTTTACCTGGTGTTTTATCTATGTTTAGCTCTACCCACCTCTTCTGGCATGTCTTCAGATTTGCCGTTCGTTCACCTGACACTGACAGTGCCATATAAGCTTAACCGATGCGTACAGTCTGAGCAAGAAACACCCATGATTAACTGTTCACCTTTTGAGTCTTCGGGGTTTTGAGTCGTTCGTGCACAAATGTGCGCAGGCGCGAATGAATCACTCCCTGAGGACTCATCGTTCTCGAGTCACATAAAAGATTCGATCAAAATGAACGAATTGTTCAAGAATGACTGCTGCGCAATTTGGCTGTGTCTTCTTGCCTAAACATTTATCATTTATATTTTTAACATCCGTTATGACATTTAATTGATGACTGTTTGAAATCTGCCAGAGCGCGCGCGTGATTGTGTGCGTTAACGTTAACTGAGTTGCATCAGTACATAGTTGCGTCAGATCTACGCATATAGGAAAACAGTGCACGATTGCCAAAATAATTTTATGTAAGTTTGTTTAATACGTTTATTTCTTTAATTAATTTTAAGAACGAATTGTAAATGTATTTAGTATTATTTGTTTTAATTTTAACGTGTTAGCGTCGGCGTGTGACGGCCGGAGGTTGAGAACCACTGATATCTATGACATGATATCTATGATAATAAGTTACTCACCGCGACTGAAGATGGTGTGGATACTTTTCATTACCCAAATTTATGGAAGCAAACTAACACACACAAAACAACAACGTTAGCTATTTATTTACTAACAGAGACATTTGAAAAAGAGCTTGTAAATTTTTACTCACCACCAGCTTCTCTTTATAACTGATCAGCATTATGTCCCGCAATTGACTGTATCAAAAAGCCTAGTTTGCATGTGGTCCTCTGCTACGGAGTCCAAGGGAGTGCATTTTGATTTGCTCTGTTTAACGAATAAACAAAACACTGTTCATTTCAAAGCTCCAGATACTTTGATCTTAGCTGACACATGCTATCAACACTACGTAACATTAGCTGGTAATATTATACTTAAATATCACTACTACATACTACATATTGTAACTTAGAAGCAATTGAAAAGTTCTTCTTACCTTCTGTAGTTTGTCGTTAAATGTTGATAAAACACTTTGTCCAGATTTCTTTTGTGTGTGTTCTTCTTTCACGTCTCATATATGAAATGCATTCAAAATTAACATTTTAAAACAAGTCATGTAGTTGATGTAAAACCCACCGAATAGGACCGAAGTATTGCTGCAGTCGGACTCTGCAGACGTGGGTGGAGCAGCGCATAGTCATTCAAACGGACGTTATTCAAACTTTACCTGAAGGCGCGAAGTGTTGTCATTGGACAGATTCCATGATGACAATCAAAATAACCAATCATGCTCAAAGCTGCACGGAGACAGCCAGTAGGGTGATAACAACGCTAGTATGGGAAAAGATGACATTTTTTTTTTATATAATTATATTTACAAATATATTTAATCTTATTTGTGAACAAATAAAACACACACATTATAATTGGTTAAATAGTGTTTTCATTGCAGTGTGCATGATTAATAATATAGTGTAATATATATATATATATATATATATATATATATATATATATATATATATATATATATATATATATATATATATATATAAATAAATAAATATACATACATACACACACACACACACACACACACATTTTTATATATATATATATATATATATATATATATATATATATATATATATATATATATATATATATATATATATATATATATATATTCATTCATTCATTTATTTTTTTTTTGGCTTAGTCCCTTTATTAATCTGGGGCCGCCAACTTATCCAGCATATGTTTTACGCAGCCGATGCTCTTCCAGCTGCAACCCATCACTGGGAAACATACACACTCAATCACACACACTATGGCCAATTTAGCTTACCCAATTCACCTATAGCGCATGTCTTTGGACTTGTTGGGGAAACTGGAGCACCCAGAGGAAGCCCATGCAAACACGGGGAGAACATGCAAACTACACACAGAAATGCCTCGAACCAGCGACCTTTTTGCTGTAAAGTGATTGTGCTACCCACTGCGCCACATGGCAGCCATATATATATATATATATATATATATATATATATATATATATATATATATATATATATATATATATATATAATGTAATATATGTAATACATTTTATATATTCATTCATTCATTCATTTTTTTTTTTTGGTTTAGTTCCTTTTATTAATCTGGGGTCGCCCAGTAGCACATGTTTTACACAGCGGATGCCCTTCCAGCTGCAACCCATCTCTGGGAAACATACATACACACTCATTCACACTCATACACTATGAACAATTTAGCTTACCTAATTCACCTATACCGCATGTGTTTGGACTGTGAGGGAAACCGGAGCACCCGGAGGAAACCCACACAGAAACGCCAACTGACCCAGCCAAAGCTCAAACCAGCAACCTTCTTGCTGTGAGGCGACAGCAGTATACTGCGCCACTGCGTCGCCCACATTTTATATATTTTACTATTATTTTGTATTTTGCACTGTCTGGAGCCAGCACCTAAGCTTTTCACTCATCATAGTACACGTGCTGATGACGTGATAATAAAAGGGATTTGATTTGATTTGATATTAAGGCAAAGAAGAGAACATATTCATTGCAATTAAAATAAACTTACTGAACCAGGAGACTGATTAAAAAAATGCTTATTTAAAAAATAAAATCAAATGGCACTTACAGGCTTTTGCACCTGAACTCTTCATATACAGCAGGTGTGTCAAACTCAGTTCCTGGAGGGCTGTAGCCTTGCAGAGTTTAGCTCCAAACTTAATTAAACACCCCAAAGAAGTCAAAGTCTTAATAGCCATACTGTACTAGAAGTTTCCATGCAGGTGTGTTGAGGCAAGTTTGAGGTAAACTCAGCTGGACACTGTCACTCGAGAACTCAGTTAAACCGTTGCTAAACCAGCAACCCTGGTTTAGGGGAACCCCCTGATCCGGCTAATCAAGTCAATCAGGCTTATTTACATTTAGATGGTTTGTGTATATATACAGGTGCATCTCAATAAATTACAATGTCATGGAAAAGTTTATTTATTTCAGTAATATTTTAGCTAAATTTATGAAATGATGACCCTTTTGTATTTTAAAAAACGAGTGGTCTTTCCTTTAAAAACACACGCCTTAAAATGTCAATTTATATTTTGTCAATTTATATGTCACACTGTTACACATCCTGTTGGTTTAGGGTTAATCCTCTCTCCACTGCAACACTTGATTGCTAACATTAACATAAATTGTCAATTCAACAATAATTGCTTGCATTATCATTTATTTTAATGTTTTGTTACTTAAATGACATATGTGTTTGCAGCAGCATTCTGTCTCAGGTTGCACTTTATGACAAGGTCCTTCACAGGTTTTGTTTATATTTTGCCCTTGTCTTTCATCAAGGGACTCTGAAGAACAGTGTTGCCAATTTAGCAATTTTGAAGCTAGATTTAGCGTCATCCCTACCCCTTTTGAAATTTTTTTCAAAAGTTTAGGGACTTATAGCAACTTCTTTGACAAACCTTGTTTACATTCTCATCTTGACCACTGATATTTATATTTACATGAGTGAATTTTCCTTTATGATGTCATCTAGTGACATAGAAAGCAGTTGACAACACTGCTGAAGACATTCGCATTTGACAAATGTTTTCCATGGTTCCAGGACTTTCAAAGTCCCCCAGTGCCGTGCTTTGTCTCACCCTTATTATTACCATCATATGATTTCTATGTGCATAACAAATGCATGACTATAACATTTGGATGTGTTTGTGAATGTGGATAGTAATGTTGGGGGAATTTGAGTTTGTGATGATGTTTTCATCTGTTCACAACTTGATCTGTAAAGCAATTTGGATCAAACGTGTTATTTAAAGACCTATATGAGACTCAAATTAGCAAAATAAAAATAACAAATCTAACTTTTGCTGGAGCTATTTCTAGTATGTGAAAAACTTTACTTATTAATGTTAACCCACTCATAACGTTTTTTTTTCAGCATAAATCAAATTAAGTGGTCGTCTCTAAAAAAAAAAAAAAAAAAAAAAAAAAAAAAAAAAATCTGCTTGAATCTGCTGCTGCGGAAGCGCAGACGCATTATTCACACGACAGGCGCGAAAACACTTTCCACACGTCTGTGCAGGAGCGATCGCGGTGTTTCCACGCGGGTTTTCTGGACTTCTTCACGAGTTTCATTTGTAATTACGAAGGTAAGAAACAGATATATATTATATAATTATAGTACATATAATAGTAGAACTGTGTATTCACGTTGGCTTCGTTCATCTAACATTAGCTCGCTGGCTAATTATCACATTTTGGCCATTAAGTGTCAGCAATAGACTAAATGTATTGCTTGATTTGTCAACGATTGTAACGTAATGAAAAGGCATTAATTGTTGTGCAAAGTTTGCTGAATTTCAACTTGCAAACAGACTATAATTACATGTGTCTTTTTTGTGTTTATTTCATTGGCTACAGATCAAGGAGACTGCTCATAACTCCTCAGACCACAAAGGACGACGACCAGAGGGTATGAGTGGGCTACAATGACATATGTTATGCAAAGGTTTACATGTCACTTATGTGGTACGTCCCTGAAAAGCATAAAAAGCTATGTTGACCATCAAATTTTGAATAGACATGAAGCAAATCATACTTTTCCGTGTTGCTTTTCATACTGCAAGCAAAAAATCATTAAATATACTGCCTTAAAAGCACACGTCTATCGTTCCCACAACAGCCCTGTTTCGCAGTTAGATGACACACAGAGGTCATATGAATGTGAAGATTTGTATCTTGGTAGACAAAATGACATGAGTTTTCAGGGTAAAAACAACACAATTTTGTGTATTTTTGCTTAAAACAAATAAAATAATCTGCCAATGGGGTCAGAAAAATATTCTTATATCAAGATTATTTTGCTACTTATTTTACTTGTTTTAAGCAAAATTCACTTAATTTAGTAGTTTTTTTTTCCTTGAAAACAAGACCAATTATCTAATGTCCTTTTGTCTACCAAGAAAATTAATCTAATTTTAAGAATTTTTAGATATTTGGACTCAAAACAAGACAAAATTTCTAAGTAAGATCATAATTTTTTGCAGTGTATGAAAGGGTTTGTTCACCATCTAATGAAAAGTGTTATAATTTACTCATCACTATTTTGTTCTAAACCTGTAAGACATTTCCTACTTTGAAACACTAATGAAGATATTTTAATTAAGTCTGGGAGATTTCCGTCCTTCTATTGGCAGTACATGCAACTACCAATTTGACACTTCAAAAAGTTCATAAAGAGGTTGTAAAACTAATCCATATAAATTGAGTGGTTTGGTCCAAATTTTCTGAGGAGACTCTTTATATAATGAACAGTTTAAGTTGGCATGTGTTCACATATTGAACTCATCAATTAATCTGTTGTGGTAAATGGAAGCTTGATGCATGTTGCTTGATGTGTCAGCTTCATGCTTGTGTTGTACAGCACATAAAATCTTCTGGGTTTGTTTTTGCACATCAAGTATGCTTGGTTGAGCTTATGTTTATGTTATGTGTATCAGTTTTTATATATGAAAAAAGCTTAAATTCAGTCAGTTCTTTATAAAGCAGTTAAATCTCTCCAGACAATTTGGACTACACCACTCAATTCATACGGATTAATTTTATGATCTCTTTATGAAGTTTTCATATCCTCAATGTTGTAGTTGCATTGCTATCAGTGGATGGACTGAAATCTCACAGATTTCATTAAAACATCTAAATTTGACATGCAGGTGAGTAAATGATCATCATTTTTGAGTAAACTATTTTTGAGGCCTGTTTCACACTAGATGTGTATATAGAGTGCAAGTTTATGTTAAAGACTTTAAACACATGAACTTCAATGTGCACCATGCTATATGGCTGGGGTCACCAATCTCGGTCTGGGCAGGCCGGTGTCCCTGCAGGGTTTAGTTCCAACTTGCCTCAAAACACCTGCCTGATTGTGTGTTTGGTTAGGGTTGGAGCTAAAATCTGCAGGACACCGGCCCTCCAGGAACAAGTTTGGTGACCCCTGCAATATGGTTTAATGTTAGAGGGTGTGTGTAAAAAGATGGCGTATCAAAGTACATTCTGACTTTTAATTTACTACTTTTCACTGATTTAATAAGTCATTAACTAAGGATATTAATTTATTTTAAAAAAAAAATTCAAAGCTGCAAAAAATGCTCAAACTGCATTGTTGCTTCAAGCTTCTCAACTTGTCACAAATGACACCTTGCAATGTGAGAGTCATCACTGTTGGTCATCTTTGCAGCCACCCTGTTTTCATTTCCAGGTTTGAGCTTTCCAAATTTGTATTGGGCCAAAAAAGATGATCCTTAGCCTTTTTAAATTTTATTCAGTGGGTCTCTAAAACATCATGTTTTGCAAATGTATGCATCTACATTTCAGATTAATGGTGCAAGTGCTGTGGCTCTTTAGCAAAAGTAATGTTTATTCAAAGCAGGTTACCTGCAAGAGCAATGCAAAAGAAAAGTGCCAAAATTTTCAAATTTGTGTTTACAGAGTTTGTCCTCTTTACATTTTCTAATAGACAGAAATCACAGCTTTTAGGAAAGCATAAAATGTTAACATTGTTCAAAGGTGCTATTTAACTGGCTTTTTATTTCAGTAATAGTTATCAGTCTGAATGACTTGCATTAAAAGAAAAACTCTTCTTCAAACAGGTGCATCTTCAAAATTAACCCAGATAAAGGGACCAAAGTCGCACGCAGGGAAAAGGGACGCCAGTATGCTGTCAACCCAAGAGTGCTGAGCCTTATTTCGAAAATTGCCAATTTTGAGTGGACAGAGTAAATGGTATGATCACTACCTCACAAAACACAGTAATAAGGGAAGCAATACACTAGTAGTAAGTTTCAAATCAGATCCCTTGTTAGCAGAGATGGGAGGTAACGAAGTACAAATACTTCGTTACTGTACTTAAGTAGTTTTTTTTCTGGTATCAGTACTTTACTCCACTACTTATTTTTTTGACAACTTTTTACTTTTACTTCTTACATTTTTACACAAATATCTGTACTTTCTACTTCTTACATTTTTTAAACCACGGTCGTTACTTTCGTTTTTATGTGTTTGGTGGCGTGATCTATATTATTTCTTGTCATTGCGCAATAATATGAGCGCATTTTTGATGCAGTCAGTCTATTTTTCCTCATTGCGCACCTGCGTGCTGCAGCGCGCGGCTTCTTCAAGGCTATTGCGCACCATACATGGCCTAGTTCATGAATATTACTACTATGAGAAAGGCTAGGATTACTACGCAGTGACAGTGGGAGTCGCCGAATTTAACATGACTGATGCTGCCCTGTTTACACGGTAATAAGACAACTTTTGCTCGATCGGATCACAGATAAACGAGACACATTCTAGTTAAAAACATTCTGTTTAAATGCTTAAGCCTTTTGTCCACTTCCGATCATACTGCACAGGCTTTCACTGGTCTTTCAATCTAATACTGCGGAAAATAGTGCTTTCTTTGTAAAGATTAGTACTAAAACAATCAAATACTTTATAAAAAAAAAATGTATGCATGGCGGTTTATTTCCTTTATTTCTGATGAGGTCGTATTTACAAATAGAGAATTTATGCTGTTTTTCAGTTTTTATTGATTTGATTGACTATATGATTTTACATATAGGCCTATACTGTTGTCTTCAATTAATAATTTTAACAAATATTTTACAACAACAAAGGTAACTATACTGGGCAGTTTATGTGTATGTTACCTGTCTTACCTGTGTATGTTGCTTTTAGCATAGAATAAATGTATTACAGTTTTTCTCAGTCACTTTGGCACATTTCTTAGAACAGAACTGAAATTTGTGATACAGTAGGACTAAGTGCATTTCTCAAACAACATGTATAAATAGTAAAACACCATGAATTACCTGCAAAAGCCAGTCTCCTGCTCAAAATCCTTCAGTTTATCTCTCAAAACTAAATTTCTGTGTCAATGAATATGTCAGTGGCGTCAGAATGACATGTCCTTGTGTTATTGTATATGAATAAGACTCAAATTACTTGGTAGTCATGTTGTCAATATCAGTGAACTCTGGAGGGCTGTTCTGGTGTAAACTGTGGCAATATTTTTGCTGTTTGTACTGTAATTTGTTGACAGATCATGTCATTCTGATACAGAAAGGAAAAGAGAGCACGCCATAGCACAAAGAAAAAACAAAAGTAAAAATGTGAACAGAACAACCTCCTTTAGACCTTCATTAGAAAAAGTCCAGATTCACCTGGGAGAAATGTAAAAAATGCATTATATGACTAAATATTAAGACAACTTGTTCAGGCATTTGAACGATTAAATGTTGTGGAGGTGAGTCTTCAACAGAGATAAAATAGTACATGTTGATCAACATGACATAAGCAACTGTTAATATAGGAAATATCAGAGAATTGCACATAGTCATTTGCATGGATGAACAAAAGCATTTGCAACTTGTTCATAAAGAGAAACTGCTTTCTGATGTGCACAAGTAACACGATGATGATCTGAAGATTGAACAGGGGTTTAGAGAATTTCAATTCTGATCTGAGAAATGGACCAAAGTGACTGAGAAAAACTGTAGCAGAATTAATGTTTATTCATTAAATAAAATGACCACAGTACCTGAAAAAAACACTGAAATAGCAGGTTATATATGAGAGCTGCTCTTTGAAGAGAATAAGCAGCTTTAGCCTAATGCAAAAAAATAGTTTGCAGTCATATCTGATAAGAATTTATTTTAGCAAAAGAAAAAAATCAATATATTTTGGACAGAATTCAGTGTAAAATGTAAGACATTTATAAAGATAGTCAGAGTGTATCAACATGAATGGCAGCTGTTGTTCTTGATCTAACAGCGGCAAAACTACATGCTGAACACTGTGAGTTTGCGTCAGGATGATTACCTACCCATCTCACTCGCTATCCTTCAGCTTCGTCCCTGATTTATCAGGGGTCGCCACAGCAGAATGAACCGCCATTTATTCCAGCATTTGTTTTACGCAGCAAATACCCTTCCAGCTGCATCCCAGTACTGGGAAACACCCATACACATTCACACACACACACACATATAAACTACTGCAAATTTAGTTGAATTATTATTCGCCTATACCGCATGTCTTTAGGACTGTGGTTGAAACGAGTACTTTTTACTTTTGTACATTTTCAGGCGGTACTTTACTTTTACTTAAGTACAAAAGTGTAGTCAGTACTTCTACTTTAACCAGAGTCGTTTTAAACATGAGTATCTGTACTTCTACTTAAGTAAAGGATGCGTGTACTTTGCCATCTCTGCTTGTTAGTTTGGGGAACAATAGCAAACCAAGGTGCAGATACACGTACATTCATTCATTTTTCAAGTTTATAAGTATGTGCATGGCAGCTATTCAAATAGGTGCATTTTTTTTGGAAAGCCAGTTAAACCATTTTATCTTTGGCAGTGACCTTAAAGTTCATGTTATCTGTTGTATTTTAAAAAGTTACATGCTTTAATAACTTTTTACATCTCTCTCTCTCTTTACAGTACCTGTGTGCTCTGTTTCTGGATGTTCTATGATGTTTTTTCTGAGTGTCAACTGTGAATTATTTATTATTTTGTATGTTTATTTTTATGTTTTTTGCTCTTGATTTGTAGAATGCTTTTGTTCTAATATGCCTAAGGTGTTGTAATTCTGAAAAGTTCATAACAATTACATTGATTTTCTAATGTAGGTGTCAAATTCAAGAGCTTCAGACTCATTTTGTGATAACAATAAATTGTTATTTTACTATCACTTGTTTCATTCTTTGTTCTTAGGCCTTGCATCATTGTTGTGAACTCGTATAGTGGTATGTCCACACTAAACCACATAATGGAAAAAGTTTCTCTCGCAAGGTGGAACATTTATGTGTGCTGATGCTATAAAATACTTCATTCTAAAATAGCATTTCATTCTTACTTGACATAAATCCATGATTTCACTCATTAGATTTGTAATCAGAATTACAACATGCCTGAAAATTTCAATCTGGAGAGCAAAGCTGCAAATGCATTGTTTAATTGAATGATAAAAGAAATAGTTTACATGTAAAAATACATTCAATCATTCATTTTCTTTTAAGCTTAGTCCCTTTATTAATCTTGGGTCGCCACAGCGAAATGAATCGCCAACTTATCCAGCATATGTTTTACGCAGCGGATGCCCTTCCAGTTGCAACCCATCTTTGGGAAACATCCACACAAACATTCACACACTACGGATAATTTAGCTTACTCAATTCACCTATAGTGTCTTTGGACTTGTGGGGGAAACCGGAGCACCCGGAGGAAACCCACGTGAACACGGGGAGAACATGCAAACTCCACAGAGAAACGGCAACTGACCTAGCCGGGGCTCAAACCAGCGACCTTGCTATGAGGTGATTGTGCTACCCACCTTGCCATCGTGCTGCCCACTTTAAAAATACGTTTAAAAATAATAAGGGTTTACTTTTAAAATTACAAGAATTAAACCATAGTATAGCGAGGTGCACAAGCAATTACAATTTATTACTTTAATTTTACATCATTTAAAATGTACTTCAAAAAAACAGGGAAAAACACAATGTAAATAATACGGCAATTTCATTTTATAAAACAGACAAATTGCTGTAATTTGACATTAATTATATAATACATAAAATAACAGTCAAGCTGTTAATTTACGGATATTGTTAGTAATTTTTACGGAGTTTTGAATATAATTGAAAAAAACAGAAAAATACTGTATAAATAATAGTGTAATTTCCCTGTATAAATAACAAAAATGACAGTAATTTGTCTTTAATGATAAAGTACCTAAAATGAAAGTCAAACTGTTAATTTAGAGAGGTTGTTTGTCATTTTACTGAGTTTTGAATATAATTTGAAATTACATAAAATTACTGTAAAAAATTTAGAGAGATTTTCTGTAAATTTAGGTTTTTTTTTTACAGTGTATAAAGCTTTAAATAATCTAGCTCCTGTTTATCTAACCAACCTCCTGTCTCGCTACAACCCAACCCGCTCTTTACGATCTCAAAACTCAAGGCTTCTGGTAGTACCTAGAATATCAAAGTCGAGTAAAAGAGGCAGAGCCTTCTCATTTATGGCCCCTAAACTCTGGAATAGCCTTCCGGATAATGTCCGAGGCTCAGACACACTCTCGCTCTTCAAAACTAGATTAAAGACCTATCTTTTTAGCAAAGCATACACTCAGTGCATTACATAGCTGTATGACGCATGATGTGCCCCACACATGATTTTGGTTCTCGTTTATATAACAGCAGCTACGCTAATTATTCTCCTTATTCTGTATTTCCACCTGGGGGTACTCATCTCGAGGACCTCAGACTATGCAGTGCCACTGACGCGATCCGAGACCAGCGACGAGATGATCCCAAGGTTTCTGGACCAGGCCGTATCCTGAGCAGCTGCTGTGGTGGTCTTCATGGAGTGAGAGCATGACTGACTCCTGAGATGCTCCAAGGACAGACGAGTCTTCGCTGAGGTCCAGCTTCCTGCGCCTAGACTGCAGCCCTGCACAAGACAATTGGCCATAGGGGAAATGGTCATGCCCAACTGAGCCAGGTTTCTCTCAAAGTTTTTTAAAATCTTCGCTTTCGCCAATTGGTGAAGTTTTTTCCTCGCCGCTGTCGCCACTGGCTTGCATGGTTCGGGATCTGTAGAGCTGCGCATCGATGGATTTGCTATTTAGTGTTTGGACTCTCAGTAGTGATTATTAACTCACACTGAACAGCTAAACTGAACTGAACTTAATCTCTGAAAACTGAACTGACACTGTTTCAATTCACCATAACCTTCCATGTGAAGCTGCTTTGACACAATCTACATTGTATAAGCGTTATACAAATAAAGATGAATTGAATTGAATTTAATTGAATTAAATTGAATTGAAAGTACTTGATGCAGAATCTTTGTACTTTAAATCTGCAATAGATACAAGGTTATAGGCAAGGCTGGAACACTGCCTGATTAATGTTTGTTGTAACTGTGTTTGCAATCAGAATAGGTTTAATTAAAACTACTAAAAATTTTGTTTTGCATTATTTTTTTCTTACTGTGAAGCAGAAATGCAACCCGTGAAAGGCTAGATAGTATTAATTTATTATTGGATAGTGCAACAACACTGACACTATGAACACTGAACAACCCACTGAACAACCCAAAAATTAAATTACCTCATTTACTCTCCTGTAAAACCTGTAACCCCTGACTTCCATAGTAGGAAAAACAAAAACTATGGAAGCCAACGGCCACTGGTTTCCAGCATTTCTTCAAAATATCTTCCTTGGTGTTAAACAGATAAAAGTCAAACAGCTTTGGAACGAGTGAAGGGGGAGTAAATTACAGAATTTTGGATGAACTATCTGTCACGGTCACCAGCGAGATAAAACCACTAGAGATCGCTGGTGCACACACACATTCACAAGAACTACAAATCTGCTGAAATATGGACTACAAAACCCAGTCAGGCCACACACACGCTCACCTGCTCCAGGTCTCCACTGATTAGACTGGCACAGTTGTAGCTGCTCAGATATTGATTACATGGACTATAAGTACTGCTCAAACACAAACACTGTTGCCGAGTCTTGTTATCTGTTCAAAGTCACAATTCTAAGCGTTACCTTGTCTTGTTCTTGCTGTGTTTGGACCCTCGCCTTGTTTATCTGTTTCTCCCTGTCTGCTGCCATCCTTATGACCATCTGCCTGCTATATTGACTACGATTCTGGATTTCCCTCATACGTCTGTTTGCTCCTGTATTGATCATTGCTTGCCTGACCATTCCTTAATAAAAACCTGCATTTGGATCCGCATCCTGTTGTCAATGTCTATCCCTGGTTACAGAAGACTCAGCCCTAACATGGATCCAGCGGGTGTCAAGATTATGCGTCTCCGTCAGGAAGCCAGGTCAATAGAAGAGTATGTGGAGGAATTCATTGAACTGGCTTATTCAGCCTCTTGGGACAAGGTATGTTTAATGATTTTCTTCCGTGGAGGACTTTCTGAACCACTGTACTCCACAATGCCATTACACCAGCCCCACTGGATGTTAGAAATGTATATTGATTTGGCTTTAAGAATGTCTGGGTCCCCCTTCACTGTTGGCGAAGTGGAGGAGGAAACCCCTAAATGTTTTTTGGGGAGGGGCAAAAAACATCAAGACCCTCTGGCAACGGGGCTTGCTGCTCAACCCAGCAAAACCATTATGCTGGCATCACCTGTACTCCTGTCTCCTGTTTACCAGCCTAGACCACAGCCAGTTGACAAAATGGCCGCCAACAGTCCAGTCAAGCACAAAATGGCCGCCTCCAGTTTGCCAGTTTACAAAATGCCTGCCTCCAGTCCTCCAGCTCACAAGATGGCCGCCTTCAGTCTTCCAACTCACAAAATGGTTGCCTCCAGTCCTCCAGCTCACAAGATGGCCGCCTCCAGTTCTCCAGCTCACAAGATGGCCGCCTCCAGTCTTCCAGCTCACAAGATGGCTGTCTCCAGTCCTTTAGTTCACAAAATGGCTGCCTCCAGTTCCCCAGCTCACAAGATGGTCCTCCAGTTCACAAAGTGGCCGTCACCAGCCCTCCAGCTCATGCATGGGTAAGCGTCAATCTGCCACCAGCTCACAAGATGGCTTCCTGTTCCGTGTCTGTTCCTGCTATAGTTCCTGTCCAAATCCCTGTTCCTGAAATGCCATCACCTGAGCTACCAGAATGGCCACCACCACCTGAGTTGCCAGAGCTACTGCCACCACCAGAGCTGTTACTACCAGAGTTGCCACCGCCACCTCCAGAGCTGCCAGACCCTCAGTCACCGCCAGAGCTGTCAGATCCTCAGTCACCGCTGCCGCCGCCGCCGCCAGAGTCGCCGCCGCCGCCAGAGTCGCCGCCGCCGCCAGAGTCGCCGCCGCCGCCAGAGTCGCCGCCGCCGCCAGAGTCGCCGCCGCCGCCAGAGTCGCCGCCGCCGCCAGAGTCGCCGCCGCCGCCAGAGTCGCCGCCGCCAGATGCTCCAGAGCTGCCAGATCCTCAGTCACTGCCAGATGCTCCAGAGCTGCCAGATCCTCAGTCACTGCCAGATGCTCCAGAGCTGCCAGATCCTCAGTCACTGCCAGATCCTCCAGAGCTGCCAGATCCTCCAGAGCTGCCAGATCCTCAGTCACTGCCAGATCCTCCAGAGCTGCCAGATCCTCAGTCACTGCCAGATCCTCCAGAGCTGCCAGATCCTCAGTCACTGCCAGATCCTCCAGAGCTGCCAGATCTTTCAGAGCTACTGCCACCAGAGCTGCCAGATCCACCGCCGCTGCCAGAGCCACTGCTGCCAGACCTGCCGCCGCTGCCAGAGCCACTGTGGCCAGAGCCACTGCCGCCAGTGCTGCCAGAGCTACTGCCGCCACCGCCTGAGCTTTCTGAATGGCCGCCGCCTGAGCTTCCTGAATGGCCGCTGCCGCCTTCCTGTTGTCAACGTCTATCCCTGGTTACACTATCCCTTTAAAGCGCTTGCTTAAAAATACTTCCTTGTTTTAGAAATACAGCTCTGAGCATATATTTATTGACACCATTTCTTGTATTGTAAAATATATAATCACACCAGGATTAAGACTAAATTAATCCAGTATTAGTTTTTTCTAATCAAACAACCACACTACAACAGCCCTTTTGGTTTTCAAATGTCTGTCTCCTCACATTCATTGTAATAAACACGTTTAAAATGAAATCATTTGTTCCAGATTGAGGCAATCTTTTGGCAATTCCAGCAAACTATTTCCTTCAATGTTTGCTGTAAAACTGCCAATAACTCGTAAACACTACTTTTATTCTAAGAAGATTTATTTTAAATAACCAGTAATACCGGTCGGATCTGAATTTCAACCTTTCAGCCAAGAAACGCTTTTTAATATGTTCGGCATCCAGTATGTCATTCAAAAAAACAAAAGAAACGAAACAAACAAAAGACTATTCATTGTGACTATTAATGTATAAAGAGTGTTATCAGTTCAAATGAAAAACTGACTCACCAATGGAAAAATGTGGACAGAAAATACAAACACAATAGGCAACAGTAAACACATTACAAATGTAAAAGAAAAAAACACATACCCAGCAAAAGAGAGTCCAGCCAAGATGAGAAGAAATGTATTAGCATTTTGAAGAAGTTTAAATTTTCCTGTTTTATGTTTTTGTCCTCGTTCTGTTGGGAAGCAAATGTCCAACAGATGAATACAGCAACAGAGAGACATACTGTATAGGGAGGAGGAGTGTGTTAGAGTGACATGTTAAGGAAAATAATTCCAGTCTGAAAACCCAGACAACAGTAGTAATGTAAACTATGCAACTTCGTTCTCTCATTTGAATGAATGAACCTCCCTAATTAAAAAAAAATCATTTTATTAAAAAATAAGTAATGCTAAATTCCTATGATAAAGGATCTCTTAGTTTGATTGATTTTAATTCGCTAAATGGCAATTTTATAATTAATTTAATAAGACAATTTCTTACAACTCCTCTATCTGGAAAATTATCTCCCGTTTAATTTTCTCTCATATGGATGGTCTAGAAATTATTTTAATGTGTATTTATAAAACTGAAAAAACTCCCAATTAAACTCTTTAAATTTCACCAACAAGTATGTATTTTATAAACACAACTTCTCCCCGCATAGTTTTCTTATTTGGAGTAATGCCAATGTCATGTATAGAAATAAATCACAATTTTTTCGCAGTTGTTTTAACAACAGACTGTTATTAGTTAGTCAGTTATTAAATAATGAAGGGACGTTATTTACATTTACAGAATATAAGAATATAATAAAGATATATTAAGATGGAGGGCAACACAGTGGCTCAGTGGTTAGTACTGTAGCCTCACAGCAAGAAGGTCGCTGTTTCGAGTCCCGACTGGGTCAGTTGGCGTTTCTGTGTGGAGTTTGCATTTTCTCCCCATGTTGCCGTGGGTTTCTTCCGGGTGCTTGGCCATAGTGTATGTGTGTGAATGAGTATGTATGGGTGTTCCCAGTACTAGGTTGTAGCTGGAAGGGCATCCACTGTGTAAAACATATGCTGGATAAGTTGGCGGTTCATTCTGCTGTGGCAACCCCTGATAAATAAAGGGACTAAGCCGAAGGAAAATTAATGAATGAATGAATAATGTTTATAATGACACCAAGATCATGTAATAGTGAATAGTTTACTTGAATAGTTTACATCTGGAAAAGGTCACCAGTTAACATGGTCACTAGTTAAACCATAAAACTGTCAAAAGTGCGGGTTTAAGGTTTAAATGCTAGTTTTTATTGAGCTGGCAGACAATTTAAGTTGACTGTGGATATATGAAATTTATTTCAGGTCACCCAGCAAAGATCTGAACAACAAACATTCTTCAACACAAGTGTAAAAATATAAAATATAAATTCAGAAGTCTTCAATAGCCATCTTCAATAGAAGCAAAGTAGGAGTAAGAAACGCATATCAGCCTTACTCTGGAGTTTGTTCACCCTTTGCCTATGCTTTTTATGTTTTCGCTTGCAAAAATGTTATAAAAAGAATAAATTCATGTATAAAAATCAATTATACTGATGATACGATACTGACCCTGGGATCAATATTTTAATTTGTAAGGACAACGTTACGTGCACATTGCTGTGATTCATGTTTTTTGCCATTGTATATACACAATATTAAAAATGATCAACATTACTAAGGGTGCTTTCACACTAGCACTTCTGGTCCGCACCCGGGTTCGTTTGACGTCATAGTACAGTACGTTTAGCTAGTGTGAACGTGTCTTCTGAACTCGGGTGCGCACCTGAAAACCGTACCCGAGTCTGCCTGAAAGAGGTGGTCTGGGTACAGTTCATGTGAACTCTGGTACGGTTCACTTCTAGTATGAATGCAATTGTACCAAATAGCGGAAATGAACTGCCAACTGTACAGCAAACTATCATTCGTGGGTGTGAGTGTGTGTCACGTATTTTACCTTGGTGACAAGCGGCACTAAGCCAGGGCAAACACAGTAATACACAGTGATGTCTGCTTGTCTCCTCCAAAAAACAGCTTCTGCAGACATTGTGTAATGTTCTGAATGTTTATAATATTTTTGCGGCAGATGGACGCGAGTCGCTTTCTGTATGTCCAAAACTAAAAGATTCAGCAAAAGCAAATCGACCGCGCGGGAGTCTTTCATTTTGGCTTTCTGCTTTCATGACTCTCACCTAGCAACAGCCGTAAACAAAACACCAGCTCGAAAAAAGACAGTGTGAACTCCCCAAAAATTGTATTCTTTGGTTACTCTCTGAATGTAAATTTATTGTTAATTTATTGCTTTTTTGGCAAAATTTTACATCCATAAATGTAAATTTTCAAAGAAACACCCTTACTTTT
The DNA here is from genome assembly GCA_903798195.1 of Danio kyathit. NCBI lineage: Eukaryota > Metazoa > Chordata > Actinopteri > Cypriniformes > Danionidae > Danio > Danio kyathit. The sequence goes on from LR812523.1 coordinate 29,345,973, forward strand.
TTATTTTCAGAAAGGACTTTGATTTATATGTAAACTCTTTAAAAGACTCTAACAATTACATTGCATGTAAAACTCTTGGTGTAAATAATTTAAACTTGTTTAATTTGCTGGAATTTTATTTATGTAACCCTCTTTGTCTCCTTGTTCATATTGTATCTTTGTAATGTTCTTTCTTGCATTAAAAAAAAAAAAAGCAGCAGCAGGAGTAAAAACCAATCTTTAAACAAACTATTTGATAAAATGTGATTCATAAGGTTCGACAAGATAAAAAAAAAAAAAAAAAAAGACAGTGTGAACACAAACCAACCGAGAAGGTGGCAAGGGGGGACAATCGAACTTGGGTACGGTCCAGGCAATTGAACCAAGTGTGAAAGCACACTTTTAAATTACATTTACTTTTACTTTTAATAAATAATGTTTTTTTTTTGTACTCTTCAATGCTTAACATTCATTCATTCATTCATTTTCTTGTCAGCTTTGTCCCTTGCGGGGTCGCCACAGCGGAATGAACCGCCAACTTATCCAGCACGATTTTACGCAGCGGATGCCCTTCCAGCCGCAACCCATCTCTGGGAATTTCCACACACACATTCACTATGGACAATTTAGCTTACCCAATTCACCTGTACTGCTTGTCTTTGGACTGTGGGGGAAACCAGAGCACCCGGAGGAAACCCACGCAGGGAGAACATGCAAACTCCACACAGAAACGCCAACTGACCCAGCCCAGCCGAGGTTCGAACCTGCGACCCAGCGACGTTCTTGCTGTGAGGCAACTGCACTACCTACTGCGCCACTGCGTTGCCCCAATGCTCAACATAAAAAAAAGATTTTTAAAAATGACAAAAAATAGACTGACATTTCAAATAAAGACTCGTGTGACTTGAGAAATAAGTCCCTCAAAATATTGTTGGAAGATGATGAATAAATAATCCTTTAGAACACACGTGTAGTACAGTACACTTATTAGCATATTAGACTACATAGTATAATAACTGCAGCACATTGTAGTAAAATTGCAACAAAAAAATGCAGTTTACTTCCTCCTAATTCAGTTGTACTTCATTTTAGTCAGCCGATTCGATTGTTTTCACTTGATTGAATGGGCATTATCAATGGTTATCAGCTGATAGACATGGGCCAGTAGGGGGCTTCTGTGCATACTAGTAGACTCAGAAGGCTGTTATCATTTATCTACATGGTTAATCAGCTGTAGATACGCATGTGGCCAGAAGTTAACGAGAATTATTTATATTATTTATTAAATTTCCCATTATTTGCATTTCTTAATGTCTACCCTAACCCTAAACCCAACCGTCACAGCAATGTAAAAACAGATCTGGATCTGGAGTCTTCTCTATTACTATAGTATAGCTGATTAACCATGTGGATGGATGATAACAGCCTTTTGAGCCTACTGGCTTATATCTATCAGCTGATAACCACTGATAACAGCCATTTAATTGAGTGATAACATTCAAAGCCAGTGTTTCTCAACTGGTGGGTCGCGACCCACTAACATTTTCAGTAAGTCGCGGAGTGTGTGGTCAAAAAAACAACAAGTTTAATTTTTAACTTATTTTGCTTATACCGGACTTTTATTTTAAAATGCGCGCGCAACAACCGTACTACTTTCTCGATAAACATGATGATGATCCGTGGATAAGCAATCCCTTTGGAATCGACGTGGAAAGCGTCACGTTGCTGAGCAACAAAGAGAATCAGCTGGTGGAGCTGTCATGTGATAAGACGCTGAAAAAGAAATTCAGTGAAGTAAGCCTCTCCCAGTTTTGGTGCCGCGAAGTGCTTTCTGAGTATTCGTCCCTTGCCATTCGTGCGATCAAATCCATCCTACTATTCAGCACTACGTATTTGTGTGAAAGTGGCTTCTCTTCCTTGGTGCAGCTTAAGTCAAAGCAAAGGAACAGGTTCGACATAGAGCACGATCTTCGGGTCTACCATCACCCCAGACTTTAAAACTCTTATCAGGAGTAAAGCACATCCTCAGTTATCTCATTAGCTTCCCAAATTACTGTTAAGTGAAACAGATGTTTATAATTGCTGTCATATTAGATGTAAAAATGGTTATGATTATTTTAATTATTTTACTGTAATTTGCTGATTTGTTCTGTTCAACAGGATCAGTGTTAATGTTTTATTAACAGTTCAGTTTAGTTCATGGTAACTGAACCTTTTCTTACCCTTACTTTGTAATATTTCTATAATTTGATACATTTTGTTAAATGACAGCAATAAAATATTGTTTATTTGTAAGTATTGGTGACTTGTGATTTATCTGTCACTATTTGTGTATGTTAACAAATAAATACAAATTAATTATAATTCCTAAAATTATTTTATAGTTCCTAAAAGTTTGGGTCGCGGCTTGATGACCATGTAAAAATGTGGGTCCCATGGCCAAACCAGTTGAGAACCACTGTTTTAGTGCAATGTGTCTGTGCTGGCCTGGCTCGTTCATCAAAAAAATAAAACACAAGTTGAAAAAATGGATATAGTAGAACTTTGACTCTTCTGTCAGATGAAAATCTAATATTTAAAGTTTGCCAGTAACTGCTAAAAATAACATTCTAGTTAATAAATCAAAAAAGTCAATGTGAATAGACAAAAGAGCTTTGTTATTTTAAGTAATTTGATCATTTTAACCACATTAATGTATTTTTTCTAGTTATATTATTAAAATAACACTTCGTTCATGAATTGGACATGAAAGATGACACATTTAATAAAGGATTGGGTAATCTGGTATAAAGTGCACATGGTCATGCGCTGCCAGATACACTCTCAGAAATAAAGGTACGCGAGCTGTCACTGGGGTGGTACCTTTATAAAAGGTACACATTTTTACTTAAAGGGTCCATATTGGTACCTCAAAAGTATATATTAGTACCTACTAGGGATGCCCCAATTCTCAATATAATATTGAACCGTTCGGTACGACATCCACGGTTCAATACGTGCTTGTGAATTGCGTTTTTTTTTTTTTCAGTTTACTGTACGTTGACTGTGTGTGCCAGTAAATCTACGAGAGATGAGGAAACTACTCCCTGCGAGTAAATATTCAATCACTATGCTTTAAAGCACTGATCATCAACTGGCGGCCCGCGGGCCAAATCCGGCCCGCTGAGGCGTTCAATCCGGCCCACGACTGGATTCCAAAATTGTGAGGATAAAAAAAAAATAGTGGTCCACACTATTAAAGCAACTAAAAATAACAACAACGGAGTCTCTTGTCAGAATAACCACCATTTATGACTATAATGCTACATTTCGAAATGAGGACAGACTCAGACAGACCATGCGGCGTTAAGCATTTATTGTTTCAAACAGGTTTTAGCGTAAGTGAAGACCAGGTGGGGTGTAGGCGGAGTGCGCGCAACGTGTGTGGGATAAAGAGCAAGGAGGGATGCGGAGGAGAGGGGTGCGCGATGTATTTGGGGAGCAGGAGGGAGACGTGCGATTTCCCGGAGATTATCTTTCGTTTGCGGGCATCCGGGAGTCTCTGTGCATTTGCGGGAGACTCACAGAACTTCCAGGAGACTTGGGATGTCTGCCTCAGGACTAAAAAAAAAGTAGGAAAAACAATCTGGCACAACTTAAAATAGCATGGTAAATAAATAACCTGGTACCAGAACAAAACAGGTCACAAATAATGACATCAAATGAAACGTTAAGTGGGCTTGAATTCAAATCACAATGCTGAAACGGGCTACTCACAGCTTAATCAATAGCTAAAGTTACATTAGTTGCCTTAGCCTAATTGAGTTGAGGCAAAATATCTCTCACTCCTATTGGTTGACTGTAGGTGATGGGAGCCTGAATCAAATGCCTTCAGTTTTGTATTGAAATTGAAAAAGTATAAACATTGAACATAATGTTAAGCCAAAATGAGATTTTTATTTGATTTTCTTCTTGGGGGTCCGGCCCCCAAAGAGACTGTCTAGTAAAACTCTGGCCCTCTGACAAATATAGTTGATGACCCCTGCTCTAAAGTTAGGGGGCGCTCAACCATCATTCATTCATCATCATAACATGGTACGAGGAAGCGCCGGTGTCTTTTAAATCTGCAGTGTGGGCCGGGGACATTTCGGTTACACATATAGATAGACTAATCGAACGGAAACACTTCCAACATGACTGCACATCTGCGGCGCCATCACCCACCAATATCACTGTCTGAAGGCAGGATAGCAGAAAAGTTAATAAAGACCTCCATAAAACAACAATCCCTCACTGAATCCTTCCAGCAAACATACCCAACTGGTTCCGAAAGACACATAAAAAACAAAGGCAGTGTTAAGTTTAATTAAGATGGTTTATTTATATTTACTGAATTACAAATATGTTTATTTGAAATGGTCAATTTACGTTTATTAACTTCACATCCATGTTTATTTTCAAAATGTAAGAATTTATGTGTTCCCCAGTTTGTACATGGGCTACCAGCAGCTGTGAGATTTCAGTGGTATTTTTTTATTATACAATACACTAGGAACTAGTGTACCTTTCTTGGCTTTGAAGTAAAATAAAGGAGTATTGCAATAAATCGTTTTTATTTGTTTCTCTTTCTTACTGTTCCTATCGCCTACACTCAAAAAAATGATTCTTGCCTGTAATTACAATTAAGCAAATAATTTAAATAAAGTTTATTTAAAAAAAGAAAAAATAACTATTATTCTTATGAATTATGCTGTCTTAACATGAATTGAACGCATTTGAAACAAACCTGATCAAATTACATAAACTATACCTAATCTGTTGCAGTAATGCAACGAATGCGGATGCTGCGCATGCGCATTGATTAAAAACACTGAGGGCGCGCGCCTGCTCGCGCGCCTTCACTGTTTGAAACTGATGCGCATGCCCGCCTTGGCGCCTTCAGGGTAAAGTCGGTTAACTAAAGCGCGAGGATGACAACGGTAGCAAGAAAGAAACACCGAAGAACTGATCAGGAGATTATTAAGGTAAGATATTTTCTTCATTTGTGATCTGATGTAGACAATTTTTATGACGTGATTCATTGATATGATCGATATTGACTCGCATTTCGGCGAATTAACGTTAGATATGTTCTGGCGTCCCATGGTATTTTGAATAAATGATATCGTAAGTGCATACTTTTTGCAAATAACGTTATGTTAAGCTGATTGCTTGCATGATTCTTATTAAAACAGTGCCATCTCGACGTAACTTACGTTAGTTCACTTTGCAAGCATGTTATAACACATTAAACACTATATCATTATGATTTGTTATCACTTATCTGCAATTTGGTTCATTTTAAATTATAAATGATCTACTACGCTATATTAATCGTTTTAGGAAGACTGCCCGACCCATGAATTACTTAATAATAGCGTTTCTATGCTTAACAAATATGATGAAGCATACTCGATATTATTTGAAATGTAGACATAAAGGTTTGTAGAATCATGTTATGTTAAAATCGTGTCCAGCAAGTAAAATACGTAAGTTCGTTATAAAAAAAATATTTCTAATTTTATGTAATTGTCATGTTGTTTTTAATATTACAGAAACATCGTTGTAACATAATCCTATAATTTAACAGATTAACGTCAGACACTCACTTACAGTATGGTATGTCATTTCTCTCTCTGATCTTTTCACTATTTTAGTCATTTAGTTATAGCAATATAGGCAAGCTACTTGTAAATGTTAATTTAAAACAAATTGTGTACATAAATTAGTTGATCATGCATTTTTTTTCATTCAGATTTGTAATTTTATCATAAAATAAAATTATATGTCTTCTCTTCTAGTTTAAAGATCTCATCGTTGTGACATCCCACATTGGGGCAGCCACTCAATTACAGTAAGTGTTGTTATATATATATATATATATATATATATATATATATATATATATATATATATATATATATATATATATATATATATATATATATATATATAACTACTAGTTTTGTTAACTTTTTCACACTCATGTTTTACTTTTAGGTATGCGAGTCTTGTGAATGTGGCAATGTAATGTGCGCGGCACAGAACTATCAAGTAGGTGAGTTATTAAAACATTCTAAGCTCAAACTTGCTCATTTTGGGGCAAGGTTTGGGCCTTAAATCTTTGTATATACAGTAATTGTCCTTGCACATTTAAATCATGTAATAACTTTATAAACTGTGATGACTAAATAACCTTTTAAGTCATATATACAATATTACAATCTATATAAAAACATATTTATAGAAATAACCCAGCATTTGTTTGTAGGCTATAAATAAAACTATACAAAGCTTTTTTTTTTTATTATTATATTCCCATTTTTAACATTGTATAATTTTGCCAAATTTTTAGTGTGGTGACATTCACATCAAATGGGTCTGTGTGTGTACATCAAGGAGGACATGACAACAGTCTTCAAAGAATTCCAGGTTTGTACACAAGTGGCTAAAGTACCTAACATACAATTTACAGCCTGGGTGTTGCCAATTTTTAACTGTAACTGAAAAGTATTCATGTTTTTTTTATTTACTTGTTTTAGAAAAGCCCACCCAGGGTAACACTTTATAATAACTACACACTATGAACCATTTATTAAGCATTAGCAAATAGTGACTTCATTATTTGTTAAGCTTTAACTCTACATTAATAAACATTAGTAAGCCGTTTATAACTGAAGCTACAAATGCTGTATTATTGACTTGTAAGCACATTTAGAATTTGCTTAATAATTGTACTTTCATACTTTGTTAATGATTTATCTTTCATTACTAAATTAAGTATTGCATTATTTACAAACCAGTTATTTAAGCATAGTTAATGGGTTTTTTAAGATCATTCAGAATGAGTTAGTAAATGATTAGTAAACTATTCAAATTAACATTTATAAATCTTATTATTCAGGCATATAATAATAGTTAATTTGTATGTTAATCAATGCTTTATTAACTTCATTCAGTTTTGTGACCTAATCTAGTGAGGACTATTTAATGCTTTATAAATCCCTTATAAATGACAATTAAAGGCTCAATTATAAACAGGAAAAAAGAACACAAATACTTTATTCATTTCTATTCATTTGAAGATACACAAATGAAACTATCAAATAAAAAATAAATGTTTGCAACCTTATAAACTTTGCATCCTGTTATATTGTTAAATTGTTATATTGTTGTTGTTTTATCCTATTTTATGTCGTATTTTGACACTCCTTTTATTCAACAATGTTTAAACTTTACAGTAATTTTACTTTTTAGATAAGATTGCAAAGATTATTGTTCATTTGATACTGAGCCCTTAATTGTCATTTATAAGGGATTTATAAAGCATAAATAGTCCTCACTTTAGATTAGGTTACAAAACTGCATGAAGTTGAGTTAATAAAGCATTTATTAACATACATAGTGAGCATTACTATATGCCTGAATAATAACATATATAAATATTAATTTCAATAGTTTATTAATCATTTACTAACTCATTCTAAATTATCATAAAACCTTAAACTACTCTTAAATACAAATGGTTTGTAAATAATGCAATACTTAATTTAGTAATGAAAAAATCAACCAGTCACAAAGTATGAAAGTACAATTATTAAGCAAATTATAAATGTGGTTACAAGTCAATAATACAGCATTTGTAGCTGCAGTTATAAACTGCTTACTAACGTTTATTAATGTAGAGTTAAAGCTTAACAAATAATGAATTAACTAGATGTTAATGCTTAATAAATAATTCATAGTGTGTAGTTATTATAAAGTGTTAACCAACCCAGAAGCAGCAGAAGCAAGAATTTCCACTCTGGGGCTTTTTGTGATTCGCATGGAAGGTGATGGTGCTGACGAGGAGCTGGTTGATGTTGGAATTGTGATAGAGGAAGTAACACTGCTACAAAACCTAAAGAGTATTTCCTGTGGATTAATGATCTTCTTTGGACTGATCTACGCTCTCAATTTAACCTTTCCTCAAACTCTTTAAGTTCACATCTCAAATTCTTACAGTACTCATGAATTTCGATGGCAACAAGCTGTTGTTTCAATGAACAGGACATTCACTGTTTGCTACATGGTTCAAAAATCAGAATGGCTATGAAAACTTTGAGACAAGAATGCCCCTAAAGAGATATTTCTACCCACAGATGACACAACTCCAGTATGCCATGGACTGCACTTTCTTGCTTTCGTTAAACTTTTAATACAGGACATATTACCAGTTTTGCTTTTGCATCCAGGAAGTCAACGGATTACTTGTTTTCCAGATGCGTTGAGACTTGGTGACCTCATTATGGAAGTTTTTTTATTTTTCATGTTTGTTTGATATTTTGATTTAGAAAACTAAAATTGTTTAACAAAAGTGGAAAGCCACTTATTCCACCACACAAACAAAGGTCTTGAAGGGACAGTTCATCAAAAAACGAAAATATTTTTGGTTCCAAGCCTTTATGAGTTTCTTGTATTGAACACAAAAGAAGATACTTCCATAGTAGGGAAAACAAATACTATGGAAGTCAATGGTTACAGATTTCTTCAAAATATATTCTTATTTAAATAACGGAAGAAAAAACAAGGTTTGAAACAAGTAAGGTTTGAAGGGTGAGTAAATTATGACAGCATTTTGTCATAATGATCTATCCTTTTAAAGCCATGACTGATCTTTAGAGATGCAGCATGCCTCTCTGCTGTGAGTAGGACATGTTTTGCTGTTCTAAATGCTGAAATGTTTACACTTGTTATGTATTTAAAAAGGTATGCAAACTCAGTTATGTGTAGTAAAATGATTTCTTTTTATAGAATTTAATTGCATCATCTAGAGTATATCGTTACTTACTTTTTTAAACAAACATTAGTAAGAGAGGGCATTTTGTTTGCCATACTATGCAAAACCATACTATGCAATAACATTACTTTGAAAATGTGAATTTAATCATTGATGTTGTATCCTTGTTTATGTTACTTGTAGGCACAAAACTAAAGAGTCACATGTAAGTCATAACCAGAAATATGTTGCCTTTCTTTGTTAAGAAATGCATTGCAGTATGTGCTGTTATGATTTTTTGTCTTTTTACTTTTTGGGTCAGTTTGGATGTTACTTTGGACTCATGAAGAAATTAGACAATAAATATTTGAAAATGTAACCTGTTTTGAGTAATTATTTAATATATAGCTAAGAACATAAAATGTATTTATATTAAGCAAATAACAAGAACTTATTAGAAATGAGTAAAGTTTATGTATTATACAAGCATAAAACAGAGTACAGCAGTTGTCATAAAATTTATTTAATTCATTCATGTAAACTGAACATGAAGAGGTTACGCTTAAACTAATGTTAACTTTTACGTTGGATTTATGTGATTAAATTGGATGGAAAATTGACATCCAATTGAATTACATAAAGTTTAACTTTTGGGGTTAAATATTTTTTTGAGTGTAAGCATAAAATAACAAAAAAAAAAACACTTATGTGTCAAGCCATCAGAACCGAACCGAAAACCGTGTTAAAAAACCGAGGTACAGTATGTATTGAACTGTAAGCTAACTGTATTGTTAAATCCCTAGTACCTACACATTTTAAGAGGAACACTTTTGTACTTTTTATATGTACCCTTGAGGTATTAATTTGGACCCTTTAGATACAAATGTGCACCTTTTGAAAAGGTACCACCCCAGTGACAGCACGCATACCTTTATTTCTGAGTAAAGAATGAATGCCCATAGGCCAATGTACCATGTACAGTACAGATAATAGTTATAAATACATGACCTAATGAATGCACAATTTGAATACTGTGTAAGTCAATTATAAAAGCAGTGGCTACAAAATGTAAATATGCTTTTTTGTATTCACTTCTGAATTCTGGCAACAGGTCCCATGTCATTTGGTAATTATATGTGCAGAACACATTTCCTAATAATAACTATAATCAGAGTATGTCAGTTTTCACAGAAGTGCACATTAATTATCACATCAGTCACACCATATAAAATAAGTGGAGTGACACTAAACCAGTTTTGACACATTGTGGCACAGCCCTTTCTTGTGCCTGGCGGCGTACAGTATCTATCAACACCTAGTAATCGCCCATCAAATTATAATTTATTTTTTGTTAGACAACTTTTGATGGGATAACATAATCAATCAATCAATCAATCAACTTTTATTTATATAGCACTTTAAAACAACCACGACCAAAGTGCTTTACACAAGTAAAAGCAAATTGTACAACCCAACAGAAAAGTAGACTATGCAATATATATATATATGTATATATGCACATCCATAAAATCCAACCAACATTGAAACATAAAGTGTCAGTGCTGTGCATTAAAAGCCAGTTTAAACAAGTGGGTCTTAAGCTTGGCTTTAAAAAGTGGCAGGTCAGTGATTGTGCGAAGCTCAATAGGAAGGGTATTCCAGAGTTTTCGACCTGCCACCGCAAAAGAGCGATCACCCCACTGCTTATATCTTGACCGCGGGACTTCAAGCAGAAGTTGGTCAGCAGATCGCAGAGCTCTGCTAGGTTTGTGCGTGTGCAAAATTTCACATAAATAAATAGGAGCAAGGCCATTGATGGCATTAAAAACAAACATCAAAAGTTTAAAATCAATTCGGAACTTAACAGGGAGCCAGTGGAGGGAGTAGAGCATTGGTGTAATATGCTCACTCTTCCTACTGTTAGTCAGCATGCGAGCAGCAGCATTTTGCACAAGCTGCAAACGATGAATACATGACTGATTAACTCCAACATAAAGTGCATTACAGTAGTCCAAACGCGAACTAACAAATGCATGGATGGCTTTCTCAAGATCAGCCTTGCTCAGGAAGGGCTTGACTTTAGAGAGAAGGCGAAGCTGAAAAAAGCTTGCTTTAATCACTGAATCAATCTGCTTATCAAATTTTAGACTACTGTCTAGTCTCACACCCAAGTTTTTGACCACATGGCAGAGGTGAGGAAACTGAGCCAGATGCACTGGAGATGAAATGGCTGACCTCTTAGGATTGTCAAACAGAATACACTCAGTTTTGCCTTCATTTAGGCAGAGAAAATTTTGTGAAAGCCATGTCTTAATATCATTAAAACATATGTTAAAAGAATCAAGTGAATCTAAAACGTTTGGTGTAACATAAGCTTCCCAGGAAGGATGTAGGGGCTCACATTAATGGTTGCTGTTTGCTCTGATGATACCACCCATTCTGGATGGCAGGATTGGACTTCTCTTGTGTGAACAATAATGAAATAATTGAAAATTAGTTTATATTCTCAGACGGTAATGTGTACACAGGGAAACCTTTATTTTCTAAAAATTCAACAGTATTGAGTCAATTATTTAGCAGATTTTCACAAAGACGATCTTTGGAGAACTTCTTTTTGCATTTTTCAGCTGTTTTGAACTTCTCACCAGTAGAGGAGACAGTTGTCATTATTTTACTTTCAGAGAACCAAATATTTTTGTTAAAGTAATCAACATAGTGTATTGTGCTATAAAAATTCAAATCAATTTCATCTTTAAAAAAGATTAAATTATGACACCAGTTTGTTCTCTTTGATTTACTTTAATAATGTAAATCCAGAAACAATGAAAAGTGGGCAGAGGACACATACATCTAATATGAAACTGTTTAAAGTTTAAAATTTGGCATACCATAAAAAATAAAATAACATTTATTTACACCATGTGGCTCTTGAATGATTGATATTTGGCTGGAACATATTTATTTTTTGCACTACAGTCAGTGGTTACAGGTAGTCAGCTTTCTTCAAAATATCTTTAACAGAATAAATAGTGACAGAGTTAAAATAATTAAGAGTTTAAAAAAGTTTTCATTTTTAGATGAACTATCCCTTTAACATCCTTTGTTTTATGTCAGGTTAGATAAAATCATTAATTCATTCATTTTCAGGACTCGAACGAGCGACCTTCTTGCTGTGAGGTGACAGGGTTAGATAAACTGTGGATTTTAAAACATTAATTTAGTCAATTAAAGTGGTAAAATGAGATTCACACATTCTTTACTTAAAAGCTTTTATGTGTTTGGACGAACTTCAGCATAGTTTTTGAGGACTTGAGAGAATCTAATGATTTTGATCTCTGGTGCTTTCCCTCTTTTATCATCCCAAGAATATTCAGGTGAAAGCAGTTTACTGGGTTTGTTATAAAGGAAGTACTTGTTCAAATGGGACTCCTCCTGCCATGCAGCCTCAATAGATTTAGCTGCATCTATGTCCAGCTGCTCTCTACAAGTTTTAACGAGATGATATACGTACTTCACTGAACCACCAAGCACAGCTCCACCATAATAATAATCACCCTCAGAATAAGGGATAAACGCTTGAGACTCAGGCCTTCGCTCATATGGGAATTGCTCACGAGGTGTATAATAAAACCATGCATGTATTACACCTATAAGATTACCCAAAGTCTCTGCACCCCAGCGGCTGTAGAACTTTGTATCTACATCAAGGCTGAAAAGATAGTCAGCGTCATTGACCAGTCCACTCTCAATCAACAACTCCAGCCTTTTCATCCTGCCCAAACTCATCTCCTGCCATCTGCTCGAACTATTGACTGTCATCACCGTCAGTTTATGTTCTTCGCCCAGTTTCACGTCAGGAACCTGTTCTGGATGATCAGTGAAGACATAATAGTGCACACGAAATCCAACAAAGAAATATAGCTCTGCAGACTCCAGGAAATCTTTTAGGAAAATGGTGTATCTGACAAAAACAGAAAGGGGGAGTCATAGAAATGTAAATACATTGGATAAAAAAAATGGATAGCTCAGCTCAAAGTGAAAATTCTGCCATCATTTACTCACCCTCCACAAACCTTTATGAGTTTCTTTTTTTCTGTTGAACTGTATGGAACCATTTGAGGGCGAGTAAATAGTAAGCAAATTTATATTTTTGGGTGAACTATCTCTTCAAGGAGATAAAATCATAGGCATGAAAAAGAAGTGACACAACTTTAAAGATAATAACAGACGAGCAAAATTAGACACCTTGACCTTTAGTGGTCAGTGTGGTACTGCAAAGAAGAGGCAGGTCAAGTAGATCCCATAAGAGGTTCTTTATTAAAAGATCCACTTTAGTGGTGACACTTTATTTTAATAGTCCCTATTGCACATTTTGTTGAATAAAAGTTGCATTGCAACTACATGCCAATTATTTCCTATTTGAGTATTATGGCTCGTTTCCACTGAGTGGTACGATACGGTACGCTTTTATGGCCGTTTCCACAGTCAAAAGGCATACCGAACTGTACCATACCGTACCACTTTTTCGGCACCCTCTGCAAAGGGTACCAAGGGTACCAAAAGGCGGAGCTAGACGTGCAGCTGAACACTATTGGTTTACAGAGATACATCATTCACTTGCGCAACAAGCCAAAATGAAAACAAAGGAATATGGCGGTTTTAAATACACAGCCGAGAGATTACACAGTAATAATATACAATTAGTAGACTGTTTGCTTAATATCTGCTGATACTGCACTTTCAACAGACATTTAACGGACTATAAAAAACTTTGCAAGTACATGTCAACTTACACTAACCATAACCGTAACCCCAACCTAACAGTCTACTTATAATCTAATGAGAATTACTTGTCATGTAGATGCAATGTAACTTAAATTCAACAAAATGCGTTAATAGGTACCTCAAAGTGAGCAACATGGAGCATGTACACACTGACATTAATCTTTAATAATGCTGTCAAAATGGATAGCATCCAAAACATCTTTACAATGTCGTCCACCATAGCTGAATTGGTCACATGACAGGTCACATGACTAAAATGTATGATCATTTTCAAAAGCCTCTGTTTTCAAAAGATACAATTTTGTTTCCTAAAAATGTAGTCTCAGTGTGGATGAAAGGACGAAACAGAAACAAAAATAAGTTGTTTAAAAGCCCATTCAATGTTTGTGAATACACCGTTCCAGTTATTTTTGTTTCGTTCTTTTAACATCTTACAAAACTAAAATCTGACCTATTTTAAATTTTGTTACCGGCTGTTGTACCTTGTTATTCATAAATAAAGCCACCAAGGCTATATTGGCATTATGAAAATTTATTCATCATTCATTTTCTTTTCGGCTTAGTCCCTTTATTAATCAGGGGTCACCACAGCGGAATGTTTTACATGTTAGCCGCAACCCAACACTGGGATACACCCACACACTCTTGCAAACACACACACATACACCATGGCCAATTTAGCTTATTCAATTCACCTATACCACATGTCTTTGGATTGTGGGGGAAACCAGAGCACCCGAAGGAAACCCATGCAAACATGGGGAGAACATGCAAACTCCACACAGAAATGCCAATTGACCCAACGGGGGCTCAAACCAGCGACCTTTTTGCTATGAGGCGATTCTGCTACTCACTGCGCCACCGTGCTGCCCATTATGAAAATGAATAAATGAATTCAGGTGTATAATGACTAAACTGAAAAGTATTTATACTGAAAGAGTTTTATTGTTGTAGACCATAGTGCACTGTGTGGGCTTACTGAGAGCTACCCATCCAGAGCCAATACTAATGGCCCATTTCCACTGAGTGATATGGTACGATACGGTTTGGTAATGGTCAAATTTTTGCCAATGAGCAAACTCTCAATGGCCCTGCACTGGCAGCCCACTTAGTCTAACCATTTGTGCGCCATTAAGGACTAGCACAGGCTTGTTTGCAGGGATGAGTCTTGCTTTGGAGAATCTGTCTATGGCTGGGAATGTTGGGAATACCCTGGAATTTAGGCAAGTCAGTCTTTGGCAATGTGGGATCATGGGCTCTGAGGTGTGGGAATGGGTGACCCAGCCCAATAGTTAGTTGTCTTGATGGTATGTGCATGTTACAGGTGGGGAAGTGATGTTTAAGATGTAAGTTTTGAGGTAGCTGTGTAGTGGCTGGTTCCTTGGAGAGCAATGAGTGCACCATTCGAATTTGGAAACAAATGCTGTTTCTCTGGGACAGTCAACAAGAGGGTCTCTGCCGTAAGCCTAACTGATTTTGGTTATGATGTACCAGTACTGTTAGTGTGAATGTGTAGAATGCAGAAGTGAGAGGTTGTCAGATTTACTATTATTTGATTCAGTGTTATACATCAAAGAGGAGATGAATCGTTTAAAAAATAGTGTCATCTGTGATTTTGCTTAAACCATGAAAATCATACTTTTTCTCCCACAAAGAAAAACCGGGCAGATATAAAGTGTATGGTCAGAATGAACCCCTTAGCTGGGATGTGGTGGTATTGTTCAAGCTTACTAAAGCAGGGACTGGAGGAAATGGAGATGAACAAACCTAGCAGATATTTAGACAAATACAATGCTCCTTGTCCCTGCAGAATGGATATGACAGTCAAAGAGCTGTAGTCAAATGTATAGTCAAATACTATGCTCCCCTTTTACTGCAGACAATCAAGTTCTTTGTTTCCTCATGGCAAGCCACTGATTGTTGATTCAGTCCTTTGTGGAACAACAATTTGAGAGTGTTTTCAACACAATTTGTTTGTTCAAAAACATCTCGTAAGCGATGCAAGACTTTATTAAACATTGATAAGTGCTTTAACTGTTATTCAATAGTGCTGTTGCCTAATACTTTACCAGTAAATACAGAACTATAGAATGAGATCAGATTCTCTCATTCTGACCAACAGTGAGCACTTAAGGAAAAAATCTTTGCCTTATTAGATGACTAATTTAATTTCTTAGAAAAGGCTTGGCAAGGATAGGTAGTTATGGGGATGTTGAAGAAGTGTTAGGTTTGGCATGGACAGCTGAAGAGTTTGAAGAGTTTTACCAGCCTGATCTCACGAGGAAACGTAAGTATTTTACGTTTTGTTAGTTTAGTGGCTAATTCGTACGAATTCGTACGAGTTCAGTCATACGAAAATGTACGATTTTAAAAAGGAGGCGTGGCACCTAACCCCACCCCTAACCCCAACCGTCATTGGGTGATGGGCAAATCGTACTAATTTGTACGAATTAGATCGTACGAATTCATACGAATTAGCCACTAATCAAAAGTTACGAATTGGCCGTGAGATAGCGTTGGTTTTACCAACTCTTCTGTTAATGTTTTTAACCTGTTGAGTTAAACTTTGCAGGTGTCCCAGACACTAGCTTGGGCATAATCCTGAGAAAAGGTTAAGAACAGCATGATAGCTGCTGGACCAGGAATTGGCTTACATTACAACTGAGTAGGATCTATGTGCAGCTTTATTTAAACAAACACTGTGAAAAAGTCAGGGGTCATAATATTCCATAACATAAAACACAGACACAGGTACATTTAAAAGCTGTGTCCATAAGCTGACCAATTATGAATCCTCTGTTAGACATGACTTTCAAATGCTCCAGTGTTTCTAGGAATTTTCAGTCTCTTCAAAGTAAGTGTCTAAATTTAAAAATGAGCACTAATTTAACATTAAATATAGCATTTCCTCACATTTTACCTCAGATTTTTAGTTGTATGGATTTGCTCATTTTGCGAGTACTTTGTAGTGCTTTCTGAAAGAGACACAAAATCACTTTCAAAGATCTTTCACTTTTACTTTTCCATTCTGGTCGAATGACTTGCCCAAATCAAACTAACCTGAGGACGTTTGTCCTTTTAACAATAGCACTAATTTAGTCTAATTGTTTGTTCCATAATGGTTTAATAATAAAAAGGAATAGTAAATTATCTCCATTGTCCCTTTTTGACAAAAAATCTTCATTGTCCCTTTTTGAACTGTCCCTTTAATATGCAATAAATTGAATATCAGAGATAAAAAAAAAAAAAAAACTCACTTTCCAAGAGCGAAGATGGTGGTTGCTACAGTGATGTTCTGCTGTTTGTAGATCGCATCAATTAGTGTGGGATCAAAACTTCCCTCAGATACAATTGGAGCTAACCATGGTGCCAGAGGACCAACTTTGCCATTCGGGCTGTTTTAAATAAGAATAATCACATACAGTATATATGCATGGACTGTAAATCTAAGTGCATAGTAGTATAATATAATATAATATAATATAATATAATATAATATAATATAATATAATATAATATAATATAATATAATATAATATAATATAACATAACATAACATAACATAATATAATATAACATAACATAACATAACATAATATAATATAATATAATATAATATAATATAATATAAATACAATAGTTTATTTTCTTACCCCACTACACTGGGCTGATTATATGTAAGCCTGTAAATAAATAGGACAAAAATAGAATAAAAATAAGATAAAAATAAAAATTTCTGTAGTAAACGGTTATGATGTACAGTCACAGTTTGTTATTCCTCCTTCTGACTAATTTTCATAAATACATACTTCATCATACTGTTAGCTGATCATGTATCTTGAAATCACAGCTCTTAACTGACTTTACTAATATTAAAATTCTACTAGTGATATTCAAACCCACTTGTTTTTTAAGCTCTTGCCCTTTTTAAAATGTCTTTGAATTAGCAGTTTCTTTTAACTAGTAGCAATACACATGTATTCAATAAATATATAAACAACATGTACTCATTGTGTAAGCAGGTTATTTTTATCAATAAAGTTTTTAAAGCTGGTTTGTGGTTTCTAAAGCTGATGCATATTTATTCGAGCTAACTTTAACAGAAAATAACCTGACTTTCCATCACTTGTTTAAGCCAGGAAGTTGGCATATAAATGTACTGTAATGTCTTCAAAGGACATAAAAGATTAGAGCAGAGCTGTTGAAAACAGTGTTTGTACTTACCCTTGTGGCGAATGCAAGAGAGCATTTTCCAGGCTCTTTTTTGTTATACTAAGAAATAGAAGACAGTAATATATGAATGAATGTGTACTGTAGTATTATAACTTCGGTTGTATTTGTTTGGACGTCTAGCATGTTAGTGTGCTTATGTGAGTATTCCTTGTTTATTTATATTTGTAAGTTCTCAGAACTTGTTATTTTGTGTGTACAGATTTAAGCATGTGTTTCAGTAAGTATGTGAGAAGTGACCGTACTTACTTGAGGCAGAATCTTCGCTCTATATGCCTGCAGCAGAAACATGGTTATTATAGTTAATGCTGTAACAGTGCATGGTCAGTGTTGTGTGCATCTTTGTTTATAATAAGAATATAAATCTACTAAAATCCAGCAGGGATTATTTTTTTACATTCTCTCGTGTTATTTAATTTATTTTGACTTACTGTGAAGCATTAATGAATGTCACGAATGTCTGAAATATGTATTAATGTCAACATGAACAGACTAGTCGACCTGAGAACTGAGATTTTTCCTTTTGAAAGGTGTATTCTTTAAAGATCCACAAGGTGGCGCCATTTTTAGCTTTAGTCAAAACCTTGTCGCTTTTACATTTACAATATTAAATGAACTTAAGCTTTAATAAGCTAAAATCAAATGTTTACCGTTTAAACTAAATTTATTCAACAGCCACAATTAATTCGAATTGGTCATTTGTTTATTTAGGCAGACAGTACCGTTTTATCTGAAGAGTAAATAAAATATTTGATTATCTGTTAAATTAAAGTAATAAATGTACAGGCTCATCGCATTTATTTCTAGAAAGAATTATAAATCATTATAAACTGGAAAAACTCACCTTATTGAGGGGGAAGTAAAGCCAAAATAAAAGAGTCTAGGGGGAAAAGATAGCAAATCGTGAATGTTAAAGCCAAGCTGATAGTCAAATCATTATAATCAGGAGTTACAGATAAGGTAAAAGGCAAATCGTGAATGTTAAAGCCAAGTTGATAGTCAAATCATTGGGATCAGGAGTTACGGATGGGGTATTTAAGGCATCCAAATACTGTAACAAACTCGCATTGTTTAGAAAAGCACATAAGGTTTAATCTATCATTTAAATATTTCTTGAAATTATTTTACAGCTGTTGGTATGTCTGAAGAGAAAGGTTTTTCAACAGAGGCATGCGGATACAGGCCAGTAGCCAGCCTATTAAAATGGGGGGGTTCTTTTTTCTCAAAAAGTCGACCTTTTTGCATTTATTCACTTCAAATTATGAGGTTCAAATACTGCATTTTTGTGACATTTTACGCATTAATTTGTGCTGGATTTGCTTGTCGGATGGTTATCATTACCACACTTTTTGATGCAACAAAAAATACTTCCTGCATTTTTGTCAAAGAGCTTATTATACTAAAGTCAAACAAAAAGTGCTCTGGGATAGCTTAAATAATGTGTTGGTGCTCTTTGGGTTAGGGATTAGTCAGAATAAATGGCAGAAATCAGTCTAAGGCATTAGAAAAATGTGAGAAAAAATATTTAAAAAGCCTTTATTGAAATGGCTATCAAGAGCCATTATTTGGCTAAATATTATTATTATTATTATTATTATTATATATATTAAATATTATTTTTAATAATAATAACTATTATGATCTTCACATGAATGAGAAGGCTACGTGTTGATTTGTAATTGATATTTGTAATCCCCCCCCCCCCCCCCCCTCCCTCGCTGCATCTGTAGGCTACGTTTTTCCGATAAACTCACAGGTGGCGTGCGTCAGACACCTAAAATTTGCATCCGGGAAGTCTAAGGATTTGGACTACACCCTATACAAAGTCTAAAATATATACCTTCTTCAAAACATGATAAAACACCGACAAAAAATCTGATAGGCTAGACCTATATTGTTTTGAATTCATGTAAGCTATTATGTCTTTTTTTATGATTATAGGCTATAATTGTTTTATAGTCATGCCAGCTCTAAAATAGGCTATCAAATGTAGGCTTATTGTGACTAATAAAATATTTAGCCTATTAAACTCGAAATGACTGGGAAAGTCATGGAAATTCAATTGACAATAAATACAATGGGATCCATGAAGAACATTTAGTCTCAAAATATTAAAAAATGTCAACATTTTAAATAATGCATGAACATAATTATGAACAAAACATGCTCCTATAAATTAAATACTTTCTGAAAACGTGCAGGTGTTTTTGAAAACCAAAAATAAATTGTGTTTTAGCCTCTCATATACATAAAACACTTTCTAGAATTCCAGATTAGTCTGTTTGGAGTGGACTGTGGAGCATATTACACATAGCCTATATGGGGGTTGTTTTCATGCTGCGTAAGCGTGTATTGTCTATTAATGCACGCAATAAAAAAAGCCTCAAAACTATTACCAATCAACTTTTTGTTCAGTCACTGTTTTTTTTATTTACTGTAGTTTAGCAATTTAACCTCGAAACAACCAAGACTACAGAACACCAGCTACATATTACAAAAGTATAAATACATACCCAATTACTACGGTGCCAGCGAACATGAGAAGAAATGCATTAACACTTTGAAGCTTCATTATATTCCACCTGTTATGCCCTTGCTCAATTTGAAGATTGAATATCAAGTAGAACAAGACAACAACAAAAGATCTTCAGTCAGTAACTGTACAACTAAACTAATTTAATTCTGTCAAAATTTAGGCACTAATAGGACAGGTTTTCACAGAATGATCCCACTTTACCTGCTGTACAAGAGGTGTTCTTCAGGGGTGGAGCTTTCGTCCGTGGCCGTTGCATACACTGACTAACCTGAACTTGACCTCCCGTATCACAATAATTGTTCCTCTTTTGTTCATTCTTCATAAGAATTGCATTTTTTCTTTAGGTTGACCCGTCTCGATAGCGGGCACGCTCAAGTGGTTCTTTTCAGGCGGACACTTCATCTTCACCACAGCGCAGGCGCAAGTCAATCAAAGCACGGAAAACTGCAGACGCACAAGTGCATATGGTAATCTGCGGATAGTAGATTTAGAAATCGGACAGTTAAGCCTACAAAATAGTTAAATATAGAGACCTTGAAAATCAAAGAGATGTCATAAAATGTGTCTATTTTAAGAGCACAGAGCAACGTTTGTAATGATTTTTTATAAAGTCACAATCATGAAAGAATCATAGGCTATTTGTTGTGGAAGTGACAGGGTGAAATAAACATGTTGCCTTATAAAAAAAATAACTTTTGCCAATATCTTTGAAATGGAAAGACGCACGCCTTTCAAATGTCCCACAATAAAAGAGAATGCTAATACTCATGCACAGAGCAAGGTCCCTATGCAGAGAAGTCATTTTAGGTGTCATTTAAGCTGTCTCAAATGAAGGCTACCCAGCAAGCATTTTTTGGTTTAAAAGACGTCTATTAGACGTCTAAACATAGCCTAGACGTCTAGGCTAAATCACGGCTAAATTTGGGCTGTCAGTGAAAATCTAATAGACGTCTATGCATAGCCCAAGATTAGACGTCTACATTTAGACGGCTAATAGACGACTACATATAGACGTCTAATAGCCGGTGAAATTTGGTCTAGGCTAAATCACGGCTAAATTTGGGCTGTCAGTGAAAGTTTAATAGACGTCTATGCATAGCCCAAGATTAGACGTCTTCATTTAGTTGGCTAATAGACGACTACATATAGACGTCTAATAGCCGGTGAAATTTGGTCTAGGCTAAAACACGGCTAAATTTGGGCTGTCAGTGAAAATCTAATAGACGTCTAAGCATAGCCCAAGAATAAACAAGTCATCAAAATTTCAGCTGATGAATGGCTGTTTATACATTTTATAAACAACAAAAATACACATACATATCAACATGTTCTCAATAAGGCACTCCATTCAAACTGATTAAACAAAAGCTTTTATTAATAAAAGCAACATTAACAAAATTAAAAAACATTAAACAATACTAAATAAATATATAAAATGTCAAAGTTATGACAAAACAAACAAGATAAAAACTATGATTTTCTGTTGAACACAGAAGAAGATATTTTGAAGAAAGCTGAAAACCTGTAAAAAACATACAATGGAAGTCAATGGTTACAGGTATTCAGCTTTCTTCAAAATACCTTGTGTTCAACAGAAAAAAGAAACTCAAAGGCTGTTATTTTTGTTTTATATACACTCAAAATTATTCTTGTAGCTTGATAATATTCTGATTGAACAACTGAAAGCATGTCATTTTAGGTATTTCTCTGGACTTTAAACAAGTTGGGACCATTGCTGTCTATAGAGAATGAGAGAGCTCTTAGATTTCACCTAAAGTATCTTAATTTGTACTCCTAAGACAAACCAATGTTTGGAAAGACATGAATAATTAAACGTTTTAATTTCTGGTTGAACAAACCCTTTAAGTGTACATGAACACAAAAAGCCCATCCAATCCATATGTGACCCTCAGCAGGTTCTGCAAAACTTCTACACCAACATCTGCAGCTCTGTCCCCAGGACCAGCATCCTCAACCCAAATGATAAAGATCTCCACTGCTGTGTGCGCATTGTGAAATTCAGCCTCTGCACTTTCAGTCCTGGAGAAAAGGGAAAAAAATTCTGAGATGTATTCTAAACTCAGTCATGTGACTCTGTGAGTTTTACAAACACATTTATGAAAAGAGGGCGGGTTGACACTTACCACATACTCTTTTACAAGTCATCATTGAGGTAGATGCACAGTCTCTTCAAATGAGGTAGGTCTTCAGGACACAATCATGCTTGATGGTTACATGTTACAACTAGAAAAAAAAAAACATCACCCATCAACAAAAAAATAACATTAGCCACAGGTTTACAGCTTAAGGCTGATTACTTACTTACTCACTTATTTTAACTATTTTAGTATCAATGTGCTATATTCAATGTTTCTTTATGTCAACAGCAGTTATATGGATAATGCTTAAATATTGTTTAAAATTTTCATTCTGTGTGTTTGATGTGACTCGAAAGCTTCTTTCAGCTGGTGAATGTACATGCGGCAATCTGCATATGAACAGAGAACCCAGCAAATGAGGCCATAGTGTAATGTTTTAGTCTAAAATGTTCAAGCAACTCATACCTGCTAGACTGCTCATTTTACACAGCCACACTCAAATATATGTGGAGAAAAACAAATATTTACAAATATTAGAGAAGCATTATAATAATAAAAATAACCAACAGCTTACTTTATACTTGATTTACTGTGACAAGTCAAAATAGTTACTCATATTACTAAAAATGATATTTTCCAAAAAAAAAGTAAAGTTTATTTATCAAATCTAAATCAATAACCTTGTAGCAGCATACACAATAGAGGCTGTCTTGTCAAATGATGCTTGAATTAGTTTTCTGTAAGAGACAAATGGCTCTAACTAAAATTAGAATTAAATTGTTGTTTGTGTTTGTTATGAAATCACAAGTAAACTATTCTTATAAAAGCTAGAACTGCAAAAGTTTCACCTCATGACTGACTTTTTCATTGACTTCATGAGGCAATTTAATGAAGACCCCTCGCAATGTACAAAATAAATGCACTTAATCACCGAACTTTGCTTAATAAGTGTTTAATTTTGAGTGTTTAAAAGGTAACGTTAACACTCCTTCACACCGTCTTTATTCTCGTCTAAGATTTATGGAATAAAGGGTGTCTGTACATTGATATTAGCGTAATACTATATTAAAACATGCACATATAATAAAAAACATTGCCAAACAACATGATATTAAAGCAGATTACACTTACCTTGCAGGGCGCAAATTTCAAAAGACAACATCTTTCTTCCTCTTGATTTCAACCGAACCGACAAATGTGCAATAGCGCCATCTATCGTGTGGAATACGGAGCTGCGTTAATTTTACTTAACTGATTAGATCTGGCTTGTTCTACCGTAACTTGATATATAAGATATTATATATAAGATTTATTAAACCATATTTATTTTTAACTTAAAATAAAAAGGCAGTAAGTCTACAAATAAAATGTTTATGTTAATTTTGCGAGGTGGGTAAAGCCCGTCACGAAATTACACCTTAACACTTGTGGATGTAGTACTGATAATGCGGACGTGATGTATTAACCATTGCACGCGCTGCACGGCCAAATACTACAGTGAATCAGTTTAGACTATCAGTGGGCTATAAATAGCCGGGCTAATTCAGGGCTACGGTCAGGCTATGAAAATAACACATATATTTAAAAACCCAAACACCTTATAAATGCTATTTACTTTCCGTAATTGAAGCAATATCATACATATCACAAGGTATTTTGCCAAAAAAGACAGGTAACCAAATGTAAGTTTTTTTGGGCTAGAGATGGGTTACACATAGCCGGTCTAGATTGGGTCTATACTTCACCGAGAAAGTGAAAGTTCGACTATTACTTGCAGGTACCTCATAAACGTTATTGACTTTGCTTACATAATGAAGTATCATACATTTCATAAGTTTTATTTTACAAAAAACAACATTCAACCAAATTTAAGGTTATTCGGGCTAAAATTGGGTTACACGTAGCCGGACTAGATCTGGTCTATGCTTCACCTAGACGGTGAAATGACGGCTATTGCTTGCTGGGTACTCAGTCTATATAGGGATAGCCTATGTTCGGAATTGAAGTAAACACTAATAAATAGCTAGTGAAGTAAACTTGATTTTGTTAATAACATATTTAACGCTATATCTTGCACAATAATTATTTATTTATTCACTAATTTTCTTTTCGGCTTAGTCCCTATATTAATCTGGGGTTTAGGGTTGCCACTCGTCCCTTTAAATACGGAATCGCCCCTTATAGCTATATACCGTCGGGTTTTGTCCCGTATTTTTTATCGGGTTTTTTTTAAGTAGTTTTTCATGCATATCTTTCCACACGCATTTTATGAAGATACCTCATTTCCTACTTTTGATTGGGTAATACTTGATGTCATCGTTAGTTTGATTGGTCCTTGTCCAGTGAGGAGGGCGTGTCTTTTAAGCAGAGTCTGTCAAGTCTTTACAGAGAGTAGCCTTAGCCTAATGGCAGATGCTTTTCCAGGTAACCCCCCGTGTCTTAAAGTTTCAGAGTTTAAACGCAAGCAGCTGCAAAAATACCGCAGAGAGTGGGAGTAAACAAATATCTCGCTGCAGAGTGGTAGAAGTTGTTATCAAGGCAACTGCACGATTTGTCGGAGAGTTATCTGTGGCTCATGGGGGACGTGCGACAACATGCCTCCGGAGAGCAGCATTTTAGCAATGACAGAGCTCACAAAAACCAATGCACAGTCAGACACACTGAAAAAAAATATTCAGAGATGATTCCTTGGATTTACTCAATTTTTTTTACTTTAAGTGGCTGTAAACAATTTATTTGGGCTGAATTTAAACAAACAAATTAAGTTGAATTTTATTAAATTTAATTTGTTTGTTTAAATTCAACACAAATAAATTGTTTGCAACAGTTTTGCATACATCATTTTTTTCAGTGCAGTTCTTCGTACCCCAAGTCTCTCCCGAAGCAGACATGGCAATGACAGTGACCCAGTCTGTGAAAATCTAGCTGGAGTCATTTTTTTTTTTTTTTGTAATTTACTGTTTTCTACATAAAAAAAGAACAACCTGTGAACATAATAAAAAATATATGTTAACTGAGTAAATCCATATCAATAACTGAAATCACAGTCAAATGAATGGCTACAATCAAACTCTCAGAATTAAATTTGGCCTGGCTTTCACATACTGAGTCACAAAGTGTAATTTGTAAAAATTCTGTAAATACAATGTACGTGGATCACGGTCCAATGTAATATTATGATTTGTTTGTTAAGATTAAGTAAGACACATAAGCATTAATTTACTACATGAAACATTACATTTATTACATAAATAAACAACATAATGCCCATGTAAAGAAAATAAACGAGTAAAATGCAACTTTCCATATTTGTAAATTAGAAATAGGCTATTTGAAATCTTTACTAGCCAATGTTTGTAGCTAGTTTATGTATGTGGTGTTTCCATGTTTGGATAGGTGTTACTGCAAATAATGACAAATATTTTAGCCAAAATCTGTTATCAATACCACCCTTTAAAACTAGGTTGATTAGTATTTTCTCCTCTCCTCTAGGTTACAGCAGCTGAGTTAACACAGGTGTACCACACTATTAAACATCAGCTATAACAGTGCTGCAGAGTTGTAAAAGCGAAAGACTGACTGCATCTGATCTGTTTACACAGATTTCAATAAAAGAGTTTATTTTAATGTCAAAGTGTTCATACTTTCCTGAAAACATATTTTAAGTTGCGATTTACCACCACTGGCATGCTATTGGGGATGTGGCCCCTGCTGCAGTATGCGTCCCTTTTTTTTGTATTAAAAGTGGAAACCCTACTGGGGTTGCCACAGCTGAATGAACCGCCAACTTATCCAGCACATGTTTTATGCAGCGGATGCCCTTCCAGCTACGACCCATCACTGGGAAACACACACCCATCCACACTCATACACTACAGACAATTTTAGCTTACCCAATTCATCTATACCACATGTCTTTGGACTTGTGGGGAAAACCGGAGCACCCGGTGGAAACCCACGCAAACACAGGGAGAACATGCAAACTTCAGAAAGAAACGCCAACTGACCCAGCCAAGGCTGAAACCAGTAACCTTCTTGCTGTGAGGCAATTTGTGGTCAGCAGGAGATATTAATGTTTTGCCCTCTAGGACGGCGTTCCCCCTAATGGTGTGATCTCTGGTGAAAACTAACAATTGATCTCCTTGATTTTTCATTACTCATATTCTCTTTGTTTACTGAAACACTGTGCCATGCCAAGACAGACTAAAAGCAAACTGTTGCATTATATTTTTAGCACATTTGATTCACTGATGTTAGTGATTTTAGTCTTGCATTACAATAATTATGTTGTGTTAATATTTCACTGAACTCATTCATAATAGAAATCGGGTTCTGCATATTGAGTGTCATCAGTACTTTAAAAACACTGAACATCTGAATCTCTCAAATCACACAGACACCAAGAATCAGCATATCTCAAAAATGGTGACAAAGTTGTTTAAGGCAAAGGGTTTCCATGCAAAACAGTTGGCATGTTAATGAGTTAAGTTGAAGTCAATGAGATATTTAAGTGGTTAAGTTAGGATTCAATTTAGCATTAGTAATGAACACCTGCTGTTACATTTTTTTCCCAAATACTTCCACACCAAAACCTTTTCATGTCACACAATTTCTGAAATGTCTCACTCAAAATGCAAAACTACACAGCAAATCTCCAAAACCAGAAGTTATTTCTCAGCCTTGAACTCAGTATTCAATAGCATAAAACACTTTTTCCAAAACACTATACACAGTTCTCTACCTAAAACACAACAATCGAAAAATAAGTGACTTGCTTTCAAATCAAAACACAACCAATCAAAATGCTAAATTTTTAACAGGTCACACACACATACTCCCCAAAAGTGGAAACACTAATTTCTTAACTGATCACCAACCCATCACTGCTTCACTGTAGTACAGGCCTATAAATATGTCAAAGGTGACAGTACATCGAGCTGTTCTGGTCCAAAAAAGTTGGTTTGCCACCCATTTACAATTTGTAACTTTGTACCTATTGCATAATCTCCTTTTCTAAATCCTTAACTCAAAAAAACAGAGGAATTCTTCTCAGTCTGGTGCTGGAAAGTGTATAATGGCTAACCCTACACCCGCATGATGGCTCTCCAGGCATCGCTCCAAGACCCCACATCCACAATTCTGTTATTCAAAGAATATATATATATACACATACATACTGCGGGGGCGCAGTGGGTAGCACGTTTGCCTCACAACAAGAAGATCGCTTGTTCGTGCTTCGGCTGGGCCAGTTGGCATTTCTGTGTGGAGTTTGCATGCTCTCCATGTGTTCGCGTGGGTTTCCTCTGCGTGCTCCGGTTTCCCCCACAAGTCCAAAGACATGTAGTACAGGTGAACTGAGTAAGCTAAATTGGCTGTAGTGTGTGTGTGTGTGTGTGTGTGTGTGTGTGTGTGAATGAGTATGGATGTTTCCCAGTGATGTGTTGCGGCTGAAAGGGCATCCGCTGCGTAAAACATATGCTGGATAAGTAAATTAATAAAGGTCTTAGCTGAATATATATATATATATATATATATATATATATATATATATATATATATATATATATATATATATATATATATATATATATATATATATATATATATATATATATTATATATACACACACACACATATTGCTTTACATGTGCTACTGTATACAACAGTAATGCTTGACCTAATAAAAATTTTCTGTTTCTACAATTCTATGCTTACACTACTGCGTTTACAGTGCACACAACCCCACTCTCAGCACAGTACTTTCACTGTAAAACACTGAACATTGAAATTTTTATATAAGCCCATGAAGGAGCAACCAGCTGTAGATTTAGAACAACAGTGTTTACATGCTATATCCAAACATTTACTATTATTAGTGTTTGCCATTTGATGCAAATGCTTCATTCTGACATCTGTTAATGGCATTTTGAATCAGTGTTACATTATTTAGGAGATGTGAGGCATTTTGCATTTTATGCATGCAGTTTTGAGAATTGTGTGTAGAGTTTTGAAAAAAGGTGACAATGTTTTGAAAAAGTCTGTAAGCAGTAGGACAAAAAATGGTATATTTAATTCATAATTCCCTTATTGTTGAAAGTAAACTAGAGTTTGTAGAGACTATACTGTATACTGTAACTCTATTGTTGTTAATGCGATAAATAAATACATATAAATACAAAAAAAAAATATATATATATAAATATAAAATAAGTAAATCATTGATCATGACAAGGGCGACGCAGTGGCGCAGTACATAGTGCTGTCGCCTCACAGCAAGAACCTCGGCTGGGTCAGTCCAAAGACATGCAGTACAGGTGAATTGGGTAAGCTAAATTGTCCATAGTGTATGAGTGTGAATGAGTGTGTGGATGTTTCCCAGAGATGGGTTGCGGCTGGAAGGGCATCTGCTGCGTAAAAGTTGGCGGATAAGTTGGCAGTTCATTCCGCTGTCGGAATGACAGCAGATTAATGCTGTCAGCAGATCAATGCTGTTTATTAATCTGGGGTCGATAAGTGATAAAGATTAATAAAGGGACTAAGCTGACAAGAAAATGAATGAATGAATGATCAAGTGATCAGTCATCATTACTGCAGCAAACTATAAGCCCCGAAGTCCCCGCCTGAGCTCGGCTAATCTTGTTGAACACTGTTTGCACACGTGTCATGTGCTCGTCTTGTGCTCAGCTCATGCTCGGTGATTGCAAAACTTTATGATTTATTCAACGTAAAGCATTTACAAAAGTGAAAATTAATTAAATCTATCTTGAATATGCACACATTCTCACAACATTCTCATAACCTCACAACATTCTGAAAATGGTTGATTTATTGGCATGTTGGTCTTGTAACATTTCTAAGACAGATGCCAATGCTATATGAGAACCATTAAAAAAATTCCAATTCAACTCTCTTCTTGATTGGACTAAAGATCTTAGACATTTTGACAAACTGTTGAACTCAGATGAGAACAGTGGTTCCTTATATTGTGGTGAACCTATAAATCAGCGTCTAAGCGAAGCATAGCGAGTGAGTGTTAAATCACATATTTATTGTTGATCTAAATCACAACCATAGTTGATGAAGTTTGTCAGATTAAAGTACAGTTCTGACTAGAATGAAACCAGCAAATCTTTTGAAGAATAGGCTAAGCTGAAGTCATGCACAACCTTAATGCTGTCTAAACTGACATGTCATTTGTCAATGTGTTTCTAAACCAGTGTTGTCAGAAGAGGTAAGATAATACAAATAGTGTAAGACATCTGTTGACAGAAAACCAACACAGGCTCTCTAGACTGCAAAAAAAAAAAAAAAAAAAAAGCTTTCTGTAGGGAGTGGAGGAACGATCAAACTGAAACCCACAAACTTACCCACTGGTATGTGATAAAACATCACACACAGGTTTGAGTTATCATGGTAACAATCTCGATAGGTGAACTTTAAAGAATTTTATACTTCCATGTGAACCACTCACAGAACTGGACTTTCTAAACAGCTAGGACTACATTTTAGAAAGTATGTAATTCTTTATGTGTGTGTATGTGTGTGTTCATGTTCTTTGTGAACTAGTTAAAATGCTTTGTCTATGCTAAACAGCCTTTATTGATTATTTGCTGCTTGTACACTGTAAAAATGCTGGGTTCCACACAATCAATTTATGTTGGGACAACATGAAGGAATTACGTCCTTTAGGTAAGAAATTTAAGTGGATTGAGCATAAAACTGTTAAGTTGTCCGACAAAAACTCAAAAATTGTGTTGTTTCAGCTCATTTTAAATAAGTAGTTTGAACAAACAGCAAACATTTTTTTTGAGTGTATATCAATCTTCCTTGTAGTAAAATTCCTTGAAGTATTGCTTAACAACTTACACTCAAACACCATCACAGAAGTTTTGTTATGTAAGCACCGCTAATGTGGTTAAAAGAACAATGGTGTGCATTATATTTTGGTACTTGAATCGCATGTTGAGATTATAAAATCTACAGTATAACCGTTTCTCTATAGGAGTACCATTGATCATGCGTATGTAAATCGCCAGACATGAACAAAAGGCCAAAAAACTGTCCAGAAGGCAACTTCCCATTGGTTCACTCAGCTCCTGTGTGTGTGGCATCATAAATCCTTTTTAAGTGAGGCATAACTTCTTCATGTACCAGCTTTTTAACCTCTTGCTGTCCTGCACTCAAACATCACCAGCCAAAATGTGACTTGAACTCTTGGGCCTCAAGCTTGAGCCAGGCTTCCGCCTTCTCTCTACTCTTCAAAGACCTTCAGCATTGTCGACATGTCCAACTCATAACCTTGCTGGAATGATGATCAACCCATCAGAATGGAGATGCAACAACTATGGTTGTACTCACACTAGGCTATCCGAACTGTGCCTGGGTACGTTTGACCCCTATTTCCTAGCTCGTTTGACAAGTGTGAGTGCTCTGTACCGTGCCTGAAATACAAGATTAAACAAGAATAAATGAAAAGCTAAACAAAGATAAGTGCACTGAACTTTATTTTATACTTAACATTTGAAGTGATAAAGAATATTTTTTTATAATAGCTTATGTAAGTGACTTCAGCTCATCCACTGGAGGGGTAGGCAGCTATTGCACAAAAGTAGAATTAAGAAAGCCAGGATAACAGAAAAAGTGCAGCTTGACCTAGTTTAATGAGAGCATTAGTCCATTGCCTGTTTGCTGATTCAGGATGAGTCCTCAGTCCTCAGCTAGATAACTGAGCTGTGTAATTGTTATGCCTTCTGCAGCCATGGTACTGCACGTCATCAAAGTTTCTTGATTATTACGCTTATTAATTTGTATAATAGCCAACCTTTCTGACAATCTCTGCTCTTTCTCCATACTGATTTAAATCTCACAATGCACCATACAAGTGTTTACATATAAACATAACAAAATATACTTAATCACTTACCTCTGATTGATTCATGATCAAGCAAAAGAATGGCAACCTCCTGAGCAGCACACTCTCGCCAAAAGTCTAAATTGTTTCAGATATCATCTACTTATCCTGTGGGTAAACACTTACTTTGTTCATTTTTGTGTACTCTGAGTTTCTGCTTGTTGAGTTTCAGAATGCTGAATTTGAAGTTCTGAATTTTACTTCTGTAGTGACACTGTACAGCTATTTGATAAGAGTTAACGCAGGGGTTCCCAAACTTTTCAGCTGGCGACCCCCAAAATAACAATTCCAGTGACTTACGACCCCCACTGCTTTTGGAGGTGGTTATAAACATACAAGTGTTGCACAAAATGGTGCACACACACCAATAGCCCACATAAACACAAGCATATTGACAACTGTGCATTTTGAATAAGCTTGTGCTTCATCCCGCTCCATTTCGAGCATGTTAAAATGTATTTTGTTTAAAGAATTGTTTTGTGTATGATTTTATGGTTCGAAATAAATCAAATCAAACAGTCTATCCATATAACCATACAGTATAACCATATACTTTTTTGGTCATTTGTTTAATTTAATATTAACCTCATCTAAGACTGGTGGGCACAATGTTTATCCCCCCCCCCCCCACTCTTCAGTTCGCGAATCACCCACCCCAACTCCCCCATATTTGTAGGTTGTTTAAAGTAACTGTTAAATACTATTTGTTTCTTCTGTAGGTTAAGGATAAAATATAGTAATTCTAATAGTTTATTAAAATGTATTAGATTTTTGGAAACCCCTCAATCATTGTCCCTCAGGGGGGTCCCGGCCCCCACTTTGGCAACCACTGAATTAACGAGCTGAATTTCCAACAGTTGTGGGTGGGCCTGTAGATTGTGACATCAAGCAAAATGTCTAAAATGCTTTTCATTTATTGAGATCAAAAACCAAGGAGTGGGTGAATTTTATAGTGTTTGTGCACACTCACACTGCCAGACAACAACTTGTAAAAGTGAATTATGCAAAACAGTTTCCCTTCAATGGGACATCATGCTGTTGTTTTTAATTATCCATTCAATTAATTTGTAAATCTGTACCTACACATTCAGTACTACTGCTCATCTGATCTACAGAGTAACCAAAGTGGAACAATCAAAGTGTGAGAGAAATAAAGACAGTTTACACTTTTTAGCCATTTATCAATTTAATAATTCATAATATATCACACCAGTTCACATACTGTCACAATGCATGAGGAAACCCAAACCCAGCCTGATAATAAGTTTATATTTAAAATGTTGAGATTGGAAATATTTTTGATTTGCTATTTCCAATAAGTAAGAACTACTTCAACTCCGACAATAGATCAAGGAAAATGTTAGTTTTGATAAGGTATTATGGTTTAACAATAGTTTGATTTTTTCTTAATTATAAAACACTTTACACTTATCTAAATGAATTTTAAGCAGCAAATGGTCACAACAGATGTTGATGTATAGCTTATGAGAAATATATTTGGCCACAGTTTTTGTTAAAGAGTACAAAAACATTAAAATTACACCAGTTTAAAATATAAAGCATAAAATCTGTTACGTTTCAGTAAACTATGGGTTTGGACGAACAGCAGCATAATTTTTAATGACTTGAGAAAAGCGAATGATTTTGACCTCATTTGTCTGCGGTTTGAAGTCCTGCCACAGGTACTCGGGTGAAAGCAGTTTACTGGGTTTGTTATAAACAAAGTACTTGTTCAAATGAGACTCCTCCTGCCATGCTGCCTCAATGGATTTAGCTGCATCAATATCCAGCTGCTCTCGGCAGGTTTTAGCAACCTCATATACATCTTTCACTAAACCACCAAGCACAGCCCCACCATAATAATAATCACCATCAGAATAAGGGATAAACGCTTGAGACTCAGGCCTTCGCTCATATGGGAATTGCTCACGTGGTGTTTGATAGTAACCAGGATGAAGCACACCTACAAGACGACCCAAAGTCTCTGCACCCCAGCGGCCGTAGAACTTTGTATCCACATCAAGGCTGAAAACATAGTCGGCTTCCTTCACCAATCGACTCTCAGTTAGTTTCTCCAGCCTCTCCATTCTCCGTAACGTCATCTCTTGCCATCTGTTAGAACTATCAACTGTCATCACTGTCAATTGACGTCCTTCACCCAGTTTCACATCAGGAACCTGTTCTGGATGATCGGTGAAGACATAATAGTGCACATGAAACCCAACAAAATAATTCTGCTCTGCAGACTCCAGGAAATCTTTAAGAAACACTGTATATCTGAAAAGAGAGAGAGAGAAATGTTAATTAAAAAAATATGAATAAACAAAATAGTAAAATGATTCACAACCAGGACAATAAGCAAAACGCTAACAATAAAGATACGGTTTTGAAATCATCCTAAACATTAACATTTAAATTTATTATAAGTCCACACCACATATACAACATCACAGAGGAATGATATTGATTGATATAAATTTTAAGCTGACAAATCTTCAAGGTGTATTAATATGATATCATAGTCTGTTAGTAAACTATCCGTTTAATATGTGCTAACAATTTATTTTGATGCTCCCCCAACAGACATTGTAGTTAGTTAGCTAGATAGGTAATGTATGTAACTAGGTAATGCAACTGTGACGTGACTGACTGGAACACAAGTGGGACATTGCACTGCTGAAATTCATAGCTCAGACTGTGTTTGGAACACAGCAGTAAAGTTTACATGAAGGACCAATGGCATTTTTGTCACCGCTGATCACAGCATCACATGTCACACTCAGGGCCATTGCATCTGATGAGAATCACCTTTCCAATTCAACCAATGCCTAGATTGTGTGTTGGTTTTAGCAGCAGTAAAATAATAATAATAATAACATAAGAGGAGTCAGAGGTCTTCACGCTAATATTTATTGGTGTATTATTAAAAAAAAAAAAAATATATATATATATATATATATATATAATTGTGAATTGTCTCTCCTGGTGGTGCCACAGTCAAATTAACACTGAAGAGCCAATAGCCCTAGCATTCGACTAGTGATTTAGTGACTGTGGCACTGGAACAATGTCTCCGTTCCCTCCTTTAGGGAACAAGGGTTATGACAGTAACCAAGACATTACCTTTCAGGTCGGGAACTCCGACATTATGTTGAAAACATTGTGTTAATGTATGGAAAGCGACACAGTAGTCGAATCTGTTACACATTTGGTGAGGAGCTCGCCAAGTGGATGGCATGAGCGTACCAAAGGTGCAATCTTCTAACATCCTCTAGCCCTTACATCACCAGAATCTGGGAATACTTGAATTAACGAGGGGAGTCATAAATACTTTGAACCTAGTAGTATGCTAGGAATTGTTTGTAACGACAGTACGTTAGAAAAGAGCTTAGCCCCAAAGTGGGAGGGCGCTGTGGAGGCCACTATCTACCCAAGTGGGGAAACATTGTGACAAAAAGCAATATAGGGGGAAAATAGCAGGAGCACTACATAAGCAAAATTGTTAGCTGGTAGGGAAGACAGAAGTCCAGCCTAACAGGGGGAATTATAGTGGCTAAATAAACATATGGCATCACAGAGCATGGATGCACATAGCAGGCTCCGATCCTTGAAACGCCAAGCGGGCATACCAGATAATGTAAAAGTACGCGGCTCCTCCACTGAGTTGGATGTTGGGGGCCTTAGAGGAACTTTCTAGGGTTCACCACATGGGGAACTTACTAGCGGAGTCGAAAAAGCGCATGCATCTACGGTTTAAGAAGAATGGCACAGCAAGGATTTAACAAGCAAGCTTGGCCTTCTCCAGATCAACTGGCACTGCCTAGAGATTATAAAATCTCACAAATGTGTACAGATCTCTGTTAGAGAGGCGCCAAGTGCGAACGCCCAAGAAGGAGCAATGCTCCTAGTTGAATGTGCTCTCAATCCCAAGAGACACAGCTCGCCTTGGTCTGAGTATGCAAGGGTGATGGCATATACGAACCAGTAAGCCAACCTCTGTTTAGATATGGTACTTTCTTTCTGTCGACCCCCATAACAGACAAAGAGCTGCTGAGAGGATCTTATGCTCTGAGTGCAGTCCATATTAAGGTGAAGGACGCACATCAGACACAATAAGAAAAAGAACTGGCTCTGGCTCCTCCGCAGGCAGCACTTGCAGGTTCACTAACTGGCCTTTAAAAGGAGTGGTAGGACCCTTGGGCACATAGCTAAGCCAGGGTCTCAGGATTACGTGAGAATAATCTGGCCCGGATTCTAGGCACAACTCGTGGACCGATAATGCCTACTACCCTCTTGATAGAAGCCAACGTGATCAACAAAGCTGACAGAATTCTTAAAGATACTGAATAGAGTAGCTCAGATGTATCTCTCTGCAGTCTGAGAGATCCTAAGAGGTCATGAGAGGTGGACAGGATGGATTTAGCCATTTCACACCTCTGAGGAACTGAATGGTCAGATTCTCTTTTCCAAGGGTTTGCAGGAATGTGGTTGTGTATTTCAAAATAAAGCAAATCAGTAGTAACTTGGAACTGTTAAGTTAACCTAATTTTGCTCACCTTTTTTTAAACTCAACAGATCACTTACAGTGTAGAATCTGAAGAGCACTTGTGTTTGATCAACCACTTAACTAGAGTGTTCAAGGCTGTGTTGCATTGTGGTATGAGACTTGAGATACATGAAGTTTGCATACGAGTATACTGTCAAATCAAGAGGTTTCTCTTTATATATATATATATATATAAAAATGACAAAATTAAGCACAAAATTAGTATGAAATTTCAATACAGTGGCAGAAAAAGTGCTTAGGTCTATCTAGTGTCTATCAGCTCAAGAAGCTAAAAAGGGCTGAGCCTGGTCAGTACCTGGATGGAGACCACATGAGAAAACTAGGTTGCTGTTGGAAGTGCTGTTAGTAAGGCCAGGAGGGGGCACTCAGCTTGTGGTCTTTGTGAGTCCTAATGCCCCAGTAAAGAAGGGGACACTATACTGTCAGTGTTTTTTGAATGAGACCTTAAATCCAAGGTCCTGACACTCTGTGGTCATCAAAAATCCCATGGTACTTTTCGTAAAGAGTAGGGGTGTAACCCCAGTGTCCTGGCCAAATTCCCTCTATTGGCCCTTACCATTATGGCCTCCCAATCATCCCCATCCACTGAATTGGCTGGATCACTGTCTCTCAACTCCACCAATATCTGGTGTGTGTGGCGAGCGCACTGGCACCGTTGTCCTGTTGCTGCTGTCGCATCATCTAAGTAGATGCTGCACACTGGTGGTGGTGTGGAGAGACCCCTCTCACCTCATGATTGTAAAGCGATTTGGGTGTATGGCCACAATACGCTACATAAATACACCTTCCTTCCTTACTTACTTACTAACTAGTGTCTACTGTATATCTAAAGACCATGTCACTGCTAGCTAACATCAAAAGAGCTAGTGATGAAAAACAGCTATCCGTCATTTGCACCTGGGAGATAAAG
The DNA here is from genome assembly GCA_903798195.1 of Danio kyathit. Lineage (NCBI taxonomy): Eukaryota > Metazoa > Chordata > Actinopteri > Cypriniformes > Danionidae > Danio > Danio kyathit. The sequence continues at coordinate 29,382,767 of LR812523.1, forward strand.
ATATTCACATCAAGAGGAAAACAATCTCTCTCACAGGTGCATTCAACTAGAGTGGATATTTGTAACATACTCCAAAAACTAGCATGAACAGAGACTAAAGTCAGCTTAATGTTAACAGACTGCCCTACATCAGCTTGTTGCGCCATGTCCTAAAATGCAGTGAAATACAGTACACCTTAGAAAGCTTTCAGTGATCTACACAATAACTTGTGTATAGAAACTGGGAAAACCAGATGGGCTGGCATTTTTATAACACAAACAAATTAAAAAATGCGTTCCAGTCAATGTTTAAATATTTTGTTCCCACTTCTTCATTCTGTCTGCTGCGCTTGAAGGTGAAATACAAAAAAAGGGTGAAAAGGTGAAATGCCCAATCCTTCCATTACAGCCCAAGTCTCGTTAATAAGGCATTTTGCTAATTTTACGCTGTTAAACGCAAAGTCAATAAAGATCAGAGGAACGGACAGGAGAGATGATCACTCACTTTCCAAGAGCGAAGACTGTAGTCGCTATAGTGACGTTTTGTTGTTTGTAGACCGAATCAATCAGGGTGGGATCAAAAGTTCCTTCCCAAACAATTGGGGCTAACCATGGTGTAACAGGTACAATTTTTCCATCTGGGCTGTTTAAAATTAAGAAAAAGCACATATATGTACATGAAATCCAAAAGCATAATGGAACAAAATTTATACAGAATTAAAGAAAAACAATTATATTTATTATAAAAATATATATTATTGGATATTCTTACCCCACTACGCTGGGCTGATTGTATGAAAGCCTGCAGAATAAATTACAGTTGTTTTAAAAACTTCAGCAGTAAACAGTTGAATAATAAAAGTCAATCAGAAATGGCATTGTATTATGGGCTAAATATGGATCTTAAAATCCCAAGCTCCTTACTGACTGTTCTAAAATTGAAATCTCTGCTGAAAATACATTTGGGTCCACCAACTCAGCACAATTTACATTGCTTCTGCATTCATGTTCTATATAAAGAGCAGTAGTTTCTGTCATTCAAAAAACAAAGATGTTTACTCGGTGTTCTGCCAACATAAAAATCCTTAATATAAAAACATAAAAACTGTGACTGAATGTGTAAAACCTGAAATAGAAAAGGCTACTAGGACATAAATATATTACAATTATATTATCAAACGCAGTGGCATTAAACAACTCAAGATTGCAATCATATTTTGAATTAAATACTTTGCTAATTTATTAAACAATATTAATACAAATGTTCCATCAAACAGGGTGAACAGACTGCACTTTTGACCATTTTGCAGGTTGTATTTTAATCATAAGCTTTTATGAGGTGATAATGGTTTCTGTAAACAGATGTTTATTTTATATCCAAAACATGCATGACAACCATTTTTGCACATCAGCGCCTGTACTTGGGTGTATTTTTTGTTTTAAAACTTCAATGAAAATGTTTGGTCATGATTTATATTATGATTACGGTAAACTGAAGTTATGATTACTGACTTGATTTGAATGCGTTGAAAATTTATTATTTTATCCATCGGGATGCAAAAATGGACATTATTGCAAATCATTTACGTTTAGCAGTTTGTCCAAAGTGACTTACAATCAAATTATTATGTGAGGATGAACCAGTTTTTTTTATGTACCTTACCAAAATGAACTGACTGAACTAGTTCGGGGAAAACAACCAAACATCCCATTACATGTTTAACGAAGCTGGTATATAAATGAAACAAGGAACTTTAAGAAGAACAATGCCCGTGTTATGAGAAATACAAAACTTCAGCGAAGTGTTGAGTGGATCACATTTCCTTTTTTGATTTAAATCTACTACAACTAAACATACAGATCTTAAACCGTAGAGCAGAATTAAAAGTAGTGTTTGTACTCACCCTTTTGGCAACTGCAAAAGAGCATTTTCTTGGTGCTCCTTTGTTATGCTAAGAAACAGGAGATCAATTAAAAACATAACACTTTTGTGTCTGAATCTTCTTACGATACAGCTGCAAGTGTGTGCATTTCCTTTCTTTGATATGCATGTATTTATATAGGTAAGTCAGTTTTTGCCATGTAGTTATGTGCGGTTGCTGAGAGGTATGATTTCTTATTGTGCACATTTGAATGTATGTGCATAAAGGTGTATGTGTGCTTCTGAGAATGTGCTTTTGTACAGTATATGAAGTGTGTTTTAAACATGTTTGAGTAAACATGAGCAGTGAAAGTACTTACTTGAAGCAAAATCTTTGTACTTTAAATCTGCAAAAGATACAAGGTTATTAATGCTGGAACACTGCCTGATTAATGTTTGGTGTAAATGTGTCTATATATTAACAGAATAGGTTCACTTAAAACTCATTAATTATCTGATTTTCTCACATTAATTTAGCAATTTTGTTTTGCATTATTTTTTCTTACTGTGAAGCAGAAATGAAAGGCTGGATTGTACTATTGAGTGCGACAACACTGACACTATGAACACTGCTTTATCCTTATGACCGGTTTATTCTTTAAAAGACAGATAGCGCCAAATATCCAAAAATGAGTATTATTTCGGTCAGTGACTTCTAAAGCATTTGTGGATTAAAATAATGTAAGATTTAATAGACTTTACTCTAAACTTAATCAAACAGTTCAAATTAATTTGACATGCTAAATGTAATAGCTCCCTTTTATGTTATAAATGTACAAAATGTGTAAATGTTGAAATTATTTACACATGTGTAAATGCCTTCAAGTGCTACATAAAATATTCTGGATTAATAAGTAATTAATCTGCAGACATATCCCATTCAAAGTGTAAATCATTATGAATTCACCTGATGGATGACGAGGTGTAGCCCAAATATATGAGCCTGCAAAAAATAACAAAAATAAACAATATTAAAGTGTGCCAGAACACCATCAGAATATCCTTATCTACACCACAATTTAATGCACAGACACGTTTAAGCTGTTCATAAATATGGTGCTGTTGTGGTGTCGCCCTTCCTTATTTTACCACCTTTGTAGGCTACAACATAAAAAAAAAAAAAACCAACAGGATGAAATATACAAAGCAATACCTACACGTGTTTCAGCATTTGTTGCAATTCGAAAAGAAGGTTAAAACTACCAGTCGAATGTTTCGGCGAGATGGAAAACAACTCATTGTTGAAGGGTGCAGTGCTGCAGCTCATCCCTAGCATCACATGATCCGTGTTTATTTTTGCACCATCAAATGTGTAAAGAAATCGGCTACATTTTTTTTTATAGGAAAGTGCTTTAGTAATAAAAGCAAAAACAAAACAAAAAAATGATCAAAAAAAATGTTTTAGAGTATAGAAGTCAATTTAACACTCATGAAAAAAGAAACACTCCAGCTATTAATTTTGACCAAAGACATCAAACCAAAACCTGCATAATATATATTTTTAAATAATTACATACCCACTCACTAAGCTGCCAATGAACACCAGAACAACGGGATTTAACCGCGTTCTTTTTTTAAAGGTATCGTCTCCCATCATTTTGACAGGTGAACTGGATTGTCTTCTATAATGGGAGAGGGCGGGGTGTGTTGTTATAGTGAGGAGGATTAAGTAACAACAAGCTAACAGAGACTCAAACTGCATCCGAGGCTGCATCCCCCCGAAAGACATAAGGCTCGTTTGAGGTGCGCCTCGCATTGACTGCAATGTAGACGAGAGCAGGTGACTGCAGTAAGAGGATGGCTCAAAAAATACATCAGAAGTCGGACATCTCCCTAATCTCGCTGTTTTGCCGCCTGGAAACCTCACCAGTGGCGGAGATCGCGTTCGCGTTTTCTATCGCGGACGAATGACCTCATGAGAAAATACTATGGTGATTTATAGTACATATTATAGTGTTTTTGAACATGTTTTTTTAGTATTGGGTTATGTTTATAGTTGTTGTGATACCAGAACAACTATAGGACCTAAAATTTAAATAGGCTATTTGTTATAGTATACTATGGTTCAAAAACACTATTCCTATAAAATACTGATGTATTTTTTTTTAATGTGGGAGTGGATGCAATTAACAAATATCACTGTTTTTACAAAAAGATGGTCACAATCACAGAAGATGAACAGCTCATTACTTAAAAGGGTTTATTTTAAAATCTGTATATTCAACAGTGTTAAATGTTAAAAGAATGTCAAAATAAACAGCTTATAGCAAGGAAGCTTTCAAGAAATCTCATTTGGCTACATGATAAATTAAGCAGCTACAGCAAGATGCTTTTGACTGACAAGTCATGACAAATGTGTTTGTTTATTTGTTTTCCTAGGAATGTCCCAGAATTTGGCATTTTATTGAACAAGTGGTCCATTTCTATAGTCATTTCAGACTTTCTATAGAGGCATTAGAAGGTATAAAGGGAAATACAACTGAAGACAAAATTCTCAGCTCTCTTGTGAAGTAAAAAAAATGGTATTGCTTCAAATAAGTAAAAGTGCTGTTTAACAGATTTTGTTTTCAACAGTTTTATAAACTTATTTCTACTAACTAATTTCTCTAGTCTTTGCCATGATGACAGTATTATATATTTTACATAATATTTTACTAGTTTTTTTTGCAAGACACTAGTATTCAGCCTAAAGTGCAATTTAAAGAGTTAACTATAGATTAATTATGTTAAAGAAAAATGAGGAAAGCCATTAGACAGTGGTTTGTTCTGCAGACATAAAGAAATTCTTAAAGGGGCTAAATACTGTATATTGCATGCTTATTAGACCTATAAACAGCTTTTACTCCAGCCAGACTAAAATAAATAGCCTAAGCTTGTTTACTACACCCCTTTCACTTATGAAACCACACAAAGATGAGGCATAATGGCAAAACAGTCTGATTACCTCATGTATGCATATATGTATGTATTGGATTGACTTTCATGGAATAACGTTGCATAAAAATTACAATACAAAACTCACACAAACATACAAAAAAGTGAAAATGACAACAAACAGGATTTAAAACTTAGAGAGAAATAAAATACAGCACATGCACATCCTAATGATTTATTTGTAACATTTAGTTATATTAGATAGGTCACATATTTTTACAAAGGTGTGTTTTGTTTTTGTTTGCATGTAAATCTAAATAAAAAAAACACATGTAATGCTCTTAATGACTTTTTTTTAATTATCAACGAAAATACAAAAAAGTTATACAACAAAGCCAGGATAAATCTTAGTAAAAACAAGATAGAGAATAAGGTGTAGTTTGTCAGTCTCATCCAATGAGCATTCAGCTGTGTCGTCAGCCAGTCGTTTCCCATGATGCTTTTAGTGAGCGCAGTCTTCGGAGAGCAACTGCTGCCGACTGCTCAATCCGAGGCTTCCGCCTCACGATCGCGAGAGTTTTTTGGCACACGTCAGCGTGACATCAGAGCCAGGCGGACGCAAGTCGGATACGTTTCTCACCGGCATGCATCTTGCGGTGATCAGCGGTGATCGATTCTGTGCAGATTTTGGCCACCTCAAACAAGCCTATAGTCGAAGGGCGCGGCGTCATTGCGACATTTTTAGGCGTGCATGCACCAAAGGAAATATTTAACAAAATAATGTATGAGTATGAGATCGAAATTTGTTTATTTGACGTACTGTTTTATTTTATTATTGAGAACTTGAACTGTAAAGGACAACATATTTTTAATTTGTTATTATGAAAATGCCATATACATAAGAAAAAGTGGGCTCAATGTAAACCAAACTTTTCCCATTTTGAGAATTACTTCAAATTATATGTAAATCGTTTAGAAAAATCACAAAACAAAAACACTGAAAACATGTAATGCTCTAAAAACATTTAATTTCATGTAAAATGTATTATATATATATATATATATATATATATATATATATATATATATATATATATATATATATATATATATATATATATATATATATATATATGTGTGTGTGGTGTGTGTGTGTGTGTGTGTGTGTGTGTGTGTGTGTGTCTTTCAAAAAAACTATGTGAAACTCTTGTTCTTGTGGCATTGAATTAATAAAAAAAAAGTACCAAAGGAAATTTATTTATACAGATTGGAAACCTTGTATAATTGTAATATAAGTTATCACCTTGAGAAAAAGTCAGTACAAAGGTTACTATCGTTTAAGTTTCTTTGGAATTAAAAATTCTTATGTATTTTTTATATTTTTATTAATATTTACTTAATAATCAAATTTTAATATATACTTAATCACTTCAATATATTTAGATGTTAGTACGAGTATGCTAGTCTATAATTCATTCATTCATTCATTTTCTTGTTGGCTTTGTCCCTTGCGGGGTCACCACAGCGGAATGAACCGCCAACTTATCCAGCATGATTTTACGCAGCGGATGCCCTTCCAGCCGCAACCCATCTCTGGGAACTTCCACACACACATTCACACTCATACACTATGGACAATTTAGCTTACCCAATTCACCTGTACTGCATGTCTTTGGACTTTTGGGGGAAACCGGAGCACCCGGAGGAAACCCACGCAAACGCAGGGAGAACATGCAAACTCCACACAGAAACGCCAACGGACCCAGCCCAGCCGAGGTTCGAACCTGCGACCCAGCGGCGTTCTTGCTGTGAGGCAACAGCACTACCTACTGCGCCACTGCGTTGCCTTAGTCTATAATTATTTACATAATGAAAATGATTTAAGGATATCTATAATCTAGTGTGCTCCAAAACAGTGACAAATCTCATTAAGAAGATATAAACACCCAAGCTTGCAGTTTGTCACTGAATAAATAGAATAGCGATTTTTTTACTTCAGCTTATAAGTTTCTCATCAAATCTTCTGACCCCTCAAATGCTATCGAGTATCTCTGTAGTATATGCCCCACCCCCTTCAAGATGTTTCTTGGATAAAGTCTATAAGTGATACACCTGTGGATACACATAGCATATTTTTTGTGATACTGTACAACAGGGGTGCTTAACCCTCTTCCTGGAGATCTACAGAACTACTGTAGAGTTCAGCTCCAACCCTGATCAAACACAAATAAACCAACTAAGCATGCTGCAAAAAGCGATTAGTTCCTTAAAATGAGTAGCCTAAGCTCATTGCCTGAAAAGTAGTTGACTTTACTTAAAAGTAATTTAGGTAAACCTGTAGTAACTTGGAACTGTTAAGTTAACCTGATTTTTCTTACTTTTTTTTTTAAGTCAGCAAATCACGTACAGTGTTGAATCTGAAGAGCACTTGTGCTTGATCAAGGTTGCAGCTGAACTCTGCAGGAAGGTAGATCTCCAGAAACGGGAGATATTTTTGTTACTTTGAGGATTGGATTTAGGCTTGGGGTTGGTGTTAGTAAATTACAATGTAATGTAATAAAATAATATAATAATACTCTGTAATATTACTGTTGTTACATTACTGTGAGGGTTGGGTGGAGGTAGACGTTAATAAAATACAATTATTGGATAATTTAATAAATAATATAAATAATTCCTGTTAACAACCAGCCGGAGGTGTATGTATCGCTTTCTAGCAACAACTCCTTTTCATTTGAAGCACTTGATCTCAACCACTCTCACTGGCAGAGCTGTGATTAAAAATGAATTGCTATTAATTGTTTTTTTTTTAAGGGGGAGGAATTAGCCTATGATATGTCCCTGCTCTGTCTCCATGTTTCATTTAAGATCGTGTCAAACAGTAAATAAAATAATGCATATTTCAAAGCACTTATCGAGGCCTGGCAGCTGTTACAGCTGTTATGCTTGCTAGGTGATATCAGTATCTTGTGGGTTTCCTCGCATACATATTTACATGTTTATTTACATTTATTTATAGTTACGTAGATATCTATGGTTTCCTCGGGCACCACTGTTATGTCTGGTGGATCATGTTGCAAGAAGCATGAAGACTTTTTAAAAAATATATGTTTTCCACATTTTGAGTGACTGATTTTTGCACTTTTTGTTTGATTTTCGATTTTTAATATCAGATAGTATTTTGTACAAATGGAGAACAGTTTAAAATTAATTTCACTTTAAACATATTGCACATTGAATATGCAAGTAGGCATAATATGCATTAATAAAAGAAAGATTTAAATGTAAATAATGCAAGCACATATGCTGAAGTGAAAAATAGGGTATAAAATTAGCAGTGGGACAAAAATAGCAGTGTTACTTTTGTTTCTACAGGAACGCTTGCTATTTAATCCTGAAAACTATGAAGACAATGCATGTGTTATAGCACTAAAATAACCTAATAAAGGTAATAAATAGTTTTGAAAATGGGATACTGTATATGACTCTTCCCCTTACCCCTACGCTTCCAAGCAAAAAGGAATTGGGAAAATTGGGTAAGGAGAAGGGCTCAGGGGTAGAACTGGGATTGGGCCAAAATTATTAAGTCAATTTAATCATCGACAAATCCACTCAACCAATAAATCATACTTTTTATTTGTATTTTACTTTTATTCTTTTTTTTCCACATGACTCAACAATCCATTAATTTATGATGCACAAAATCCTTGAACCAACAGCAGCATTATAAACAAAGTACAGTAAAGCAGCACAGGTAAAGCATATGTGCGTAAACCAATTAATAATCTGTCATTTTCATTCTGACAAGTGTCAACACACATCACATATTAAATGTCAGTCATATTAAATGCCATTGATCTTTAAAACCCACAAAAAATGTTTTCCTTGGAAGTACAAAACTACTGCCAACAACTTCCAACTGTACAAAACAAAACCTTTACTTACAGCAAGGAAGTGATCAAGTGAGAAAAAAAACATTCCGACCAGTGCCACTGATTTTACAAGCATCTGATTGTATTGGAAAAATACAAATTAAATGTTAAACTATTTAGTTTAAATGTATAATCTAATTAACTCAATGCGTTCACAGCACAAAAAAGTCATCACAGTATTTACTAAATCAAAAGACTGTATTTCTGTAAAATTAATTGACAAACAAATGCTTATCGCCCTGCTTATTGTACACATACTGACAAGATACAGGAATGAACTGAGGAGAGGTTTCTTCGTGATTGACTTGAAGAGAGAAACAGGACAGCAGAAAGGTTGCCAAGGACAATATTCAAATATGTGACCTCATAATGCAGTTATTTACCTATCAAATAATTCAGAAAGATATGTACATAAACAGTCCTCTTTGTGAATATATAGTTACAGGATAACTGAGGGTTAGCATTGTAATTAAAAACAATCTACACATCAGAGTGCATTTTCAAAAGTGTACTGTAAATTAAAAAAACTAAACAATATTAAAATTGTTTTAACAATGTTTTTTCCCTCTTTTTTAAGTTTTTCCACAGAACTGAATGTAGCAGCAAAAAAAGAACAAAAAACCAAAAAAAAAACAAAACAGTTCTCTGTTGCTGTGGATCCATTTCAACCATAATGCAAAACCTGAAATACAGGAATTTCAGTCTAGACAACAAAGAAACCTTATACCTTATACCTTATAACCTCCTCCACAATTTCCTACTTTACTGTTTGCGCAAGATATTAATATTATTTGTTGATACTATAATTACATTTTATTACATACGATTGTCACACTCTCGTACAGTTTTTTTCCATAGACTTAATTTGAACAAAAAAAATTGACAATCACTATTGGTGGAAAAATGAATGCAGATTTTATATGACGACATTGCTTTCAATGTAAAAAGTCATGACTTTATTTCTGCACTGTGCTCCTCTCTTTGTTCATCTGTCATTTTATTCAGGTTTGGGAAACTTGAATATTTTTGTAATAATGGTAGAATGTTAAATTATCTAAACCAACGGTTCACAACCAGATGGCCAAGGCCCACTAAGAGGCCTCAGCAGAGTTTCAATGGACCCACAGAGTGTTATTTTAGTACAATGTCAAAACTATAATGTTAATTATTGTATGTTTAAAATTTTAGTAATGAATGAATATGTATTTATTTATTTAAAAAGAGTAAAAAATTTAAATTAAATTGAAAAATTGATTAAAAAGAATTGGATCCCTGAAAAACTTCCAAAATTGTGAATATAACCCATTTCCTTAAAAATGTCTGGAAAAACACACACAAAAATTTCAATATCATCTTTTTACATTATTGAAACGTTAACATTAAACTAACAGCTTCTATCAATTAAAAACATACATAAGGCAAGAGGTCTTTGATTATCATTGCGGAAAATGTGGGGCCTTTAAGTTAAAATGGTTGAGAACCACTCTGTCTTGAATGTGTCTTAAATACACAGAGCATAGCAAAAACACCATCATGAAAAGAATCCACTATATTCAGCAAACTCTTAAATGCATAAACAAGAACATGAACTGGACACATTCAGTTTAGTAACTTCTGTTTGGTGCATGTATATAAAGTGTAACGAATATATTTAGAATATATACAAATAAAGCACATGTAAACAAAACAAAAACTCTACATTTTTGTGTGCTGTACTTTACATTTCAAGCAACCACTCTGCAACAAATAACAAAAGTGTCAATACATACCCAGTTATTGAAATGCCCGCCAACAAAAGAAGAGAAGAATTTATGTTTTGAAGTTTCATTATTCCACCTATTAGGCCCTTATTCGCTTTGAGAACTGAATGTCAAAGACGACAGCAAGAGAAATATCTTTTAAATTATTGTACTAATTTTATTCTGTCAGAATTAGCCACTGTTCTTTAAGAAAGAACCGGTGGGCAGAGAATGAACTTTCTTGTACAGCAGGTAAAGTGAGGTCAGCTGCAGGGGTGGAGCTTTAGGCTGTGGCCATTGCATACACTGACCTGAGCTTGACCACCCCTTTGGCCACCTGGCTCACATTCTCAGTTTCTGTTTGTTTACAGCCACAGCACACGTGATTCTTCACATGACCTCAGTGCAGGAGCAAGTTAAGCAAGTGAAGAAAACTTGCAGGCACCCAAGAGCATGAACAGTGAACGGCAGATAGAACATTTACAAAAATAGTGAACAGTTGGCCTAATACAAAATGAATCACGTTTAATACCATCTCTTAAATGTGTGTGTGTGTGTGTTTGTGTATATATATATATATATATATATATATATATATATATATACATACATATGCAAATCACAACCCCAAAACAAACAAAATAACCTGACAAACAAACACACAGAAAAAAACCCTATAAACCCTAATATCCGTCAAGTTTAAGTATACCGATTTTATAAATTACTATAAATGTTGAAAAAGATAAATTAAGCTTCAGTTTGTTAACATTAACAATATTAGTTGATATGAACAATTAATTGTCTTTTTTATTATTAAAATTAGCAATAGATACAGCATTTAGTTGTAAGCACTTGAGCTTACAGTTTAACTCAAAACTATCAAATATATTACATAAAAATCAAAACGGTTGACTTTGAAATGTAGTTATCTTCAAATGTAAGCTGAAAAGGCTTATACTGCATTGTGAAGTTATTTTCTATGAATGTGCTCTAAGACGGGGAATAATTAAAAAAAAACATTTTGACTTGGTTAGTCTGGCACAGCAGCTATAAAAGATTAGCTTATTATTCTGACTCCACGGTCAAAAAAGAACATTGAGCAATTAACTGAGTACTGTGGGGGTTGTGATAATATTTTCAGCCTAAATAAAAACCCTTATTTGTGTTTTAGCTTTAAACCTAGCCTAATGGGCTCTATGCACAGCTAGAGTTTTAAAGCTAACGATAAACTTCTGATGACAGCTTAATGTGACTATTTTCAATTTCACAAGGTTTTATTTACAGCATCGATGTTGTAATGTAATTACAATACATTCAGTTAAATAGACTTAAGCATTCATTTAGTTGTTCAAGCGTAAAATGAGATAAAAGACCGTTGTAACCACTAGTGCCATCAGTAGCAAGAGACTAGCTCAGAAATTTCATTGAAAATACTGGCGTAAAATAGACTGTCATAATTTAAAGACATGGAAAAGAAATGGAATTTAATGCAGTTCACTGGAAGCTCTTGGGCTGCCTGGCTGAAAATTAAAAGTCCGTGTGCATATAGCTCATTATCTTTAGGTGATCATTTGGAGTTTTAAATGTCTGAAAAAATTAACAGCACATACTGTATGATGATATCTTAGTTGCAGTTATTAAATTTTAAACAATGTAAACAGGCTTAACTGTAAATATACTGTTGATTTCATGTGGTCTAGAAGTGCTACCTACTGCCAGAGAATGAAATAGCATTTTTATTGAGGCTGTCAACTGTTTTAAACGATGTTTATGTAACATTTAACAATGTTTTATGTAGCATCATTTCACCAAGTCAAACCATTGTTTTTAATGATTTATATATTTTAATATTTAATTAATCTTATTTAAATAAACAATTATTCAAGCTAGCTAATATAGTCTCTTTGTCTGGATCGGGATTACTGTGTAGTGCTTGCCTCTAATTTCGTTGCCAATAAATTTACAACAGCCTGTCATAAAGCAAATAAACACAGTCCATGCTGTCATATTTCTTTCTTCTTCTGATTTAAGACTCTGGCCACATATTTGCTTTTTTTGAGTGTTGGATAATAAAGAAAGTCAGCTCACACATGAATACATTATCAGTGGTGATAAAAACAAGAAATACAAAAAAACTATACCCTTAGTTTAAAAATGGACACCCTATTTCAACAAGGAACTATTACTCCACTACTTCGGCTCCATATAAATGCAAGTTGTAGGTTCTAAAACAATTTATTTTATTTTTTTTACTTGTTGTTATGTTGAAAAAAGATTTTCGTGGCAACCCAGACTGGTCGCTGGCCCCAAAAACACATCAGCACTAGTAAAACCTGTCATACAACCTGGCAGACCACTAAGGCCACACCCACATGTCTATGCAAATAGTAGATTAACATTGGTAGGAAAAGTGAGGGGGGGGGGGGGGGGGGGGGGGGACAGAGATAGCAAGAACCCCAGAAATGATTCATTATTTGTTCAATTCAAAACATTTAAAAGGTTTAAAAAGCTTCACATTCATTCACAAAACTCATTCGTGACGTGAAAGTCTTCCTTTAGGATAAGTTTTCAACATCTTTTAGTATATTCCTTTGTGTTCAACAGAAAACTCAAACAGGTTTGGAACAAGTCAAAGGTGAAAGAACATGATAATAGAATTAAAATTTTTGGGTAAACTCTCACTTTAAGTGCTATTGTTTGGCAACATTTAGTGTTTACACAGAAAAAAAGAAAGAAATGACACTTTACTTCAAATGAATAAGCATAATTAACCAGAAAAATATAACTAATACTGAAGTGTGCAAGTCATTATTAACAAAAATAAAGATTAAATCAGGTCCCTTGCGTAATAATTAAAGTAATTCTTAATCAAAATGCACAAAGTCACATCCTTTTTTTGTTCAAGAACGAGCTTCACTCTAACATGCATTATGATAAAGATGAAAAGGTAGTGTCAGTGTTCATGTCAACAAACCCCAAAAAAAGGAAGAAAATTTTGTAGTTTGTATACAGTCAGGATAGGTGTGCCTGCTTGAAAGCACCTACACGTATTGCCTTGTCTGTCTTCATTTATCCAACATTAAAAATAACCTGTCAGATCTCATTTACACCGCATGAGAAAACATGAATAAATAACTGTCATTCCATAAATAACATAATAATTCGCTTTCATTAATTAAAAATGTGAATAAGCCACAGAGAAAAGTACCTTTAGTAATAAAAGTTAATTATAAGTTTAATGTTCTTGTTTAGCTTAATGCTCTAAATTATTTCATTTATTTGCTAAAATGTTTCAAGATTTTGATATTTCTGTTAGGACAAAAAATTGTGTGGATAATTTAATGCCATACATACTATTGGATGGCAGTAAGACTTTTTATCCATGAGCACCTAAAGGATACTATACATTTACTATATGCGGGCTTCATGAAAAGAAACTATGTGACATTTCAACATCTCAAAGCCAGTCTGTCCACTTTTTAGGAGGCTACAATGATTTTTTTAAAAAACTGTGGCCAGTTAGGGGAGACAGAAAAGTTCTGTATTTCGACAAAAATGCTGTCCTTTGATTAAAAAAAAAAAAAAAAAAGTAAACATTTTACACATGATTTTAATTAATAGCAAGGATTAAAGACAATATCAGAAAGTTGGAGGTAGATTTGGATTTGTCAGATACTGTATTTAAAACATTGTGTATTATGGCAGTTAAATTGCTGTTTTGTTATGAAAATTTGTAAAAAAAGAGAAAAATGGATTTTGTTTTTAACTTAAACAATTGAGGTTGACTACAGAACTGTGGAAACACACAACAGATCACAATGATATTTTTCCTCCACAGTTCTCTTCCTGTAAAATGTATAAATCAATTTATGTTTCTTTTTCACGTTTAAACATTATAAAAGTTATAGACTAGAGAAGCAAAACAATTAAATAAATAAATAAAGAGCTGTGAATCTCATATTTTTAGTAACATTTTGCCCTGTTGTTAAAGAAAAATGGGCTTGGCACAGAGACCAAAAATCATATTTTAACAGTTTGAGTTACAAAATGTTTTTAAAATAAAAATTGTATTGTGTTGTGTTTTTGTCTATGGCTTTTTTGCTCTTGTATTTGTATGATTAATAAATGAACTCAATAAGCTAGATTTGTTTAATGTTTTGCTGTGGCTATGGTAAAATAAATAATTAAATCACCATTTATGGAATGTAATTAGCAGTATCTTTCAAAGTTAATGGACATGCGACAGTACTGGTGTGTGTCACATTTTGTTTGAATTCTTCCTCAGATTCTCGAGTTACCCTCTTAAAGGGACAGTTCACCCAACAATGAAAATGATCTCATTTACTCTCTCTAAAGTGGTCCCAAACCTGTAAAACCTGTAACCCTTGACTTCCATAGTAGGAAAAGCAAAAACTATGGAAGTCAACGGCCACTGGTTTCCAGCTTTCTTAAAAATATGTTCTTCTGTGTTAAACAGATACAAGTCAAACAGCTTTGGAACAAGTGAAGGGGGAGTAAATTACAGAATTTTGGATGAACTATCCCTTTAAAGCGCTTGCTTAAAAATACTTCCTTGTTTTAGAAATACAGCTTTGAGCATATATTTATTGATACCATTTCTTGTATTGTAAAATATATAATCACACCAGGATTAAGACTAAATTAATCCAGTATTAGTTTTTTTCTAATCACACAACCACACTACAGCAGCCCTTTGGTTTTCAAATGTCTGTCTCCTCACATTCATTGTAATAAACACGTTTAAAATGAAATCATTTGTTCCAGATTGAGGCAATCTTTTGGCAATTCCAGCAAACTATTTTCTTCAATGTTTGCTCTAAAACTGCCAAAAACTCGTAAACACCACTTATATTCTAATTGGATTTATTTTAAATAACCAGTAATACCGGATCTGAATTTCTACCTTTCAGCAAAGAAACACTTTTTAATATGTTCGACATCCAGTATGTCATTCAAAAAAACAAAAGAAACAAACAAAAGATTCATTGTCACTATTAATGTATAAAGAGTGCTATCAGTTCAAATGAAAAACTGACTCATCAATCGAAAAATGTGGACAAAAAAAGACAAACACAATAGGCAACAGTAAACACATTACCAATGTCATAAGAAAGAAGAAAAAAAACATACCCAGCAAATGAGAGTCCAGCCAAAACAAGAAGAAAGGTATTAGCATTTTGAAGAAGTTTCATTACTGCTTTGTTAGGTTTTGTGTCCTTGTTTCGTTGAAAAGCAAATGTCTTTTAGAGACAGACAGCAACTGAGACACATATAGGGAGGAGGGGTGTGTTAGAGTGACACGTTAGTATATGATTAAGAAAACTAATTTCAGTCTAAAAACCCACTCTATTAGTATAGCAATATTACCTTAACGCAAATTTATTTATTTCTCTTTTTGGTATAATGCACTAAATTACAAGAATTACCTCGAGTGGAACTTGCTGGGCTTGTTAAACGACGCTGTCAGCAAGGGTCGGCTTTCATATAGGATAAGTGAGATGCCTATCAGTAAAGTTACAGGCACAAAAAAGCGGCAGTTGGCTGACGAATTTCGGTATCTGCACAAAAATAGTGCTCATAAACCTTAAGTTAGCCCATTTCAGGAGCGTTCATGAAGTAGCAACAGGCTACACGTGCCTCAGAGATTATGCGTGCATTCGGGTGAACCACATGACTAGCTGCCTGTGGAGAAAAAAATCTTCAACATTATTGTCGCAGGGCTCGACAACACACGTCAGGTACATGTGGACTTTTAAAAGGGCAAGCGAAAAATATTTATAGATGACAAATGATAAATAGTGGCATAATTCTTAAAGACAAACAGGACATAACACAGATGTGATTTGGTAACCCTATTAACCCATGGCTAAATCGACAACAATTCTGGGATCTTTGTATTTCCTGCACGTCAGCATCCGATTTTGCGCATTCACTTTCGTTGGTTTTAGTGAATGTGAGAACAAGTGAGCACTTTAAGACACGCTCAGCTACTTATTTATTCATTGAAATGTCCCATATAATAATAATAATAATAAAAACAAAAATTACTTTTATTTATTGGAACGCTGTTGACCAAATTGATTGTATTTGTTATGTGAAATCACTGCTCATTGGTTGTGAAATATTAATGTAACATTTTCAAATTATGGTCTTTTTTTATTGATTATTACAATATTCAATACTTTGTAATTTAAAGAGGATGAGAGGAGGAAGAGAAGAGCTCATTTGCAAAAGAACTTCTATACATAAATCTTATATCATTACACAACATTAAAAATG
This sequence comes from Danio kyathit, assembly GCA_903798195.1. Classification (NCBI taxonomy): domain Eukaryota; kingdom Metazoa; phylum Chordata; class Actinopteri; order Cypriniformes; family Danionidae; genus Danio; species Danio kyathit. Next base: position 29,399,512 of record LR812523.1, read on the forward strand.
CAAAACATTACTAAAAACACATAATTTTTTTATTTTTCAGAAATCTTTTTGTACTCAATACACAACATAAAAAAATATTTTTAAAAATGACTAAAAAATAGAGTTATCTGTTTGACTAAAGTCCCTCAAATTATTGTTGGAAGATGAATAAATAATCCCTTAAAACACAATTGCAGTTCAGTACACTTGGCATACTACACTATATAGTAAAAAAAAGCTGCTGCACAGTGCAGTAAAATTGCAAGAAAAAATGCACTTTACTTCTTCCTACTTCAGTTGGACTTCATTGTAAAGCAAATTGTCAGTGCTGGCCTGGCCCATTCAATAAAAGAGTCAGAATATTTGGTAAGTCAGAGGATTGGGTAATGTGGTATAAAGTCCACATGCTCATGTGCTCCCACATAGAATGAATCCCCATAGGTCAATGTACCATGTACAGTACAGACAATAGTTGTAAATACATAACGGAATGAATGCACAATTTTAATTCAATGAAAGTTGGAAAGCAGTGCCTACAAAATGCAAATATACTTTTTTGCTAATCCATTGCATTTATCTTATATATACTGGCAGGAGATCTGATGTAATTTTGTAAATATAGGTATAAACCACATTTGCTTTTACCTACTGTTGTGAACTGATCCTCTGTAGAATTAACACACATCCATTTTTATGTGAAGACTTTACTTTTATTAACAGCGCACTTGTTAACCAGAACATGCTATATCATACAACCTCGTGGTACGTTCCTCATGCATAACAAATGAGGAGTGCATTCTTAAAGGAGACAACACATTAAAGTGCAACACTTTATAAACGCATAAATCACTTTGTATTTATAAGACAGATCATTTATCGCAATGATCTACACCTACCATTAGAGTCAGTCAGTTTCCACATAAGTGCACAAAAAAAATCCCCTCAGGCACACCATACTAAAATCATTGGCGTGGCACTAAACTGGTTTTGGCACATTCTGGCAAAACCCTTTATTGTGGCTGGCAGGCGGCTTATCAACAAACACCTTACTAGTAATCTCCCATCAAATTTACATTTTTTATCTGACAACATTTAATGAGATAACATAAGCTTCCCAGCTCATACTGTTTGCAGTTTGCAAATATATATATGAAACAGTTTGCAGTAATGCAATTATTTGCAATTCGGCATACCAAAGTGTGCCTAAAATTTATTTACACCATGTGGTTGTTTATTGAATCATTCTGATTGGCTGGTATACATAAAAAATGTGTACAATCATTTTCAAGAACCTGACACAGCTTGCCAGTTACCAAAATTCCATAGACCCAGATCAGGCCCACAACTAATGCATTAATCTGACCCACATATCACGAGGAATGAGGGAACATTGGCAGTCTGCTCCTGTTTGCCAGATTTATGCCACAAGTAAGACAAGGGAAGGCAGAAAGTCAGCCATAAATAAAATGAATAAACCACACTTTTATTTTTATCTGGCACAGCGTGGAATGATAACAGTTTTTTTAGTCTGCTTCTGTTTGCCAGATCTGTGCCACAAGTAGGAGCTTGAGAAAGATGAGGGTTAGAATAAAGATCGCCTGGGCTACAGTAGAGACAGCTTTTATTTGATTTGATTAGTTTACTTACAATGTAAAGGCTTACTTTAGGCCCAAATCTGGCAAAACTGGGGCACACAGCACAATTGCAATGTTTTATAGGTCAGAGCAGCATATTGGATCTGGACCAGAATTAAAATAAATGTGGCCCATATTTGGGCCAGTTAATGGTTTTATTTTTGGCTGGAAGTTGGTGTTCATTGCTTGTGGCACAAATTTGGCAAGCAAAAGTGGCCTGCCCAAGAGCCAGCGTTCCACTCAGTATGTGGGCCTGAGCAGGGTGTTGGGTCTGGGCCAGAATTAAAATAAAGATTTGTCCCAGTTGTGGTTTATGCATTTTGTGGGTCAAATCTGACAAGTAGAAACAACTCGCCCAAGTGCCATCATCCAGTGCAGTATGTGGGCTGGAGCAGGGTGTTGTACCTGGGCCAGAATTCAAAAGATCGGCCAGGCTTGGCCAAGTGTTGTTTATTTAGTTTATTCATGGCTGACAGTTGGCTTTCCTTGGGTTACTTGTGGCATAGTTCTGGCAAACAGAAGTGAACCGCTTAAGTGCCATCATTCCATGCAGTGCATAGACAAGAACAGGGTGTTGGATTTGCACCGGATCTGTGCGAGAATTAAAATGGCACAATGAAGTGTTTCTTTTTTCTTCTGTACCTTATTTAATCCCACCCCTTTCTGCAGCATCATATGACAGAATTTTGCATGTTCAAACTCTAGTGTGACAATGGCTTAATGCTAAAGTCTGATAATGTTCTGTAGAAATTATCTTATGCTTATATATTTTCTACTCTTCGTGACACAGTGTTGTCATGACAGCTTAAAGGGATAGTTTAGCCTAAACTAAACTTGCCCTATTCGCTTACTTGCCCTGTTCTTGTAAAAAAAGACCTGTTTGATTCTCTTTCTTATGTTGAGCACGGAAGGAAGATATTTTGAAGAATACTGGTAACCTGTATCCATTGATTTACATACTATTTGTTTTTTCTTTTTCTTTAAATAGGATAGCCTATTAAATGTTTTAAATAATTTTATTTATTTATTGTTATTTGTCTTGTATTTTTAAAGTGGTTCATTCAAATAAAAACAACTAATCTTTTTGAACTAGAGTTATACTAGAATGCCCCATTTACCCCAACCAGGCTGTTTAAAAAAAAGTTACTCAACATTTTTTTTGATATTTACTTTTACTTGAGTAGATTTATACACATGTAATTTTACTTTTACTTAAGTAAAATTGTGTTGAAGTAACATTTACTTGAGTAGAATATTTTATTGCTTTTTTAACCTCTAGAATAATCAAATGGCCAGAATTAATTGAGCGTAGTGTACGGCAGGGGCTGTAATACACCAGGAGCTCCCTCAAATACTGGGAAGCTAAGCCATTCAGGGCTTTGTAGTCAATACGATTTAAAAATGTACATGATATTTAATAGGGAGCCAATGCAATGATGAAATAAACAGTAATTTAATTGTATTTCTTTGTTCTAGAAAGCCGCAATTTGAACCAATTGAAGTTTGTTAATTAGGCAACCCCCTACAGTAGCAACGCATTACAATAATCTATCTTAGAGGTTATGAAAGCATAAGCTTACAAATTGATAGCATATGTGAAAGTTTGGCAACTAAGATTTGCCCAGAAGAGAACTGGCTGTTTCCAGCTGAGCCGAGAGGGGTCTGGATGCAGACTTGGTGCAGTTGTAATCTGAGCTACATCCAATGCTTTTTAATGCCCAAACTTAATCCCACCCGTAACCCTACCCCTCACAGTGACAGTCACAGTGTCACTATCTCCATTGAGTGCATTATGTCTGACATTGCATCTCTCAGACTTGCAGTCTCAGCTTGCAAATCCAAGTCTGCATCAAGATACTATTAACTGAGCCTGTTTTTTCTTAAGGTTTTTTTCCCTTCACTTTCTTCAATTGGTGAAGTTTGTTCCTCGCCACTGGCTTGTTTTTAACATGTTTATCTGTGCATCGTTAGATTTGCTCTTTAGTGTGTTGGCTTTCAGCAGTGACATTTACATTACACTCAACTGAACGAAACTGAACCTTAACTGTGAAAACTGGACTGAAGCGGTTTCAAATTACGAGAACTTCCTCTATGTTAAGCTGCTTTGACACAGTCTACATTGTAAACGTGTTAAAATGATAAAAAGATTAATTGAAAAGATGAAAAAAAATGTCAGAAGATGTGTCTTAGAAGAAGGCAGTCTATGGAGACTCTGGTGTTCATTTGTGCATCCTAAAACATTTGTAATCCTGTAAGTCACTGACATTATCTTCACCAGACAGGTGTGGTGTAAAAACTCTAATGGCGGATGGCTGCTTCTCACTCAGGGCTTTCTATGCAAATGAGGGAGAGCTTGTCACTAATGGGCAGGGCTTTCCCCCTCTGATGATACGTACTGTACAAAGAGAGATTGTCAATCAAAGTGTTTCTGCAGACTGTTTTTTTTTCAAGTGAGATTATAAAAAAAAATAATACATTTTTACCATTAGAAAAATTACCAGTAGCCACACAGATGTTTCAACCGTTTATACGTGACTTTTGCATAATAGGTCTCATGTGTAGACCTATATAATAGGTACATGTGTATAGCCTTGCATTTACATTGCAAAATAAGGTAGACAGCATGCGTTCCAATGTGCATACACACAATATGCAAATGTGCACAATTCTTTGCAATTTCTTATGCTGGAAATGAAAAAAGAAAAAACAAAAGGCTCTTTTAAGCCCTTAAAATAGATGATTTAATCTAGTAAAATGAATATGAATGTATACTTTTTTCTTAAAAAAAGTAATGTGTAGGCTGTGAATGTAAAAAAACAGTCACACCCCATTTCATTTGACCAGTTTTACTCTAATAGAGAAAATATAGTGTCAGTTTTCATAATTCATGCTTCCTTTTATATTCCTTAAGTGGACCATTTAGAAAATAAAAAAGAAGACTTGAAAACCTTCTGTATGATGGATATAGTCAGGACAGGTGTGCCTGGTTGACAATGCCCACAGGCATGATTGCTTTGTCTGTCTTCATTTACTCAACATTAAAAACAACAAGATGCTTAGTGGAACAACCTGTCACTGCTCATTAACACTGTATGGAGCAACATGACAGAGAATGCCAACTGCAGCTTTATTTCATACATTACTTTATTATTTTAAAATGTGCATACAAAACACACCTCTAAACCCTACACATCCTTTCACACAATATATGGTCCTCTGTAGCCACACTTTAGCATACTCTATAATACTATGCCTTACATTGCTTCTGTAATGTATTTTGATATTGCAGAAATAGCATGAGTATTATTCTGTATTATTGTAAAAAAAAACAATGAATGCAAACATGTTACTTAGAAGATAAAGATAGACATTTTGAACAGTGTTCTGCCTGTATACATAAATCCATAAGTCCATCTGGACTGGGCAACTGGTGTGGTGGTTAATTTTTTTAAGAAGGGGGACTGAAGGGTGTATTTCCAACTAAACCGCCCTGTAAAAGTCTAAGCCAGGGACCTGGAGAGGAGGATCTGGTCGATGGTTGAACCTCATATACAGGAAGAACAATGCAGATTTCATTGGTACACCTGACCAGCTTTATACCCTCATTAGGGTGCTAGAGGGTCCATGGAAGTATGCCCAACCAGTCCACATGTGATTTGTGGACTTGGAGAAGGGCTTTCGATCGCATCCCTCATGACATTCTGTGGAGGGTGCTCTGGAAGTATGGGGTCGGAGGTTCTCTATTAAGAGCTGTCCGGTCTCTGTATATGTGTATGTACAGTATGTAACGAAGCAGGAGTTTGGTTTTGCATTTCTAGCAATAAGTCAGACTTCTTCCAGGAGCATTTGAACTTTTCCAGGGCTGCTCTTTGCCACTGGTGTGACCTCCTTTATTGTAAAACAATTGTAAAAAACAAAACAAAACTAGAAATATAAATGGATTATTCTCTTTTAATTTAGTGAGTATACCATGATTGTCAACATGTGGTTAGATGCTTTTCAGCAGACATTTTGTAAAATGCATTTTTCATGTCACTGGTGTTATTGTTACTGATGTGTTACTGGTGTCACTGTAAGCTAACTCTCTGCAACTCTCACATGGTCCCCACTAAAGCAGGGCTGTGAGAAGTGGTGTTAGTGAGACCATCAGGGGATGCTCAACCCGCTGTCTGTGTGGGTCCTAATGCCCCAGTATATTGATGGGGACTCTATACTGCTCACTGAGAGCCATTTGCTCACTAGCCTCAGTCCATCATGGCCTTGACCTTGGCCTCCCCATATCATAATTGTCTTCATCACTCTGTCTCCTCTCCACCAATGAGCTGGTGTGTGGTGTGCGGTCTGGCGCAATATGGCTGCCGTCATGTCATTCGGATGGATGCTGCACACTGATGGTGGATGAGGAGATTCCCCCCAAAAATGTGTAAATCGCTTTGAGTGTCCAGAAAAGCACTGTAAGGAATTATTATTATTACTATTCTAATGGGTAACACTGAAGATCATTTCTCACTGTGATTCACACGTGTCACTGGTGTTTTTTTCTCTGGCACATAAAAAATGTGTTGAGATACATAATAATTGAAAAGATTTTACCACTGATTTCTGCTACCCTCAAGATTCATTATTTCAATGATTGCATCATAGATGTTTTCCAAATACTTTCATTTTTATCGCAAATGTACGGTGCAGAAATTAACTAACATTGTGAAATAGTACTTTGAACAAACCTGATTAAACCAGATAGAATATAATCTCCTTATTTGTTTGATTATCATTACTTTTCTGTAACTCTGACTACATGTGCAGAAAAAATATCAGGAAATATTATTTAAAAAACGTTAATATTGCCAAAATGTAACACCAGTGACAAAAAAGGTACATGATCTTTAAATAAATGTACAAAAAATATTTGAAAAGTTATCGAAGATATTGTTCAGACCTGTACACACACAAGAGGAAATTTTCTAGGTCTAGCTGTGTTTTAACCAATCAGGGGTGCATTTCCCAAAACCATCGTTAGCCAACTAAGGTCGCAAGTTCCGTCGTTACAAACATAGTTTGTTGATTTGCTGTTTCCCAAATCCATCGTTCCAACGAACATTCGCAAACTGCGTCGCAAACTTGAGCACTTGAAACGACACATCTGGAGCTGTAGTTAAACATAGTTCCTGGCTGTGTTCTATTCCCACTTATCCCCCCTATGCCCTATTCATTTAGAACATTCTAACATTCAAAGTTGGAATTATAAAAAATAAAAAAAGCATTAAGTTAATCTCTCTTAGGTGTAATTTGCTTTCAAAGTAATTTTACAGTTCAGTTTTAGTGATCTTCATGTTTACAATTGTGCTCCCTTCGCAGTGCACTTTGAAAACATTGATATCATTTTGAACACAGCCTCATAACGAAAGCTATAGGTATATTTAAAAGCGGAAATGTTACGTCTCCAAAGCTTGTGAAAATAAAAAAACATAGCATACGTTAATTCTTTTATTTTATAGTGGGTTATTTATTAAGTATCTCTGCTGTATATGACATGGGCCTGTTGGTTAGAACTGTGGTTTGCATGTGTCAAATTGTAATTTATTTTTAAAATAAATAAACAATATCCTAAATAATAATAATAACAATAATAATAATAATAATAATAATAATAATAATCATCATCAATAATATTATTATTAAAGTAATATAATAATACAGTAATATAATAATATAGTATAATAAATCGCCTCATTATTTATTTATTTATATGATTTATATATGATATTAGAATAGTGTTAGCTTTTGTAAGTGATTTTATGTTTTAGAATAGAATATGTAATGTTCAACTTCTCAATAATATTAGTAAAGCAAACATAGGCCCTATATGTGCCATTTACATATACGTATTTCAATTAATATGCAAAATGAGTGCATGTTTTTACCAAAACTAATTTTATTTGAATTTTATTTTAAATGCGTGTTTGTGTAAAACAATATAATTTGCACAAAGAAATGATGGGGTTGTTCTCTAAAGAAGTTACTCCACCCCGTTTAGAGCATCATTATGGGTGTTTTACGTTATAACTAACGTGGTTCAAGCAATGGATCTGCGACAGAAACCACGGGTTTTGGGAAACACTCGTCACTACATCGTTCTTTTGCCAAACGATGCATCGCACTATGATAGTTCAGCCGCGGGTTACGTTGTTGTTTGGGAAACGCACCCCAGGTTAGTGACGTTGTGTTAAGATTAGAACTGTTGTTGGATTCTGCTGATGAAACTGCAAACTATCCTCAGTAAATTTTCTTTGATTGAATCTCTGACTCTGGCTTTTCTTCATCTGACACATCGGCCATTTTTGGGTTAAAACTGTCCCCCAACAATTGCTTTTTCCTTCTATTTGTGTAGAGCACATTTGCTATTACCTAATCATTAGAGTAAGTCAGTTTCCACAGAAGTGCACAATAATCATCACCTCAGACACACCACATAAAATCATTGGCGTGGCAATAAACAGGTTTTGGCACATTCTGGCAAAACCTTTTATTGTGGCTGGCGGGCGGCTTATCTACAAACACCTTCTAGTAATCTCCCATCAAATTTACATTTTTTTTATCTGACAACATTTAATGGGATAACATAAGCTTCCCAGCAGGATGTAGGGCTCACTACTATTTGCAGTTTGCTCTGATGATACCACACATTCTGGATGGCAGGTGGATTTGAACTTTCTTGTGTAAACAATGACGAGGGAACTCTTTATTTTCTAATAATTCAGCAGTATAGAGTAAATTATTCAGTAGATGTTCTGTTCACAAATATATACTTTCTTTTTGAATTTAACAGCTATTTTGAACTTCTCACCAGTTGAAGAAGACAGATGTCATTATTTTACTTTCAGAGAACCAACAATGTTTGTTTGGGTAATTAACAGTGTATTGTGCTATAAAAATTAAAAAAGAGTAAATGGTGACACCAGTTTGTTCTCTTTGATTTACTTGTCCTCACTCTCAAAGAAACCTAAAGAAAATAAAATCCAGACACAGTGAAATGTGGAATCATACTGTAAATGTAATATGAAATGAAATGGTTTCCCATAATCTAATTTGAAATTTGGCGTACCAAATTGTGTGTAACATTTTTTACACCCTAAATGTTGAATAGTTGATTCTGATTGGCTGGCGAACATTCAAAGGTGTGCAGCTATTTTCAAGAACCTCACAAATGTCTTGAACTGCAACAGATGCATTTAGGTGTAGCACTGTAGCATTAAAAATAAATACACATTACATTAGTCTCAGCCTCTGATGTCTTGCTAAGCACCGCCCATAGACCTGTGGCTAAACATCTGATGCAAATCGTACAATTTTCTGGAAACGCTTCAGCATATTTGTTTTAAGGATTCAGTCTGCAATCAGTCTGAGGTCTGGCTAAGCGAGACTGCTGCAGCATAAAGGGTGTAATTAGAAAATAATGCATCACCTCAGGTGTGTATTAATTATCTAATGTCAGTTGAATAAATAGTCAGCCATGCGTATGTAATAATGAACTGAGAATGAATCATGCCACCTGTTGCTTTTTATTCCATTTTATGTTTGTTTAGTGATTCTTGTGCTGTTGTAAAATAATAAAATAAAATATTCATTTATTCATTTATTTTCCTTTCTGCCATGCATGTCCCTTTAATAATCTGGAGTCGCCAACTTATGCAGCATATGTTTTAAGCAGCGGATGCCCTTTCAGCTGCAACCCATCACTGGGAACCATCCATACACACTCATTCACACACATACACTACGGACAATTTAGCTTACCCAATTCACCTATACCACATATGTTTGGACTTGGAGAGGGGTCTGGATGCAGACCTGGTGTAGTGCACTCTGAGCTGCATCCAATGCTTTTTAATGGGTTCACCTAACCCCACCCCTAACCCTACCCCTCACAGTGACGTCACTTGCTCCATTTGAGAGCATTGTGTCTGACATTGCATCCCTGAGTAATGCAATCTCAGCTTGCATCATAAAGGCTGCATTCATATACTAGTGGAGGGGAAACCGGAGCAACCAGAGTAAAATACAGTATAATATGTCTAATAAAACTATTTTAAATTAATAATAATTTTAACAAGTGACTTTGATAATTTAAAATGGTAAATCTGTTCTGTATTTAGTGTTGCTGAATCAGGGATCATAAAACACTATTTCTGTCATAAAATAAATGGTTAAAGTAGTAAGAGTATGCATTTAGCTCATTTTAGTGATAGCCTGCTGCTAAAAGAAAAACGTGTTGGTTAGTTTTAACACATGGTTGCTAGAAAAAACTTGTTGGTCATCAGCTGGCTTAAACTGGTTCTTTGTTTTGGACCAGCTTAGCATCAGAACATCCAGACAACAAAAAATCATTAAAAATCAGCTTAAACCTGCTAAATTTTTAATCCTGAAATTAAAGTACATAATGTAATGTGAGCATTTGCAATAGTCACATAACAATGTCAAAGTCAAGATTATAGCTGACAATCGGCCACAGTTGAAAACGTATGTGATTCATTCCAAAGATTAAGCAAAAAGTTACCAAAAAGTGTATAATTTGCATGTGTTTTTAAGGCCTGTAACTGTGAGCTTTTCAAGCTTGTTTTCAAAAACATTCAGACACACGAAATCAAAATGTTTGTAACTTCAATAAATATCAATTCTATTTATGCATACACTATGAATGCTACACAGTGTTTTTTTTTTCAACTTGTGTGCCTGGATACTGCTAGGATCCCAGAAAAGTTTCATTTGTATCTTTGCTCTACTTTATTGATCAATGCTTTTGATTAGTTTATAATATTTTAAGCAGATGTACACCCCTACAAAATCATCTCAATCAATTTAAAATTATAAATTCTTTTTAAATTGAGATATATAGTTATTTCATCTGGTCAAAGGATACTCCACATCGCATTATGTATTGCATAATGTCAGCTTTTTCAATATCATGCAGCCTTACCAACAACCCTGTCAAACCTACCTGACAAACATTTGTTGGTGTTTTCAGCAGAGACAACTGCTCCATTTACAGTTGTGCTATTAAATAGATAGTTTTCCCAAAAATTAAATCTGTCATCATTTACTCACCCATCACTTGTTCCAAGCCTGTTTAACTTGCTTTTTTCTGTTGAACACTAAATAAGATATTTGAAGAAAGCTGAAAACCTGTAACCATTGACTTCTATTGTATTTAGAAATCAAATCCACAAATCAAATTAACAAATTCATACTTAAAACAATACTGCCTACAACTATGTGTACACCTATCCATCGCTGTCAACATTGCCAATTTTACATTGTCTTGTTTTTTTTGTGAGTATGTTGTTGTATATTGCACTGTCTGTATTTTGCACTGTCTGTATTCTGCATTGTTGTTGTATTTGCACAGTCTTTATTTTGCACTGTCTGTATTTTGCACTGTCTGTATTCTGCATTGTTGTTGTATTTGCACAGTCTTTATTTTGCACTGTCTGTATTTTGCACTGTCGTTGTATTTGCACTGTCTTTATTTTGCACTGTCTGGAGCCAGCACCTAAGCTTTTCACTCATCATAGCACATGTGCTGCTGATGATGTGACAATAAAAGTGATTTGATTTGATTTGATTTGATATTTGTATTTCCTATCATGATAGTCAGTGGTTACAGGTTTTCAGCTTCCTTCAAAATATCTTCAAAGGAATAAATAGTAATAGAGTAAAAATAGTGAGTAAGTTTTCATTTTTGGATGAACTATCCCTTCAACTATCCCAGATTGTTTTATATCAGATTATAAACTGTGAATTTAAAAATATTTTTTTTAGCAAAGTGGTAAAATGAGAAACATTCCTCAGTTAAAAGCTTTTATATGTTTGGACGAACTTTAGCATAGTTTTTAAGAACTTGAGAGAATCTAATGATTTTGATCTCTTGTGGTTTCCCTTTTTTATCATCCCAAGAATATTCAGGTGAAAGCAGTTTACCGGGTTTGTTATAAAGGAAATATTTGTTCAAATGAGACTCCTCCTGCCATGCTGCCTCAATGGATTTAGCTGCATCAATGTCCAGCTGCTCTCGGCAGGTTTTAGCTAGATGATATACGTACTTCACTGAACCACCAAGCACAGCCCCACCATAATAATAATCACCCTCAGAATAAGGGATAAACGCTTGAGACTCAGGCCTTCGCTCATATGGGAATTGCACACGTGGAGAATTATAAAACCATGCATGTATCACACCTACAAGATTACCCAAAGTCTCTGCTCCCCAGCGGCCGTAGAACTTTGTATCCACATCAAGGCTGAAAAGATAGTCAGCGTCATTAACCAGTCCACTCTCAATCAGCATCTCCAGTCTTTTCATCCTGCCCAAACTCATCTCCTGCCATCTGCTCGAACTATTGACTGTCATCACCATCAGTTTATGTTCTTCACCCAGTTTCACATCAGGAACCTTTTCTGGATGATCGGTGAAGACATAATAGTGCACACGAAACCCAACAAAGAAATATAGCTCTGCAGACTCCAGGAAATCTTTTAGGAAAATGGTGTATCTGAAAAAAACAAAAAGGATAGTCATAGAAAAGTAAATAAATTTGCAATTTAATTTCTCCCATCCCAGATTCAGACAATAAAAATGGATAGTTCAGCTCAAAGAGAAAATTCTGTCACCATTTACTCACCCTCCACTTACAAACCTTTATGAGTTTCTTTTTTTTCTGTTGTATAAATAGTATAGAACCATTTGAGGGCGAGTAAATAGTGAGCAAATTTTTATTTTTGGCTGAACTATCCCTTTAAGGAGATAAAATCATAGGCATGAAAAAAGTGACACAACTTTAAAGATAATAACAGAAAACCAAAATTAGACACCTTGACCTTTAGTGGTACTGCAGGTGTAGTAGATGCCATAAACAGTTCTTTATTAATAGATCCACTAGAAATTTAAACCGTATGTTAGACTGATCTTTATGTGAGAAGGTGAACTGTGGTCCTTGGTCAGAAACAATGTCTTATGGTAGACCATAGAAGTGGAAATCATAATTGCAAATAAGTTCTGCTTTTTTAAGAGCAGAGGGAGGTTTGAGCAGAGGGATCCCAGCAAACATGCTCATGCTGGGGCCCATGCTGACGCTTTAGTGTATTGAACTGCATGCTTTCAACAAACTGAGGATACATCTACACTAATCCAGATAAATTTGAAAATGGTGTTTTTCTCTAAAAAAGCTTTATGTCCACACTGTCAATTCCAAAAAAATGGTCATCCACACTAAAATGACTGAAAAATTCTTTCGATCTTGTTTTTCATCATGAATTTGATCATGCGCATGTAAGATGCTTTTACCTGAGTCAAAACTAAAATCTTACCTATTTTTTATTACTTGCTTTTTTACCAAACTAGCCAAAGTTTTTCCAATGAACAAACACTCAATGGCCCTGCACTGGCATCCCAATGGGGCCCCTGAGTCTAGCTATTGGTGGAGAAAATAAGCACAGGCTTATTTGCAGGGATGAGTCTTCATGCTTTGAATAATATATGACTGTGAGAATCTTGTGACTACCCAGGAATTCAGGCAAGTCAGTGATAAAGTCTTTGGCAATGTACAGTGGGATGGGGAAGTGGTGTATAATATGTACAATGTTTGGACAGTGAAACTGAAAGACTGTGCAATTAATGTTGTAGGTTTCATGGCTAAATTTTAACAGCCTGATGGCAAATCTTCATTGATTGCACATTCCACCAGTAAGAGCAGAGTGTGAAGATTTAATTAGCAGAGTATTTCACAGTTTTGCTTAAAATATTGCAAAACACAGCATTATGGTGGCATATCAGAGTTCAAAAAGAGGACAAATTGTTGGTGCATGTCTCACTGGAGCATCTTTGACCAAGACAGCAATTCTTTGTGATCTATCAAGAGCCACAGCATACCTCCAAGAAGGACAAACCACATCCAACAGGAGTAATTGTGGGTGCAAGCGGAGGCTGTCTAAAGGGGTTTCCGATTTCTAACCAAGATTGTATCCAAAAAAAATGAAAACCACAGCTTCCCAACTCAATGGAGAATTAAATATACGCTACAACTCTCCAAAACGGAAAAACTTTAAAAAGTTTGTCGGAAGCTCCACAGGGTCAATATACAGCGCTGGCTGCTATAGCCAAACCTTTGGTCACTCGTGCCAATGGCAAACATACAGTGTAAAACCCAAAAAGTTAAGGTAACTCAAACCATTTGAGGAAACCAAATGCAACAAACCATTTAAGTTCAAAAACTAATCCCAACGAGTATTGTGAACTTAATCCATTTGAGTTAACGAAGCAACTTGACCACAGTAAAACCCAATAAATGAAGAGAACTCAAACCAACTGAGTACTGTAAAACCCAATAAGTTAAGGCAACTCAAACCGTTCGAGGGAACCAATTGCTGCAAACCATTTAAGCTAAAAAAACGAATCTATATGAGTACTGTGAACTTACTCCATTTGAGCTGAAGTAATGAGGTAATTAACTCATTACCTTCAACACTAAGTTCAAAACTCTTTTCAAATGAGTAGAATTAACTTTCAGTATATTTTGACTTCATAGCATTCCCTAGGCCCAATTAATGTGCTAGATGGGCGCATCACTGCCAAGCCATTCTGGAGGACCATGTGCACCCAATAGTTCAAATATTGAACCAACATTTACCATCCAACCTGAAAGAACTGGAGAGGATCTGCAAGCAAGAATGACAGAGGATCCTCAAATCCAGGTGTGAAAAAAACTGTGCAAAAGGGTGCTTTTACTAAATACTGAGCAACAGGTCTGAATACTTAGGACCATGTGATATTTCAGTTTAAGAAATTTTTATACATCTGCAAAATTGTCAACAATTCTGTGTTTTTCTGTCAATGTGGAGTCCCATGTGTACTGTACATTAATGAGGAAAAAAATTAACTTAAATGATTTCAGCAAATGGCTGCAACATAACAAAGAGTGAAAAATTCAAGAGGGTCTGAATACGTTCCGTACCCACTATATATACCAAAAGCAGGGACTATGGAACTGGAGAAGACCAAACTTAGCAAAGATTTAGACAAATATAATTCTCCTTATTTCAGGTCATAATATTCCATAAAATAATACACAGACACAGGTACATTTGAAAGCTGTATCTACAGTATAAGCTGACGGACTATGAATCTTCTTAGAGACATGACTTACAAACACTCCAGTGTTTCTAGGAATTTTCAGTCTCTTGAAAGTATGTGTGCGTCTAAATGTAAAAATGAACACTCATTTAAAATTAAATATAGTATTTTCTCACATTTGAACTCAGTAACTAACTTTAGTCAGAGTTGTATGGGTTTGCTCATTTTCCGAGTGCAAAATCACACTAAGCATGTCGCCATTTTCAAGAGAGTATTTATCCATCTAACAATAGCACTTCTGATACTGTTTGGTTTACTTATTTGTTCCATAATGGTTTATTAATAAAAAGGAATAGTAAGTTATCTCCATTGATATTTTTTTGTGAACTGTTCCATTAATATACAATAAACTGGTAAAGATTATCAGAAATAAATAAAAAAGAAAACTCACTTTCCAAGAGCGAAGATGGTGGTTGCTACAGTGATGTTCTGTTGTTTGTAGATTGCATCAATCAGTGTGGGATCAAAACTTCCTTCAGATACAATTGGAGCTAACCATGGTGCCAGAGGACCAACTTTACCATCCGGGCTGTTTTAAATAGGGATAATCACATACATATTCATAGTACAATGGATATAATATAATATAATATAATATAATATAATATAATATAATATAATATAATATAATATAATATAATATAATATAATATAATATAATATAATATAAAATGATATAATATAATATAATATAATATAATATAATATAATATAATATAAAATAATATAATATAATATAATATAATATAATATAATATAATATAATATAATATAATATAATATAATATAATATAAAATAATATAATATAATATAATATAATATAATATAATATAATATAAAATAATATAATATAATATAATATAATATAATATAATATAATATAATATAATATAATTTTTAAAAAAGTTGCAGTGTTTATTTTCTTACCCCAATACACTGGGCTGATTAAATATAAGCCTGTAAAATAAATAAGACTTTTCAAAACTTCAGTAGTAAACAGTTATGATGTACAGTCACAGTTTGTTGTTTTTCTTTCTTTTGACTACTATTTATAAGTATACAGCTTGTGAAATAGCAGCTTCCAAAAATGACGTCTCTTAACAACTCTGCAGCACATTACACTTAAAGTCTACCAGTGATATTCAAACCCAGTGGTTTTCTGTCATCTGTTGCATTTAATCCAACATCCATTGAACTTTCAAAGTTTTAAAGGTCTTGCCCTTTTTAGAACACTTTTTGAAATAGCAGATAGTTTAACTAGTAATTGGCTAGTAAACTGGTTTCTGTAAAAAGCTGATGTGTGTTTATTTGAGCTAACATTAACAGAAAATAACTTGACTTTCCATCACTTGTTTAAGGAAGTTGGCATATAAATGTACTGTAATATCTTCAAAAGACATATTTCCTGGACTCTGAATAAGATCCAACAACCAAACGGACAGATCATAAAAATTAGAGCAGAGCTGTTGAAAATAGTGTTTGAACTTACCCTTGTGGTGATTGCAAGAGAGCATTATCCCGGCTCTTTTTTGTTGTACTAAGAAATAGACGACATACAGTAATATAGGAAGTATACGTCCTCAGAGCTTGTTATTTTGTGTGAACATTTTTAAAGCATGTATTTCAGTAAGCATGTGAGCAGTGACAATACTTACTTGAGGCAGAATCTTTGCTCTGTGTGTCTGCAACAGATAGAAGGTTATTATAGTTAATGCTGTAACAATGCATGGTCACAGTGGATCTTTGGGCTCTATTTTAACGATCTAGGCGCAAAGTCCAAAACGCAGGGCGCAAAAGCATTAAGGGCATGTCCAAATCCACTTTTGCTATTTTAGGGATGGAAAAATGGTCTAACAAGGTTGAGCTTATTCTCTTAATGAGTTATGAGTGTGTTTTGAGATTAAGCTAATCATTGTCTCATCTCCTATTCCCTTTAAGAGTCAGTTGTGCAGCACCATGGCCCATTTGCTATTTACATGGCGGACTTTGTAAGTGAAAAAACTAAATGCTTCACTAGTGAGAAAACAGTTCAACAACATCTGCAGCGAGTGGATAAAGAACAAGCCTTTTCCATTCAGCTTTTAATTTCACTTTCTCTCTTTTGTGGATAAGGAAACGTGTTGTACGCACAGTCATCCATTAGTCTACATACAGTAATTAATTTTGTTTGTTAAGCATAAAGATTTGTTTCAAAACAATTTCTAAATTCAGTTCTAATTTCCAGCAAACAATAATAACGAAGTGTGGTCAAAAAATTGAGTTATTTCCAAATACACATGCTATGCCCCATATGTCCAAAACCTGACAGGTGGACAAATCTAAGCTTGTTTTTAATAAAACAAATAAAAATATGCATATAATAAATGATACTGCTAATAATAATAACATTATAGGCTACAAAAGCAAATTGTCATGAATAAACTAAAAAAAAAGCCCCCCGAGATGAAGAAGGCATGAAAGCAGTGGTTTTTATATTTATGTAAAGTAATAATATTTGTAACATTTTAATCCTTTAATTCTTTTTCATTAGTAAGATTATTTTTGTTTTGCTGTACATGCTGTGTGTTTTACGCAATGTTTAAGCAAGGTGCACAACTAACGCACTCTGCGCTGGACTGTAGACCTGCTTTCAGCTAGTCTATTGCAAAGTCTATTTTAGATCCTCAAAATAGCAACGCGCCTGCAACACACCTCTTTTCTAGACCGAAACACCCATGAGTGCACAGAGTGGCACAAATGGATCTGCTATATAAACAACGTGGCGGAAAACGGGAAAATTAAGATTGCGTTGATCTAAAAATAGCAACACATCTTACACCTTATGGCGCCGGGTGTATGATAGGGCCCTTTGTGTCACCAGCTCGGTCTCAGCTAATCTCCTCACCAACCAGCATGGTTCATCATCACTGGAATTCTAAAGCTGTTTCTGGACTCTAAATCCCACAATCCTGTATTTGGTGCTGACTGTCCAGCACCTGATGGCAATCTTCACTACATAAATACAGACTCTAATCTCAGTTCATTGCAAAGACTTGTTTTGCTTGCAGACAATTCTGGGTGGTTTCTTATATCTCTGGACTGTGTTCATGGTTGCCAACGTGACTGTTTTCTCTGATTGTGATTGTTCTCTACCTACCCTGACCCATACTGTACCTGTGTACTCATCTCTGATTTTATGCTGCCTGTCCATACCAACGCCTGGAATCTAGCCTATTATCTCTCTCTGTGTGCCCTGACCATTGCCTGGACTGATTATGCCTGCATTAGTCCTCATTTGCCTATTTTATAAGTGTTATTACTTTGTTTTAGTTTATGGTAGGCTACTATAATAAAAAAGCCTGCAAATGGATCCACAACCTCCTGAATCCGCGTTACACTTTGTCTATAAGAATATTTACTAAAACTCAGCAGGGATTATTATTTTTTTTTATTCTCATGTTATTTCTTTGACTTACTGTGATACATTGATGAATGTCACGAATGTCTAAAATTTGTATTAATGTCTACATGAACAAGGAATAAATGTGTTATTTGACCTGAGAACTTGGTGGCACCATTTATAGGTTTAAACATTGTCGCTTTTACAAAGTATTTACACACATTTGCAAAGATGAAATAAGCTGTTTAATGTTAAAATTAAACTTAATCGAACAGCTAAAATTTATTTGATATGCTAACCTGGTAATTGATCTATTTAGACAGATACTGCCTTATGAATTGTAAACTGATTGTGATTCGCCAACTTCATTTCACCAAGTAGGACATGTTCCTGGATGGACATCTATGTTGTTCCTGGATGAACATCTATGTTGTTCCTGGATGAACATCTATGTTGTTCTTGGATGAACATCTATGTTGTTCCTGAATGAACATCTATGTTGTTCCTGGAACAACATTACAATTAGCTAATCAGAATTGAGGAATATGTTTACCGTTTATGTTAAGTTTAGGCTTATGGTTAGGTTTATGCACTTCTACATGAGTGTTATCCAACTATTATTCCTCTCTGATTTTGGGAATTATTTACAGTTATTGTTGGGTTTAAGGGTAGGGAAAAGTTATGGATTACATTTTCCAACAAAAATTATGTTTCAGGATCAACATACTGCAGATGTTAACCCAGGATCGCATCGTACTTGGGAAAATTATGATGTGAAAAATCACGACTGTAATTACTTAAAGAGTAATCAAATATAGGATTAACTATTTATT